>CAUYUJ010014898.1:242500-320000 GCA_963575745.1 Prorocentrum cordatum
CGCGGCCGAGCGCCAGGGAGGCCTGCACGCACAAGTAAGCCCACCCCAGGGGTCCAGGATCGGCCCGGCCAGGGGTCGGTGCTGGATACACCTCTGGCGCCAGGGCCCGACCTGAGCGCCGTCTTGCTGGACTCCGGCTGTGCTTCGTTTTTCGGCTTGGCAGGGAGGCACGAGAAAACATGCAGAGCAAGACGAACAACGAAGCGAAACCAAAACGAGAAACATCTCTTAGGTCCAGCCCTGCTTGGCGCCCTCCCATCGGTCCCGGCCGCCGCCGCCACACCGGGCTACACCCCGGACTTCTGACGCCGCGGTCTCTCCAGTGTGCGGGCAGCTCTCTCGGCCCTATCTCTGGTGGCGGTCTCTCGCCCGTCCCGGGCATATCTCTTTGATGCCCCCCCCCCCTTCGCAGGGACGCAGGGGCGCTCTCGGGGGAGGGCAGGCCTGAGAGGGAGAGGCCCGCCGTCGTAGCTGCTGCTCTGCGTGGCTTCCTCACGGCGCCCCCAGGGTCTGGGCCAACGCGTCACCTGATGGTCCCCTCTCGTCCTTCCCCTCTCCCGCCCCTCCGCCCCTTCCCCTCGCCTCAAGTTTGGATGGTGGCGGCGGAAACCATCGATTTCAACGCCACGTATCAACCTGACTGCTGCGTCTTGACGATCCGGAGTCGTGCCGGAGTGCCGTTTTGGGGACTTCAACACCGCGAATCAGCATAACTGTTGTACCCGCATAATCATGAATCCTTCCAAAACACCATTCCTGGAACGTTGATCATGGGAATCCGTGGAACTCTTGCAAGTTTTGAAGACGAATGTGCGCGGAGCTGAGGCGAGAGCCACATTTTGAAAAGGAGCCGCCCTCAATCATTGAAACTCTTGCACATGTTTAAAACGAATGTGCGTGGAGCTAAGGCTAGAGCCACATTTTCAAAAGGAGCCGCCCTCAATCCGTGAAGCTCTTGCAATAATTTAAAGCGAATGTGCGCGGCGCTGAGGCGAGAGCCACATTTCGAAAGCCACCCGCCCTCCATCTGTGAAGCTGTTGAACATCTTTAAGCTTCAGAGCCATCAGTGGTGAGGAAGTCTCAGGCGAAACGCCTGGCCCGCCCTAAAAGCTGGCCTCGGGGTGCGACAGGGAGGAGTTATCCCATGAGGAGAAGGAGTGGAGGAGGAGGAGGAGAAGGAGGAGAAGGAGGAATGGAGGAGGAGGAGGAGGAGGAGGAGGAGCAGCAGGAGGAGGAGGACGAGGAGGAGCAGGAGGAGGAGGAGGAGGCGGAATAGGTAGGTAGGTAGGCCGGGCCGCGGAAGCGCGGGCTTATGCCCCGAGGGCCGAGCACGGCTTGCGGTGCCCTTTCGCGGCGGCGCCCTTTCGCGGCCGCGCGCCCGCCGAGGCCAGCAGGCGCGCCCCCCCTCTCACAGGGCGGGGGCCACCTCCTCCTCCTCCTCCTCCCTCCTCCTCCTCCTCCTCCCCTCCTCCTCCTCCTCCTATTCCTCCTCCTCCTCCTCCTCCTCCTCCTCCTCCTCCTATTCCTCCTCCTCCTCCTCCTCCTCCTCCTCCTCCTCCTCCTCCTCCTTCTCCTCCTCCTCCTCCTCCTCCTCTTCCTCCTCCTCCTCCTCCTCCTCCTCCCCCTCCTTCTCATCGACGGGGTCTGGGCCCTGAGCCAGTCCTCCCCCCGTGAGCGCCCCCGAGCTTCCTCCTGCTCTGGGCTGGGCGGCGCGCCGCGGCCCAGCCACGCTGGTCTGGCGAGGCCCCCCAGGCTGCCTGGCGGAGGCGCCGAGCTCGGTGTCCGGCAGGAGGTCGAACTCGAAGACCAACGGGTCGGAGTCGACGCACTGCAGCATGATCGAGTACACGAACACGTACTCACTGCTGCACCCTCTGATGTCATGTCTGTCAGTGCCACTGCGAAATTGCCGCAGAATCGAGGCCGATCATCTCCTCGCAGTCGACATCGTACTGCTCGAAGATGTCGTCCTCCTCGTCAAGGTTGGTGCGAGCGCGTTCGGTTCGCCCTGCACCCCAGGCCCAACCCCTCGCCTGGCTGGGGAATTGTACTGCACCGCCTCGTCGATCATGGCAGGCCTAACCCCTCGCCCGGCTGGGGAAGCTCGCTGCACAACATCGTCATGTTTCCCGCCTCCTGGAGCGGTCGCCTGGTTGCCCCTGGCTCGGGAGCAAGGGGTTGGGGTGCTCACGGAGCTGCTCCCCTCCCTGCTCAGGCCAGTGCGCCGCCCGTCGCGTGTCTCACATGCCTTTCCGCCCTATCGCCCGAAGCCGTGGCGCCTCGAGCCGCGTCCTCTCGAGCTGCATTTCGGTGTCCCGTCAGAGACTGTGGCGACCTGACCGCCGCGGGGCTCCAGGAGCACCCCACGACGGGTTCCTGACCCGTTGCGTCCTGACCTGACGGGCCCTCAGTGGAGCCAGACCCGCCAATGGCCTGCACCATCGCGTCCTTCATGTCAGGCCTAGCCCCTCGCCTGGCGGGGGAAACGCGCTGCACCATCTCGATCTGACCCGTAGCGTCCTGACCTGACGGGCCCTCAGAAGGTCCAGACCCGCCAATAGCCTGCGCCATCACGTTCTGCACGTCAGGCCCAACCCCTCGCCAGGCTGGGGTGACGTGCTGCACCTTCTTGATCTGCTTGGCAGGCCCACTCCCTCGCCTGGCTGGGGCCGTCGGTGTCTGGGCTTCCCGCTGCCCGCTGCGCTCACCCGTGATCCTTCGCCTCGGTGGTGGTGCCGAAGGCGTCGTTGCGCTCGCTTCTCCTGCCGGGCGTGCCACTCCTGTCCACCTGATGTTGCACAACCTTGCTGAGGCTCGATCGGTAGCCTGACCATCACCTGGATGTGGTGTGCGAGGGGGTGGAGGTCGTAGTCGATCTGCAGCTGCGTCCCCAAGCAGCCGTCCGAGCACAGCGCGCACGTCCACGGGCTGACCCCAGTGTGTATGTTCAAGTTGCCGTCGCACATACCTGCATACTTCCGATAGGCTGCGCTGGAATGCATCGCGTCGACCTTGTGATTGTCGCCACGCGCTGCTGCACAGGCCTGCGATGATGTCGGCAATAGCCCTTCCAGGAAACCAGCTGAGCAGTAGCCATCGTAGTGGCTTGTTATTGCCTCGATTGATCATCGATCCAAGGAAAGCTTCGCACCATTCTTGCCACTGCGCTCCATCTACAGCCCTGCACGTATGATCGTCAAACCAGATCGCCGCCCAGTTGCGTAGATCAGCTCTCATGTCATCGTAAAATTGTCTTGCTTGATCTCGCTATGGTTTTGCTCGTGGTAGTCCCATCGCACCAGGTGCCCCTTCCGTAGTAGCGTTGGCCATGATGCCGCTGTTGCCGAGCATGGTGTTGGCGTCCTCCTTTGCCTGCTTCGCTGCCTGCTCTTTAGCACGTATACGCGCATGTAGGCTGGCCATTCGCTGCTCGAACTCATAGGGCCATCAGATGCTGGCCGAGCAACATTGGTGACCACTCGCTCAGGCTGAAGTCAACGATGCTCTCAGGCTCGAAAAGGTAGACTTGCATCTACCTGCCGTGCCAATCGCTTGTGGGGGCCGATACCTTTGCGCAGGTTCGTGAGGACCTCCATTCCTTTTACTGTAGGCCACGTGCACTGCTCGCGCAGCTTTAACTTGCGCCGCTGCTGCGCCCAAGCCCCGCAGGAGGAGTAGGAGGACGAGGAGGAGGAGGACGAGGAGGAGGAGGAGGCGGAGGAGGAGGAGGCGTTCTTGTAACCTGGTTGACGACGACGACGACCATCGCCCGCGCGGTGCCGGCACCGACCGCCCGCGCATCGCCTCGGCCTAGCCCCCGCACACGGCAGGTGCAGACGTTCAACATCCGGGTGTGCGGCCAGACTTTGGAACTCCTGAACCTCAGCACGCCGCTGACGTTCACGCTCGCGCTGCCAGAGAAGGTCGGCCACGGGGTGGACGGGGATGATCAGAAGGCGAAAAGTCACCCCCACCCCAAATCCCGACTCCCATCCCCGAGCTGGCGATTCAAGGGGTCGGGGGTGGGGGTGGGGGTGCGTTTTCTCCGTTCTTGGGCCCCGAAAAGCCACTCCGTCCCCCAGTCCCGACCCCCTGGGTCGCGGGTTCCAGGATGGGGTCGGGACCGGGGATGGGGGTGGGTTTTCGCCTTCCCAGATGAGGCAGTATAGGGGGAGGGAGGGGATGATGAGGATAGCTCGCCCGACCCACACATGTGCGTTGATGTGAAGGCGGCTCGCACGGCGAATGCTGGATGATCCTCTGGGCCACCGCTCCCATTATCGACTGCTGTCGGCAGAACAGCACAGCACACAAGCTCGGAAAATGCAGGAGGCAAGCGAAGTTCTCGCCTCCGACACAGTTACGTAACATAAAGTTGCACGCAAACGTGCGCAGATCGGAAAACAAGAAATCGGCAGTACTACACGTGGTGACATACGAGGAGGGAGAGAGAGAGAGAGAGAGAGAACAACAAATCTATTTCCGCCTCAGACGCAGTTACGTACATGTACACGTAAACTTGCGCAGATTTGAGCAAGGAATCGGCCGTATTACACGTGATGACACACGACGAGAGAGAAAGAGAGAGAGAGAGAGAGAGCAAGAGTGATCTTGAGTGAAGGGGACGTTAGGTCGGCCTCGACTGCTGGATTTTGGTACTCGGGGGCCGCTGGGGCCTCCACTGGTCTGGAGGGCCTTCGTTTGCACTTGCCCTCCATAGATGCACTGACGAAGGTTCGCGATGTCCTTCACGACAAAGTCTTCCAGCTCGGCGCCGACATGGTGAGCCTGACAGTGTCCGACGATGCATCTCTCGCGGATCAGACAAAAAACGGTCGGAGGGGGTCGACCTCAGAGGCGTCCGTGGCCTCAATTCGCCTTGGTGGCAGCCTGCACCCCGTCGTCTATGTGGATTTCTCGTTCAGGCGGGTGGTCCTGCATACTCCCGCTCGTCCTGGGGATCTTCATGCTCTGCGTCCCGTTCTCCATCATGGTTTCCCTGCTGATGTTCCTCTCCCTCCTGCTCGCCCTGCACCACGAGTCCGACGTCGTCGCGTCTATCGTCCTCCAGACGCACCTCCTGGGGATGTTACGTCATCCCGAGCTCCCGCGCCTACGTCCACGTCCGCAGGGACATCTTCGGAAGGACCCCTGCCGCCGCAACCGCCTGGACCGCCACCTCGCGTGCCAGGTCCTCTCGCTGGGTCTACGAAGGGATCGCCTGGAACTCACAAGGGCCAAACGATTGTTCGCCCAGCGACTCCTCGAACGTCGTGACTTTCTCGTTTTGAGCGAGACCCACGTCACGGAGGGCACGAAACAGGCGTTTACGAATCTCCCTGGGACGTCATCCTGGTGGTCGCCAGGCACAGCTGCTCGGGCTGGGGTCGGCATCATTATCCGCAATACGTTCCTGAATAGGTTTCGGCTGTGCGAGCCAGAGTGGTTGGAGATCGACGCTGGTCGCCTTGCCGTCTTGAAGCTCTGTGGCGAGGACGGCTCCCTCGACATTGCAGCGTGCTATTTCCCAACGGGCGTGTCTCGAGCTCTTCATCGTGACGCTGGAGGCCCCCCGGCTGCTCTCCGCGCACAGCGAGAAGCTCTATGTCGCAAACTTCCCTTACTTCGGCCTGGTCTTGCACTCACTTCTTGTGGTTGCTGGCGATTTCAATGTCGTGGTGTCTCCCGCTGACCGCTGGACCAAGTCTTCTGGCATGCACACGGGCGACAACGATGCGGCTGAGGCCACCCACTGGCGCTGGACGCTACCGCCGTCGAGCCAGTACGAATTACACCAGCCAGAGCCCACGCACGAAGGGCCCGTTTCACTGGCACGACTCGACCGAGTGTAGTTTACGTTAATCAACCCGTGGCCGACCAGCTGGACAAGCAGGTGTTTTCAGTAGCTTTGCCGTGGACGAGTTTATCACACCACCGCCCGCTGGTTTTCGGCCGGCGCTCGCAGCCTGTCCGGGCTCCACTGGATAAGGCTATCCCCGAGGCGGTCATCCAGGACGAGCGCTGGCCTTTACCAGTCGCTGCCGAGTACCGTTCCTTGATGGAGCTTTGGCCGGGGGTTGGCCCACTCATCCGCTTTCGACGACTCAAGGTGGCCATGCGGACCGTTTTCGGCACGCCTTCTGGACGAGCGGGTTGCCTGGGCTGCGAAGCCCATGGTCGCTTCTCCCTGGAGTGATGCAGTGTCTGTTCTTCGTTGTCTGGGGCGGCATGGTCTCGCGGATGTCCCTGCGCTTCGTGCTCGGCACCCTGTGCTTCAACGTTTTCTCTCTGATGATGCTCTGCAGCATTCTCCTCATTCGTGCCTGGCCCGTCTCCGCGAACATGCTGTCGAGCTTGCGCGCGCGGAGGTGCATGCTTCTCTGCAACGTCTCCACGACGAGTTGCCGGAGCTCCCACCGAACGTCGTGCAACAGCGTCGGTCACAAGTACTGTTAGAGCTGAAGCGCATCGCGCCTGGGCGTTCGACTTCGCTTTCGGCGGTGGCGGCCACAGACGGCGAACTCCGCACCGACGGTCCTGGCATGGCTGCCGCCCTCAATCAAGGGCACAAAAAACGCCCCTACCCTGGTTTACGAGGCGCTGTGCGCTGAAACTCCTGTGGGCTGACAGGGTAAACCCTGCGTGATGTGCCGCGTCCTGGCGGCTCTAGGCTTTGGGGCTTCCCAGGAGGTTTACAGACCACGCATTTGTATCCCAGGGTAGGGTCGTTTTTTGTCATCCCTCACTCAAGGCTCACTGGGGAGACACGTTTTCGGCCCGCTTTTTGGATCGTCACCGCCGGCTGGCCTGGTTCTGCGAGGGCGCCTCTCGTGCTACTGGCCTGCACGCAGCAGCTCAACAGATCACTGGCGACGCGCCTGCTTGGCACCTCCGTCGTTCAGATGTTCGCCGGGCTATTTCGTTAACGTCGTCTTCGTCGCCGGGCCCCGACGGGGTGCCATACTTGGCTTGGCGTCGTCTTGGGCTTCTTGCGGTCGACGCCCTGTTCGAGGCCGCGGTGGGGCTGTCTGCAGAGCATGGCCGGGGCTCACTGCTTTCGGCATTCCCGCTGGACTCGCGTGGCGCAGCGGATTTCAATTCGGCCAGCATGGTGTTCATCCCGAAGAAGACTGCACACGAGACCAATGGTGTACGTTGTCACCTTCCTGGCGAAGTCCGCCCGCTATCCGTGGTCAACACAGACACTTGGCTCATGGCTAATGCTTACCGCTTGCGTGTGGAGCCCCTGCTCGACAACATCACTTCTCCGGCCCAGCGGGGCTTCCTGTCTTGAAGGTCTATGCTGCAGAACGTCATGGAGATTGACACCGATATGAGGTTGGCCAGTTTGGAGGCGGAGCACCCAGGAGCAATATTTTTCGACTTCGCGGCGGCGTTCCCGTCGCTAGTGCACGATTTCCTGGAGGAGGTGCTGGAGTTCCTGGAACCCCCTCTGCCGTTCCGTCCGTTCGTATCCAATCTGTACTTCTGCAACGGCTGCAAGATTGCGGCCGGATCAGACTTGCATGAAGGCTTCAGCATCAGATCAGAGATCCGCCAAGGGTGCCCATTGTCGCTTTTGCTCTTCGCCTTCTATGGAGATCTCCTGCTCAGCCGTCTCCGAGATTCGTTGCCAGGCGACATGCTGCGGACGTGCGCGGACGACTCGGCACTAGTCTCGCGGAGTGTCTTCCTGTCAGCGCAGCGCCTTGTTCCACTATTCACCGGCTTCGCCTGTCTCTGAACCTGGGCAAGACCGCGTTCGTCCCTCTCGGCGACGCTGCGTTGGAGGACTTCCGTCGCTCTTTGGAGGGGCAGTTCCTTGGTTTGGGGGCCGCCTGCGTCCGGGATTGGGCGGAGTATTTGGGATGCGTGCTGGGGCCTGGCGGGCGCGCGCGGGCGTGACGAAGGGCTCTGGACCAGTGCGCCCGCCGCGCAGACCTCTGGGCGCAGTTCGGCCTCGGCCTGCATTACGCTACCGTGGCGTACAACGTGCACGTGGCCTCGCGTCTTGGCTTCCTCTTGCAGCTCGAAGTTCTACCAGGCGATTGGGAGCACATTGAGGCAGCAGCCCTCCGTCGATTGGTCCCTGGCCCTGCGCACTGGGTTCTCCCCGCAGACCTGCGAGCTCTAGGGCGGCATTATGGCGTGCCTCAAGAATTTGCGGACATGAACGAGGTTTCGTTGGCCGCTCGTTTTCGCGTCGCTCACAGGTAGGCTGCTGCTTCTGGCGGCTTGGCCGTGACATCGGTGGTCCGCCGTCTTGACGGGTCAATCGTCGACACGGGTTTCTTCTGGCGTTTTGTCCAGTGGTGTTTCTGGTTCCAGTGCGCCTATGTCCGCAATTTGTCCACGGCAGTGTCCGCTATTCCAACGCGCAGGCATAACCACCCGCATTTGGGAGGCCGACCTGGGAGCTGACGCCCCGCGCCCCCACACTCGCTGGCAAGCCCATCGCCTCGCCCACGGCGCGCAGCGAGGGGCTCGGGCAGCGTGGTCCCGCACGTTGCGCAGCCACTCCGAGACGAGACTCCGGGCGAAATTGGCCAGGTGGCGGCTGCCGATCTATCCGCGAGTTCGGGCCATCCGCGGGTCGGCAGTGCTGCAGCGTCTGGCCCGGCTGGTGCCACCTCGCGTGGTCGCTGTAGCGCTTCGCACCTGGTTCAATGGTTGGTGCACGGCCCGGCGTTTCCAAGCCAATGGGCGTTGTCTTTTCTGTTGTCCCGTGGGGCGGGATTCAGTCGACCACTACATTGGCTGCCCCATGCTACACCGTCATGGCCAGCTTCGACTCCGGCTCCGTGTTGCGCCAGCCTTCGAGGAGTGCGGCCTGCGTTTTCTTTATTGTTTCTTCTCTTTTTTTTTTTGTTTTCATCGCGGGCGCCTACGAGCTCCCGGACGTGATCCTCACCCGGCGGGCCTTGCTGCTCGCTGCGGCCTACGGACTGCGTTGCCAGTGCCGCCGTCAGAGGGTTTTTTTTCTGACCACGAAGTTCTACGTCGCGCATATGATCAGGCTATCAAAGGGGCGGCTCTGGGGCACGTCGGGGCCCTCCGCGCGGTGGAGAGCGTCTGGGTGGACGAGGATGTCGGCTTGTAGGCGTGAGGGCATCTACGCGCGCGGGTGCGCAACGAGCGCACCAAAGGACTTATCAGCCACAGCTTGCGCGCGTGATGGCGCTCGTGCAGTGTAGCATCCAGAGAACTCCCGTGGCACGTGCTTCGGGGCCCACTTGCCCCTTGCTTCCCCTCCTTCCCTCCCTTCCTCCCTCCCTCTTCCCCGGCGCCTAGACCGCAACCCTGAGACGCCCGCCGCGCGCCGCGAGGACGGCGGACTGCGGCGGCCAGCGTGTGTGCCCGTCATTGCTCTCCCCTCCTCCCCCTCCTCGGCCTCCCTCCTTGTTCCTTTTTTTTCTCCTTCCTCTGGCTTTGTCTCATTGCGCCGTCTCTTGGGGGCCGCCTGGAGAGCGCGTAAGCGAATATAGGAACGGATGCATTGTCATATTAGTTTTTCCTTCGATTGCAAATGTGGTGTCGTCTACCCGGCCAACTTCCGGTGACCTTTCAAATGGCCCAGGAAACATTCCGAGGTCATTGGCCTGGGGCGGAAATGCGGGCGGTTTTTCGTAACCAACATGTGTAGCGATCGTGGCCCAACCGTCGGCCAGCATGTCATCGGCCACGCGGCCGGGGCACGATAGCTTGCACCGCCGGTTGCATATAGAGTAGGGTAGCTCCTGTGGATTAAATTTTGTCCCCCTGCCCGCCTCGTCCTCCCATCCTCCCCTTCCGAATCGTGGTGCGGCTTTCTTAGCCCAGGCTGCGTGTATGGCTGGAGCGCTCGGCGCGAGCATGGCATGTTGTCTCCCGTGTCCTCTCCTCCCTCCTCCCTCCTGGACGCGCCGGGGGCTCGCGCTCCCTTCGCTGCTCGCGGTCTTGGCAGCACTGCGGTCCTGCTCTCTTCGCCGGCGGTGAGCGTTGTCGCGACGCCCCGATCTGCGCTGGAGGCCCGTCTCGGGACCGCTTCCGTTTTATTCCGCGGTGCTACTTCACTTGCGCGGTAATTTCGTGGCTGAGCTCCGCTCGCCCACGGTGTCTACTTGACACGGGCACTGTTGCAGTTCTGACCTCTGCTGGCGACACATTGCATCGGCGAGTGTCCTTGTCCTGGCCATCTGATGCCGAGGGCGGTTGCATTCCTATATTTTGTGGGTTCTCTTTCTCATTCCTCTTTCCTGCTTTGCTACAGCCACTGTGTGTGTGATTTTAGTGTTCGGTTGATTAGGCCAAATGGGGATGTCCACACAACTTCCTGTTTTGCTCCCTGTCTCCTCGTCGTCGTCGTCCTCCTCCTCCTCCTCAGTGAAGGCGGCGTCGTTTACCCAGCCAGCCACTTCCGAGCTCTGCCGCTATAGTGCTACAGTGCGGTTCGAGCCCGTGTCCGCGCTTTTTTGCCAAGGGGCGGCAGCGGTTCTTTCATGGTTACAGTTATAGCCCCCATGAGGGGAAGCGGCTTCGATACTCAGCCGGACTAGGGGTAGAAGCTGTTGGGTGTTGGCGTGGAGAAAAAACGAGAGAGACCGAGCAAGAAAGAGCGAGAGAGACCCACACACACACACACACATCAGAACGAGAGAGCGCGTGCCTTCGGCATACTTGCTTCAGCAGGGAACAACACACAGGCACAATTAACCGCCGATCCCCAGGAACATATGGGAACATATGGGCAGCGGGGGGGGGGAAGACGAAAAGCAAACACATATGAGAAAGTATCGGGAATCCTTGGATTTGTGTGTATTGTGAAGGCCTTACGGCCGGTGCCGCCGACCCAACGACGACGACGACCAAGACAACAACGACAACAACGAGCTGATGACCCTGTCACAGGCTCGGGACATTGGGCGGGCGGCGGCGGGGAGGATGAGGAGGAGGAGGAGGAGGAGGAGGAGGAAGAGGTAGATAGATAGATAGATAGAGCGGCATTGGGGGGCAAGGCAGTGCATTCGGCCGCAAGGATAAGCCCCCGCCGTCGCCGCTCAGAGCGGCACCTTCATTGTGATCTCGGCGCCACGCACGCCAATCACCTTGCCGAACGAGGCGTAGTCGTATCGGCCATCCATATTATCATACTCGTAGTCATAGCCCTGCCCTCCACGCAGCCAGCTCGTCCTCCATGACTCCCTGAGGTGGTTGATCCGTCTTCGCCGTAGCTCTCACTTGGATCAGCGCGCTGTGGTTGCTGTCCTTGGTGTTGCACTGCTGCTTCTGCTCCTCTTGCGGAACCTCCTCGGCCTCGGCGACGGTCCTGGGCCCCTGCACGAGATACAGTGTGAACTTCGCGTGGTAGCTGTCGTCGCACTTGCTGAGCTTCAGGTGCTTCACTTTGTAGAGGTCTGTCTCCACACTGAACTGGTCCACTAACTTCCCGTGCTCGGTGAGACTGCTCTTAGTATTGTCGCCCACGTCCGCGGGGCAGGGGGACGAAGCGAGCGAGCGTCCCTTGCCCGCCTCCTTGCGCTTGTCCGCGTAGATCTTCCTGCAGGCATAGAGCGCCTTGATCCCCTCGGACTGAGCCGTCATCGGATACGTGCTGAAGACGGCGAAAACGACCCAGGCGACCTGCTGAGTGTTGGACATCACTTGCTTGATCATCTCCGTGAGCGACTTCTTCAGCTTGAGGTCGCCCGTGGCCAGGTAGGCTTCTCCTCCGCGTTGTTGGCGTGCGGGGTGTTCGCGACACCGATGAAGCCAGCAGCCGCGAGCCTGAGGAGGTGGAAGTGGCCACGGCTTGGACTTGAAGCCGACGCGGTACGCGTGGTTGAGGACTGGCTCGAGGCTCTCCGGTGCGAGGGACTCGGCGAGCTCGTCAACGTAGCCCACGCCAATCGACTTCGGCTGCTGCTTAGTGAAGTATGTGGGCTGGAAGATTATCTGGAAGATCTCGGCGGGCAGTATCCGGTCTGGCGCGGGGCCGCACTTCTTGAAGTACTTGTGCCGCTTGGTGACGCCGTAGATAGCTCGCTTGATGCCGTCCTTGGCGTCCTCTTGTTCCTGGCGAACTTGTAGATTGTGCTCTGTGGTGAACTCGTGGGAGGTCTCTTTCGAGATGCGCTGCTCCTCCTCGAGGTCGAGCTGGCGAGCACTGAACCCTCCGTGCTGGCCGTCTGCTGCAATGTGAACTACCCACTCCTGCACACTGGGGCGTGCTCTGGTCGCGCAGCTGTAGATGCGGTTGCGCTTGCCGTATTTGGAGTTGGCCATCTGCCAGCTTCTCTGCCAGCTTCTCGGCGGCGCGACCGTGCTGAGCGGGTTATACACACCCCATCTCAGGAATATCTCCCAGAATAACGCGAGCGAAGTAAATATGGATGGCCAGCCGCGCTGGCATGACATGAAGGGTGCCCTGGGGGCGGAAGCTGCTCTGCGTGGGGTGCCTGCTGGGCCGCGAAGAAAGGGGCTAGAGCAGGAGACGGCGGCTGAGGAGGAAGAGGAGGAGGAGGAGGAGGAGGAGGAAGAAGGGGGGTTGGAGGAGGAGGAGGAGGAGGAGGAGGAGGAGGAGGAGGATTCGTGTATATATTTTGGTGTGCCCCTCGGCCCCCCATGTTGTCGTGCCGCTCGTGGGCCCGAGAGCCCTCCGCCGCCCCCGCGCGGCGTGCAGCTCCGCCACACCCCAGGATAGTTTTTTGTTCGTTCGGGGGTCTCGGGAACCGACGACGGCCCCTCGAGGCTGAAGGATCGGGAACACATCCCATGATGGAGCAACAAAAAGTTCTCAGAGGAGAAAAAAAGGCCATGAGCAGAATTTTTTGGCGCTCCGCGCGGATTTCTTGGATCCGCGCTGGGGCTCCCCGGCGGCGCTTCCGGCGCCGCCCCCGGCGCGCTCCGCGCGCCGGGGAGGGGGGTCCAGCGCGGATCCGAGAAATCCGCGCTGAGCGCTAACAATTTATGTTTATGGCGTTTGTTTCTCTTTCTTCTAAAATCCCAAGGTTGACCAAATCAATCGCCGCAGATCCCCCGGAGGAGGAACAGCAAATTTGCGCAAGGCGGCGTTGGGGCACCCTTTGCCGTTGGTCCGTGGCGCTCCGAGCATCTTGAGGTGCTCCCCGAGCAGTGGCACGAAAAAGAGGAGGACGACGAGGATGGCGATGACGACGACGATGACGACGATCGGCCGACGACCGACGGCCATCGACCGACGATCGACCGCCGATTGACGATCGACGACGATCGACCGACGACGATCGTCAACATCGTCGTCGTCATCGCCATCGCCATCGCCGTCCTCGTCGTCCCCCTGCACCTCAGGGTGCTCGGAGCGCCGCGGACCCACGGGACAAGATACCGATGCCGCCAGCGACGACGACGACGACGACGACGACGGCCACGACGACGACGACGACGTCCTCGCGCTCTCCCTGTGCGAGCAGCGTAGGGGGCGGCTCCTCGCCAATAGGTCGGGGGCTCCGTGCCTGCGCGCACACATGTGGGGCGCGTCCCTTCCGGAAGCGGCCTCGCCTTCCCCTCCCCTCCCCTCCCCTCCCCTCCCCTCCCTCCCTCCCTCGCTCCCTCAGACGTGGGCGGCTCCGCCGCCTGCGGGCCGCCGCCGTGTGCCCTGCCCTCCTCCTCCTCCTCCTCCTCCTCCTCCTCCTCCTCCATGTCCCGCTCTCCGGCCTGCCTGCTCGAGGGCAGCAGTTTTGGGGGATGCGCGCTGGCCCCCCCCCTTGGCTTAAGTCGGGCCTGTCCCCCTACAGGGGGATTTTCGACGAAACATAAAAGATACTCCCAAAAGTAATCAAACAAATAGTCCTAAAATAGCCAGGGGACTATTTTGAGGGATATTTTTTTGACCTTTGGGGGGCATTTTTGGGGTATTTTGCATTTTTCGTCGAAAATCCCCCTGAAGGGGGAAACGCCCGACATAGCCATTGGCCCTCCCAGGGGGACTCCGCCTCGAGGGCCTCTGCCGGGGGGGGGGCGCCCGCGGACACGGAGGGCGCCAGCGGGGGAGGTGTGTCGGGCGATCGCAGACATGGATTCAGGGGGGGGGATCAGCGATGGGCCCCGCTTCCATGGGGAATCGCGGGTTTCCGCCGCCGAAGGATGCGGCGCCGGCCGCATTTTTGGGGAGGGCACCTCCCCCGATCCATGGATTATAGGCGACCGCGCGCCAAATTCATGGATCGCTGATCCATGCTTGCGCGTCCCCGAGTTTGGGAGCTTGCGTGGCAGAGTCTGGGCTCAAGGGAATGGGGCCATTTCAAACGGACATCGGGCGTCTCGAAGAAATCGAGACGGAGGTTTTTCGTCATTTTTGGCCCCTCGGGGCCCTCGCCGGGCCTCGGGACCGTCAAAAAACGACTCGGGATGGAAAACTGGTCCTGGGGAAGTGGTCGGGAGGTCCGGGGCCCGTGTCTCGAAAAAGTTGAAACGTCGGGGGTGCTTGAGACGGGGGTCAATGCAAACGGGAGTCAGTCAGAGCGCCGGATCTTGCAGGATCCTGCAGGGCCAGGGGCGCACTGACCCGGGCTTGAATGCAGGATCCTGTAGGATCCTGTAAGATCTTGAATGGTAGGCCTGTCTGACCCCAGTCTGGGTTGACCCAGGTTCTGGACTGGTGCTCTTGCCGGTGCGGAGCTTGCGTGGCAGAGTCGGGGCTCAAGGGACGGGGGCCAATTCAAACGGACGGAGGTTTTTTTGTCGTTTTCGGCCGCTCGGGGCCCTCGCCGGGCCTCGGGACCGTCTAAAACTATTCGGGGATGAAAAACCGGTCTTGGGTAAGTGGTCGGGGGGTCGGCAAAATCAAAACGTCGAGGGCCTTGAGATGGGAGTCGATGCAAACGGAGGTCAGGCAGAGCGCCGGATTTCGCAGGATCCTGCAGGGCCAGGGGCGCATTGACCTGGGCTTGGGCGCAGGATCTTGCAGGACCCTGTAGGATCTTGCAGGATCCTGCACGACCTGACTGACCCGGGTCTGGATTAACCCTGGTCTGGGTTGACCGGGGTTCTGGACTGGTGCTCTTGCTGGTGCGGAGCTTGCGTGGCAGAGTCGGGGCTCACGGGACGGTGGCCAATTCAAACGGACATCGGGCGTCTCGAAGAAATCGAGACAGAGGTTTTTCGTCGTGTTCGGCCTTTCGGGGCCCTCGCTGGGCCTCGGGACCGTAAAAGAAATTATTCTGGGATGAAAAGCCGGTCCTGGGGAAGTGGTCGGGATGTCGGGGGGCCGAAGTCTCGAACAAAAGCGAAACGTCAGGGGGGCTTGAGACGGTGGTCAATGCTCACGGAGGTCAGTCAAAGCGCCGGATCTTGCAGGATCCTGCAGGGCCAGGGGCGCACTGACCCGGGTTTCAGGCAGGATCTTGCAGGACCCTGTAGGATCTTGCAGGATCCTGCAAGACCTGACTGAACCGAGTCTGCATTGACCCGGGTCCGGATTGACCAGGGTTGTGGACTGGTCATCTTGCCAGTGCGCAGCTTGCGTGGCAGAGGGCAAATTGTCCTTCAGCTCCACATGGGGGTGGCGCCAACGGGGGAGGAGAAAGTTCAGCGCGCCGCCAGGTCTGACTGAGAGAAATTGAAACTGATCGAGCGAAGGCGAGATATGCAAGACAAAGCGAGAGACATTGAGATTCATTGAGTCATAATTCGGTCCCCGACAGCGGTTTGGTAATGTTTTGAGCGCCACGTGGCTTGTAAAAGCGGGGGCCGGTCGCCACCCCCATCTCCGCCACACCCATGGGGAGCCGCACGAAGTTGTGATCGGTGGCGCATCCATGGTGTCCAAGACGCCTGCGGCGATTCACCGCCGCCCCATGCCTTGCAGAAGCGCCTATGCGATCAAACGTAGGAGTCTGGCCAAGAGGTTGGACTACTGTACGTCTTCCCCCAGCCGTTATGGAACGTCATGGGGGCAACATTGGGGAGAGAAAGAGACAGAAGGAGGAGAGGGAGGAGACGGAGGGTGAGGAAAAAGATGAGGCCTCTTGAGGCCCTCTTGAGGCTTCCTGCGGCTTCCTGGGAGCCTTTTGCAGGACTCTAAGAGGCCTCTTGGGGGTCTTTGGGCCTATTGGGGTTCTCCTGGGGCCTCTTCGGAGGCCGTCTTGGGGCCCGCTTTAGGGCCGTCTTGGACGTCTCTGGGGCCGTCTTGGGGGCATCTTGGGCTGTTGTGTGGCCCTCTTGGGCCGTCTTGCGGGCCTCTTGGGGGCCTCTTGGACCGTCTTGGGGCGATCTTGGGGGCCTATGGGCCCATCTTGGAGCGGTCTTGGGGCCTCTTGGGACGCTTCGGAGCGTCAGAAGCCCGAAAAGACGAGAACGCTAAAATCGCTGAACAAACTTGAGACAATCAATGGTTTTGGCCTCGTGGACATCCTCTTTGAGCCCTCTCAGGGCGTCTACGGGGCCTCTTGGCCTTCAGATGCCGTCCTGGGCCCTACCTGGGCAGTCATGCATCTTTCCGAGGGCTGTCTTGGAGGTAGCTGGCGCCGGCTTGGAGCTGTCTTGGGGGCCTTGGGGCCCTCTTCGGCCGTCTTGCGGGCCTCTCGGGGGCCCCGTGGGTTGTCTTGGGGCGATATTGGAGGCCCATGGGCCCGTCTTGGAGCTTCGGATGCCCAGACCAGCGAGAACGCTAAATTCATTCAAAGCCCGAGGACAATGAATGGTTTTGGCCTCCTGGAGGTCCTCATGGAGCCCTCTTGGGGCGTCTCAGTGGCCTCTTGCCCTTCAGTGGCCGTTAGGACCATCCCTGGGCAATCGTGCGTCCCTATCTGGGCACTTTCGGACCGTCTTGAAGGTCTCTGGCGCTGTTTCGTTTCCGTCTTCGGGAACCCTTGGGCTGTCTTGGGGCTCTATAGGGCCGTCGTGCGGGCCTCTTGGGAGCCTCGTTGGACGATCTTGGGTGCCTCTGGGCCCGTCCTGGAGCGTCGGATGCCCGAAAAGGCGAGAACGCTAAAGTCAGTGAAACACTTATTTCAAATCCATGATTCTGGCCTCCCGGACATCCTCTTGAAGCGCTCTCGGCGCGTCTGAGGGGCCTTTGATGCCGTCTGGAGGACAGCTTTGACGTCTTGGGGCCACCAACGTCGTCTTCGAGGCGTCTAGGGACCGTTTTGGAACGGGTCATCTTAGCCGTCTTGGAGGCCGTCTTAGGCCATCTTAGCCGTCTGGGAGGCCATCTGGGCCGTTTTGGACGCCATCTTGGAGCCATCTGGAGCGGACAAATCCTTGCCAACCGGGTCGGGAAGATTTTTCCAGGTGGCCGTCGAGTTGGGCCGAGACCTCACTGGAAGTTCTTTAGGAAAAGAACTAAAACCGTTCAGAAATTTCGCACGCCGTGCGCCCTTGTGATGAGTCACCAGTAATGGCCTTAGGTCCATCCTGCCACCTTGCCTGGGTGGGGGCGCTTCTTAGGCCATCTTGGGGCCCTCTTGGGCCGTCTTGGGGCCCTCTTGGGGGCCTCCGGGGCCGTCTTGGGGCGGTCTTGGGGGCCTCATGGGACGTCTGGGAGCGTCGGAGGCTCGAAAAGTGGAGCACCCCAAAACCATTGAACAACCTAAGGAACATGAATGATTTTGGCTTCTCGGGACCCCAATGGGAAGGCTCTTGGGGCGTCTCGAAGGCTTCCTGGGCCATCTTGGAGCCATCTTTGGCGTCTTGGAACGATTGTTCGGCGATTCAGGGTACCCTTGGACCGTCTGGGCGAGCTCTTGGGGGTGTCTTGGCCCGTCTTGGGCCCCTCTTGGCCCCGAAAAAGTTATGCGACACCACTCGGTGGAGCCCAGGACGCGGGGAAGCCCAAGAGGTGCGTGAATTCATTCTGGGCCCAGGGCCCGTACCGAATCCTCAGGATTGAGGACTGAGGCTTCATGGATTAGGCCAAGGACCTGAGGACACTCCAACTCGTGCCTCAAGGGCACGGTGGCGGAGTTGGTTGCAGCGGGCCTCGCCAGAGCACGTACAACGCGCGAGAGTCGTATGCATGTGCGCGCGACGCACAGTTTGTGTTTCGATGTTGTTTGCTCTTTGTTCGCGGCACGGGGTGCAAAGCGTTCGAATGGTCGCTGAAAGCTCGGTGAAACAAACAGTTTCCACGCCTTTCTGCGCGGGCTCTGCGGGCTCTACGTGGCAAAAGGAAGGAAGGATTGCTAGTCCTGTCAGTGAGGGCCTCGGTGGAGAAGTCTGCGGGGCCTTCGCGTAGCAATAACGAGTGCTGATCCGTCGAATTTTTGGATGTACAGTCTTTTGTTCATAACTGCACTGGCTTCTGGGAGACGCTTTCTTCGTGAACATATTACAATGGCATCACGGAAGGTTCCCGCCATCCTTGAGACGTGAACCGTTTGGCGCAAGAGGAGGAAAGGGACGTGGGCAAGGGGCAGTGGCGGCTTTATTCGATGACGACATATCGAATGGCCATCGGCCCATCCCGCCATACCGCGCCTCCAGAGCTGAGTTTCCAACCGGAGTCGTTTTTGAAGGTCCGATGCCCGAAACCGTTCTCCAGAGACCCAAAAAGAGGAGAAACCGAACGCCTCGACTTTTGTCGAGGTGCCAGATGTCTGGGGTGGAGGGAGGGGGGGAGGCAACACTTTCTATTCTCCAGGCCGACAAGAACCTCCGGCTGTGCCAGTACTACGACCCCATCTCCGGGAACTGGTCCAGCGAGGGCTGCTCCGTGACAGGAGCCGCCAGCCCGCCGTGGCGTAGTGATTTGGCGCCTGCCCTGAACGGCGAGGGGCAGATGCGGAAGTTTGCCACGAAGCAGAATTCACAATCTTCGAATAGAGGATCAACTACAGGGTTGATTTATTCCAAATTTGATGTTCCCGCCGAGTCTTCAGGAAACAGATCGGATGTTCGTAGATCTACGGGACATTCTGCGTTTTTTGTTCGTAGACTCGGCGGGAAAATCAAACTTGGGGAAACTCAATTCTGTAGTTGATCCCCTACTCGAACAATCTGGGTGGGTCGATTCCCGTTATTCCCGGCGTTTTGTTCGCCTTTTCGGACCCCAGAACCATCAGAAGTTGACCGAGGCATTGTCCCCAGAGAAGTGGATGAAACCCCGAGGCCGCGGATGGAAGAGAACATACTGTCGGATGTCTAGGCCTAGAGGACAGCAGCGGTCGTAAGAGGAAGAGCTCTTGTACTTTTGCTCGCTGTGTTTTGGTTCTCGGGGCCCTCTCATGGGCCCCAGGCCCTTCAAGAGCAATTCATCAAAATGTGGAGTTCTGTCTCCGGGGAAGCCCTGGGGGTCCAGGGCCCCGGTCGTTCAGAGTGCATTTTCTTCCTGGCCGGGAGGTCGGAGAAGGACCAGGAGGAAAAAGCACCGACACACACATGATCGCCGCTTCCCAGGAACATCGAGGTAAGCATGGGAAGCAGGGGGGGGGAGACGAAGTTGCAGAAGGAATGGAACAGTCTGGGGAAGCCTCCCAGACATGCGACGTCCTGATTTTTCAGGACGGCGTCCCTGGAAGTCCAGACCCTTTCCCTGGGGCCGGTTTTTCATCCAGAGTCATTTTCTGACGGTTCCGAGGCCCGGCGAGGGCCCCCATGGGCCGAAAACAGCTAGAAACCTCCCGTCCAAACTTTTGTACGACGCCATCATGTCTGGGCTGGGATCGGTGCGTGTTTCTTGGTGTGTCCCTGGGCGCCTTCCAGGGACGAGCACGGTCCGGAGGGGGGCGTCGGCGGAAGCGTGGGCGAAGGGTTGCTCAGGCCGCCGCAGGCGGGAAGGACGGGCGGGAGGCGGCGGAGGCAGGAGCTGGAGCGCGGTGCAGCCGGGCCGAGGCACAAGGTCGAGGAAGAAAAGCGGGGGGAGGGAGGGGGACGCGGAGGAGGAGGAGGAGGAGGAGGAGGAGGAGGAGGTTGGAGGAGGAGGAAGAGGTTGGAGGAGGAGGTTGGAGGAGGAGGAGGAGGGAGGAGGAGGAGAGGAGGAGGAGGAGGGAGGAGGAGGAGGAGGAGGAGGATGGAGGAGGAGGAGGAGGAGGTAGGAGGAGGTTGGAGGAGGAGGAGGAGGATGGAGGAGGAGGATGGAGGAGGAGGAGGACATTGGAGGATGAGGAGGAGGATGGAGGAGGAGGAGGATGGAGGAGGAGGAGGAGGAGGAGGAGGAGGAGGAGGAGGAGGAGGGGCGTTCTGGTGCCTCCCGGGGCGGGTGCCCTTGGGCGCTCTCTGTGCGTGTGCTTGGGCCAGCGGAGGGCCTTCATGTTCTCGAGGGATGCTCGTCTGGCCATGTGCGGCTGCAGCATGGCCTGGTCGTGTGGCAAAAGTCAGCCAGGGATGCCAGCGGCGGGTGCGGGGGAGAATGGAGGAGGGCTGGGGTCAGGAGGGAACAAAAACACACAGACACAATGAATTGTCGATTCCCAGGGAAATATGGGAAAATATGGGAAGTGCGGGGGAAGACACACACCCAGAAAATCTAGGAACACATGGGGAATCCTGTGAGTTGCGTGCATGTGTGTGTGTGTGTGTGTGTGAGTGTGTGTGTGTGTGTGTGTGTCCCAGGGCCCCTTCATGGGGGGACGAGCGGGGAGGGAGGGGCAGGTGGTGGTGGAGGCTGGAGCTGGAGTGTGGTACAGTCGGGCCGCTTGAACAGGGAGCCCTTTTCGCCGGGGAGGGGCTCCGCGTTCCTTGACTGTGTCGTAGTTGTTCTCTGGTTTTCCTTCGGCCTCTTCTGCGGGAGATCGGAGTCGAACCTATGGAACAAGGGGCCTCGTTCCTCATTCGGGGTTCCTTGTGACAGCGTTTCGACTGTAGCATGGCTTCGTTATGTGACGAAGCCCACCAGGGATGCCCGCGGCGGGGACGGGGGAAAATGGAGGAGGGTTGAAGGGACGAGTGGGGAGGGAGGGAAGGAGGTAGGGGCAGGGATTGGAAAGGGAGAGTGGAGATGACAGAGGAGGGTGTGGAGAGGGAGGAATTGGAGGAGGAAGAGGAAGGCTGGGTTATCAGAGTAAGTATGCAAGATGTTGTCTCCTCGCTCTCTTTCTATGTGCTCCTCTCTTTCGTTCGCTTTCTCTTTTTTTGGTTCTCTCTCTTTCTCTATTACACATCTGTATATATGTATCGTCAGAGCGTTCCCCATTGTCCCCCCACCGCTCCCTCGACACGGCCATCCAGACAGTCAGCAGCAGCATCGTTGCTGATTAGGGGGTGGCTGTGCCAAGATCTGCAAGAAGTACCATCGGAGAGACTACACGCAATGCTACAACAGATCCGCCCCGGGC
The DNA here is from genome assembly GCA_963575745.1 of Prorocentrum cordatum. NCBI lineage: Eukaryota > Dinophyceae > Prorocentrales > Prorocentraceae > Prorocentrum > Prorocentrum cordatum. The sequence goes on from CAUYUJ010014898.1 coordinate 263,732, forward strand.
ACGTGCAACATTTGACAGGATTCCGAACAACTCAGTGCGAGGTGTTGTGACAGAGAATGCCCAAATTGGAATATCATACACGCGTGATGCTACTGGGGGGTCATGTAAGACATGCAATCTGTCAGCCAGCGTGGACCCCAAACAGTCATGTCTTGCAATCTGCGCGACCCAGCTTGCCGACCGAAAGTTCGACCGACTTGCACCAAGCTGGGGATGCCGCGGCCGGTCTTTTGCAGGAGAGCCTCGGTCTCGGCCGGCCCCGGAGGGGCCCCAGGCCCTCGCGCTCCCCGCAACGCAAATGTACAGATGTGCAGCGTATCTCTATATATGTGAGGCGTTCCAAAAATGGCCTCCTCCTCCTCCTCCTCCTCTTCTCCTTCGTCCTCCCCCTAGTGTTCCCCCTAGATGTTCCACAACTGCTGGGGAACACAACAGGAGTTGTCATCTCTTCTGCCGCGGGAGGTGGCGGAAGGGCGGCGGAAGGTCGGCGGGAGCAAAGCGAGGCCGCCTGCGCCGTTGGAAGCCGGCAGGAACTCGACGGAAGGCGGCGGAAGTAAAACATGCGTCCCCCAAGAGATGAAAACGTGTTTCGGGCTCAGGATTTGGGACATCCGCCATGTATATATATACACACATACACACAAGATTTGAGGGCTCGCTTCGCTTCGCCTCAATCTTGGTCCTGCGCCCATGCGCACCCAAACACTCGGTGAATGAATGATGTCTGCAAGCACATGATGACCATGAGAGGGGTCGTGGTCATAAGTCCCGGACGGGTCATAAGCATTCCTGTGTTTGGGAGACGGCGACGTACCGCGACGAGGCCATAGTCACCGATGAGGGGTTCGATGAAACGGTGACCACGGGGGGGGGCGCGGTCATGGCGGCCAAGGAGCAACGCCATGTGCGTGAGCGAGGTGAGGAAATTTAATAATGAGTTCAAGTCTGGATGACGAGGATGATGATGATGAGGAGGAGGAGGAGGAAGAGGAGGAGGAGGAGGAGGAAGAGGACGGGGGGGAGGACGACGTCGACGTGGCTGGGTGGATGCGACGATCGTCGGAGAGGGGCAGTGGTCGGTACGACGAGGGGTAAACGCTAATGACCGCGAGGGGGGTGAAGGTCATTGCCGGGAGAAGGGGTGGCGACCGCCCATCAAGGAAGGGATGGGCACGTAATGGAAAGTATTTTCTGCGATCATCATCGGCAGGCGGCAGGTCGCTTGCGCGGCGTGAGGCCAGGGCGCTTCGGACGGGGTGGGTCCGATCGCAGAAGCAGTTCAGGCCAGACGACGTTGCGCACTAAGGCGTTGCCGTTTTGGCCCATCTTTTCACAATCGGGGAGAACGCGCATATCGGCGCGGTTCTTGACTCTACTAACGCCCTCATAGAGATGCCCATGGGCAAAATGGCTTCGGCGCACGTCCAGGCACGCGCGCGCGAGCGTGCGGCCTTGCCCTCCATCGAAGGTGGACGCGCACGCTGGCCGCAAAGGATATTGTCGACGGGCCATGGTGGACGTGCCGTTGGCAATCTGCCAGCGGAAAACGATGCGCGGTAAAGGGTACTCGCGGCCATCCAAGGCTTCTATAAGGATGTGATGGTGGTGGACCGCCTTCACTATGACCGGCACATGGCTCATGAGTCGCTCGATAGGGTTGAAATTCCTCATGAGCTCGAAAAGGCCACCGACCACAATGTGCAGGTCATGGGGCGGTGCGCCTGGGGCGTTCTGGAGCGTGAGAAACTCCGCAGTCAAGTGCGGCTCGATGAGGCCTGTGGAATCGATGTCCAGCGTGTCGGCGCTGAGCAAATGGTAGGAAGGGCAAAGTTAAGTGCGTTCCAAGACATTAAGAATGCGCTCGTTGTGTGCGTCCACCAGCGTGTTCGCGATGGCCAGGATCTTGGAATTGGCGCAGTCGTGCCGGTCGTTAACGTGAGGAAATGCGCGTCGGACGGCCGCTGCTTCGTCTGCCACGGTGGCGACGTAGACCAACCACGTGTCCGCCGGCGCGTGTGCGTCGCTGGGGCGAAGTGAAAGGTGAATGTCCCGATGGCTGTCCCGACGAGTGTCCTTGCGGTTGTCCCGATGGCTGCCCCGAAAAGGGTGCCGATGGCTGTCCTGATGGGTGTCCCAATGCTGTCCCGATAGGTGTCCCGGTGCTGTCCCGCTGGGTGTCCCGATGGCTGCCATGAGGGTTGCGCCGGTGGTTGCTTGCGCGGGCGTTCGAAAGTGGCGTCGGCATGCCCAGGCGCGCGTTCGACGGGAACGGGCGCGAGGCGGACATGCCGGAGGCAAGGTAATACTCGCCCCAGCTCTTGGCCGCGGAGATCACACGCCGGATCTCCTGGGTCACCTTGTCGAACTCGCGCGATGTCTCGCAGAAGAAGGCGTTGGTCACGACGGTGGCAATTGCGGATTTCAAGGGCACGGGCTCCGATCCCGAGGCTGGCGGCGCCGCGTCTGTGGCCAGGGAAGGGTCGAGGAGCAGCCGGGCGCGATGGCGTCTGTCGCGCTCCAGCCAGCTGGCGCGAAACAGCGCGAGCATTCCAGAGTCTATCTGCGAGAGGCCGGGGGCGTTGGCACTGATTCTAGGCGATTGGCCGAGCAAAACGCGAGCTGCATCATCTTGCCTGTGATCTCGTGAGTCTTGACTTTGTCGTCAAAAATGAAAGATGTGTTCGCGCAGCCGCGGAAGTCCAGAACTGGCCGGAGGGTGGATATTTGATTACAGAAGCAATCTTCAAAAGGCACAGGCGGGGCGCACCATGTGGGAGAAGGTGTGAATGTGTGGGGGTTGGGGGAGACGAGAAGAGCTGCAATGCCTGTGGGACATGGCGGCAACAATGACGAGGGCATACGGACGACAATGACGATGACAGTGGAAAAAAGGAAGTTTGGAAAAGACGTGGGCGATGCGGGCTTCCTCGGACTCCTTTGCTGCGTTGGGCGGGCCCCAGAAAACCGGGTAAGAGTGACGGTAAAAGCAAATGCGCTCACAATCGGTCCCGCAAAAGGGGTAGAAACCTCCCTCCTCCCCTCCCTCCCTCGCTCGTCACCTATCCTCCTCCTCCTCATCCTCCTCCTCCTCCTTTTCCTCCTCCTCCTCCTCCTCCTCCTCCCCCTCCTCTGTGTCCTCCTCCTCCTCCTCTTCCTCCTCCTCCTCTTCCTCCCCTCCCTTCCTTTCCATCGAGAATATCCTCCCTCTCCGTTCCCTCCGCAAAGACGCACCCGAAACTTGCCCCTGGACTTCTCCCGGGCCAAACAGACTGCATGCTGCATGGTCGTCGCGCTTCTCTTGGGAATCAGTGGCCCTCCGAGAGGGCAGAGCCTGGCAGTGAGACGATCGGGAAAGAAGAGGAGGACATGATATGAAGGGAAGAAGAGGAGAGGAGGGCGAGGAAGAAGGGAGATAGACGGTCGGGGACGGTGAGGAGACAAGGAGGAGGGAGAGAGAAAGAGAGAGAGAGAGAGAGAGAGAAAGGAGAGGACAGAGGGGGGAGGATAATGACACGAGGAGGGCGAGAGAGGACGAGGAGGGAGTCAGAACAGGATGAAGAGGAGAAGGATAAACTGGGAAAGGAACGAGGGAACGAGTGGGGGGCTGCGATGTGCGAAACTGTCGCTACCTTCGTGGGCCGCTGGCGGGTCCAGCGGAGTGGCGTGATCCGCAGACCAGAATGAGGCCTCGCCGTCCCGGGTGGGTTTGAACAGCGAAGCTGTCGCCACGTTCGTGGCCCCCTCGTCATTGCTCTGTTGTCAGATCGTGGTCGCCCTCTTTCCGATGATATGAGTCGCAAGAGTGATGCCGTGAATGGGGGACAGTGGTCTGCGGCCTCACGTTCGTTGGCGAATCCTTCAAGGCGTAAGTTGGAAATGCACGGTCCTGGGTATAGTCGCCTCTTGTGTACAAAGGGTTGGGTGCGTCTCCTGGTCAGTTGTTTCTGGAGGGTCTCTTGGGAACCCCGGGGAAGCTATCCTTGGGCGTTTCTGGGACCTGTTGGGCCTTGATTGGGGCACCTTAAGCTCGAAGACGGCCCAAGAGCGCGTCAGGAAGGCCGTTCGTCGCTTCTCCTTGTCAGAAGCCTCGCGATTGCCAGGAGTGGCTCGGGGCGTCCGGGGAGGGGACTCTTGGAAGCTTTTTGGGGCGTCCTGGGGGCCTCATGGGAGCTTTTGGGGGGCCGCATGGGGGGCTTCTTGGGGGCCGCTTAAAGGGCCTCTTGGGGCCCCGTGGGGCCTCTTGGGGGCCTCTGGGGGCATCCTATGGGCCTCTTGAAGCCGAAGGCTTGAAATTTGAACTTGGTTTTCGTTTTCTGGGACTCCTGTGCGGCCCGTCCAGATGGTCTCTTGGGCTGTCTTGGGGGCCCTTGGGGCATTCTTGGGCTCTCTTTGGGCGTTTTGGGGCCTTCTTGGGAGCCTCTTGGGCCGTCTTGGGAGTCTCTTGGGCCGACTTGGACGTTATGAAAGGCCAAGAGGCGAATCTGTTGAGAATGTACCTTGTACGATGGGAATGGGACTATTTTGGCCTCACGGGGCCCTTTTGGGAGGCCTTTTGGGTGCCTCTTGGGCCGTCTTGGGTCGCCTCGGGGCGGTCGCGGTGTCATCTGAGGCTATCTTAGGCCGCCGTCCTCGGGCGTCTTGGGCCGCTGGGGAGCCATTAAGAGCGTTTCGCCCCATCGTTTGGTGGCCTGGATGGCTTGGAAATCCGCTGGAAAAGGGCCCGGGGGCCAAGGGCGGCCGTCCAAGAAGGTATGTGGGGGGGGGGCATCCGGGGGGGATTTTTCCTAACAGGATGTATAATTATAGGAATCTATACACACAAGACTGCAGTGGCGCTTCACGGCATGCGCCTTGTTCTGGACGCTTATCCAGCAAAACAACAAATCATCGTTTGCTTCAGCAGGGGGGACCTCGAGGCCTGGACGGGCGATCGGCTCATGTTTATGATATCCCTGGTGCTTGTTGACACCGCGCTCGCCCGATGCGCTTGCACGCATGTGCGCAGGAGTGGGGAAGGAATGGTGTTTTCTTCACGCGCGAAGGTGCTGGCAAACGACGAAGCATCAAGCGGTTGCGATGGCACTCGTCCATTAAAGGGGAAAGGGAAGGGAGCAGGGATGACGGGGGGACTGAAGAGGAAGGAAGGGGGAAGAAAGGGGGGAGAAACGGGAAGAAGGTCCAGAGGAAGGAGCGGGCGAATGAGGATGGCCATAGGATGCTACGAACGTGGAGGTCGACGGAAAGTCACAGGGGGGAAGAGAGAAAGAGAGAGAGAGAGAGAGACAACGAGCGCACAGATAACGCCATCTGGGCGTTTTGGGTGTTTTGGGGGCCCTCCTGAGCCGTCTTGGGGAGCTGGGGCCCTCCAGAGGTCTTCTGGAACCATGTCGGGCCCTCTTGGGGGCCTCCAGTGGCCTTCTTGTGGGTATCCCATGGCTGACGTGCGTCTCTCTTGGGGGACTTTTGGGTGCATCTTGGGGGCTTCCTGTGGGAAGTCCCGGGGCTCTCTGGGACAGCCTCGGGGCCTTCCCAGGCCGTCTTCAAAACCTCGGGGGGATACACATTAGTCGTTATGTCAATTATCCGTATTTGCATGCGTATACACGTCGCGAACAAGACACCAGCAGGTACACGCGAAGTGGTGCAGCAGAACTTTCGGGCGGAGTCACGTACACGCGAAGTGGTGCTGCAGAGCTTTCTGGCGGAGTCGCCGCAGTTTTCCGAGTCGAGGGCAGGGTGCTGAAACGGAGCTTTGGCCAGTTCGGCAAACGGCCAGGCGAGCGGACAAGTCAGGCCCCGAAGCAGGTCACAGCCCTGAGGTAGATTGTGGAGGCAGTCGGGTGCCTCGATGACGCGCTGATGTCGTCCTGCTGGTGCTGCTGCACCTGCTTCACCACCGCAGCCTCCGCCTCCTTCTTCGCCCCGCGCGGCAGGGCCGTCTGGGGAGCCTCCCTTGCCTCGCTGGAGACCTGCTGGGTTCGTCGGGTCTTCCCTGGGGCGCCCAGGGGGGGCTCTGTGGCACCCCTCTGGGGCCTCACGAGGGCACCTTCGGCCGCGTTGCAGCTGCGGCGCTCGTGCAGCAGCCTCCTCCTCCCCCTCCTCCTCCTCCTCCTCCCCCTCCTCCTCCTCCTCCTCCTCCTCTCCCTCCTCCTCCTCCTCCTCCTCCATCCTCCTCCTCTCCTCCTCCTCCTCCTCCTCCTCCTCCTCCTCCTCCTCCTCCTCCTCCTCCTCCTCCTCCTCCTCCTCCTGCAGCGCTTCCCGCCAGCCCCGGAGCGGCGTCGGAGCCCCTCCCCCTGCGGACAAGCCCGGGCCCCGGGCGCGCCCGGCGTCCGCGGAGGGTGCTGGCAGACGCGCCGAAGCCTGTGCTGCCAAGAACTCCGACGTCGCTGGTTTCGAAGAAGAGGAACCAGGCCGTCTTTTGTTCTGCAATAGTGCCAAGAACTCCGAGGTCGCTGGCTTCGAAGAAGGGAAGAAAACGCCATAAACATAAAACTTGTGGCGCTCCGCGCGGATTTCTTGGGTCCGCGCCTGGGCCCCCCTCGGCGGCGCCTCCGCGCGCCGAAGGGGGGTCCCAGCACAGATCCCAAAAAACCCGCGCGGAGCGCCACAAGTTTCTGTTGATGCCGTTTTGTGTTTTTCAATATTGCCACGAACTCCGACGTCGCTGGTTTCGAAGAAGAGAAGAAAACGCATTAAACACACAACTTGTGGCGCTCCGCGCGGATTTCTTGGGTCCGCGCCTGGGCCCCCCTCGGCGGCGCCTCCGGCGCCGCCCCTGGCGCGCTCCGCGCGCCAGGGAGGGGGGTCCCAGAGCGGATCCAAGGAATCCGCGCGGAGCGCTGAAAGTTTCTGTTTATGCCGCATTTGGTTTTCAATATTGCCAAGAACTCCGACGTCGCTGGTTTCGAAGAAAGAGAAAAACGCCATAAACATACAACTTGTGGCGCTCCGCGCGGATTTCTTGGGTCTGCGCCTGGGCCCCCCTCGGCGGCGCCTTTGGCGCCGAAGGGGGGTCCAAACACGGATCCAAGAAATCCGCGCGGAGCGCCAGAAGTTTCTGTTTATGCCGCTTTTTTTCTAGTTTTCCCATATTGCCAAGAGCTCCGACGTCGCTGGTTTCGAAGAAAGAAAAAACGCCATAAACATACAACTTGTGGCGCTCCGCGCGGATTTCTTGGGTCTGCGCCTGGGACCCCCCCGCGGCGCCGCCCCTGGCGCGCTCCGCGCGCCAGGGAGGGGGGTCCCAGCGCGGATCCAAGGAATCCGCGCGGAGCGCCACAAGTTTCTGTTTATGCGGTTTTCTGTTTTTCAATATTGCCAAGAACTCCGACGTCGCTGGTTTCCCGCCACGACATGGGCCCACCATATGACCACAGCGCTGCTTAGCCTTGTGTGGGCCCTTGTTCTGTTCTTCGTTCCGTTGTTCGTGGTTCCTTATTCTCGTTCTTCGCTGTTGTTTTAAACGCCCCGCTTCGTCGTTCGCGTTCGTTTGGCACCGGCTTCGTTTTAAATGTTCGTTTTAAATGTTGGGCCTTGTCTCATTGTTCGTTGTAAAAGCCATCTCGTTTTAAACATCGTTGTGGTCGGTCCCTGCATGCGTTTCCCCCAAGTGGGCCTGTGGAGCTCGCGACTTCATCCGTCTACTCCTCCTCGTCCTCCTCCTCCTCCTCCTCCTCCGTCCAGGCGTGCGTTCGGGAGTAGGTTTATCCTGGCACCCCGCTCTCCATCTGCCACAAAAATTTGGTGACCGACTAAATCGATGACCGAAGATGTGCCCGAAGTTGTAACCGTAAGCGTCGCGCGAACGAACATGTGACCGAAGTTGAAGATCGTCTTGACTTCGAGCCAATGTTTGAGCTTCAGGGTCGTAAATGGTGAGTAAATCTCAGGCGAAAAGCCGGGCCCGCCTTTTCGACCGGCCTCGGGGTGCGAATGGAGGAGAATGAAGAGGAGGAGCAGGAGGTGGAGGGCGCCTTTGCGCTGAGACCGTGAAGCATATCACTCACACCCAGGCGCAAGTTTCGGTCACTCTCGGGCTAATCTTCGGGCACAGTTTCGGTCACAATGCTTCCGTGATAGAGACGAGGCTAATTACGTGAGGGTACACTTCGGTCTTTGAAAGTAGGTATCCTTGGATTCCCAGATCCCGGTCTACTCCAGGCGCCTTCCTAATTCAAGAACCGAAACGCTTTTGCTATGGTTTGCTGCTTTCTGGGAGGGCCTGGGCCCAATCTACTTTCTGCGCCTTCCTATCTCATGTTTTTACCTGCTTCTCCCGACTGGCGTTCAGAGGCGGACCCAGCCGTGGCCATGAGTGCGGCCCAGCAGGCACCAAAAGCAAGACATCCCTCAAATCTGATCTACGATCCTCGTCGCTCCCGGCCTCTATCTGTTTCCATCCCTCGTTGCGCCCTGGTCTCGCCATGCCCAGCGGCAGGAACGTACTCCGACCGCATCGTGTGCTCCTGCTCCCACGCCTCCTCCTTCGTCGGCGGGACTGGTAGGAAAATGGGCAGGCTCGAGGATTGACGAGAGTCGAGGTCTTAGTTGTTTCGGAAGTTGTGTGGTTTTTCTGGGCCTCAGAGGCCTCAGAATACTTACTTGTGGGGAGGACGCGTCGGAGGGAGAGGATGAGAGGGAAGAGAAGGGAGGAGGACGAGGAGAAGGATGAGAAGGGAGGAGGAGAAGGGGGCGGGGGATGATATCAGTAAAGGAGCGCAGAGGGCGCTCAAGCCGCTCAAGGCGGAAATTGCACCCCACCTCGAAGCATTGGGCAGTTCGGCCAATTCTGACCGTCTGAGTTGCGTCTGACTGTCCGGTGGTCCTTTCTTTCGCTGTGGTTCCCATTATGGAGCTTGTTGCGCCAGAGGCTGAGAAATTGAGAGGGGCGTTTGGGATGCTGACTGAGAGCAGCAGGAGGAGGAGGAGGAGGAGGAGGAGGAGGAAGCGGGAACACCAACTATACACGTCTTCGTTGGGGAGCTTCGTCGAAGGCATTTCCCATCGGAGGAGGAGGGTGAGCAGGAGGAGGAGGAGGAGGAGGTGGTGGAGAAGGAGGAGGAGGAAGCGAATGAGGAGTAGGAGGAGGAGGAGGAAACACTATATATACATATCTATATATATATATTATATATATATATATATATATATATATATATATACATCTATGGAAGGCAGCAGGCGCGCAAATTACCCAATCCTGACACAGGGAGGTAGTGACAAGAAATAACAATACAGGGCATAATTGTCTTGTAATTGGAATGAGTAGAATTTAAATCCCTTTACGAGTACCAATTGGAGGGCAAGTCTGGTGCCAGCAGCCGCGGTAATTCCAGCTCCAATAGCGTATATTAAAGTTGTTGCGGTTAAAAAGCTCGTAGTTGGATTTCTGCCGAGGGGGGGGAGCTTCCAGCAGGGCGGCTCCAAGGGAGGGGGGGGTAGCTTAAGCACCCCCCTCCCTTTGGAAAGGGGGTAGGGGGGGTTCCGGGCGGCCAAAGGGGGGGGGGAGCTTCCAAGCACCCCCCCCCCTTTACACTAAAGGGGGGGAGGGGGGGGGTAGCTTAAGCACCCCCCCCCTTTGGAAAGAGGGGTCCATGAGTTTCTCGGAGATTGCGGAGGGTTCTACGCGGTTCCAGGATGAGGAGAACGACGGCGACGGTTACCATCGCGCCTGTCGAAATATGGCAGGGGAGAGGAGGGGAGGGGGAACGGCGGGGAGCAGCGGGAGCATGTGGATCGGAAGCGACGATATGGGCGAGTAGCCCAGGGGCGGGTACTACAAGCATTCGCCTGGGATCCTCGCCGAAGGCATGGACCATCGGCGCGTCTGGATACACGTACTGCTCTCCTATGGGCTATTCGCCCCCACCGTCTCCCCCGAGTGGAGCACTTCGAGCAGTATCCAGTACCCAGGGTATGGGCAGGGGCAGTGGAGTGGGTAGTGAAAAGGGGCATGGGGGGCAGGGGAACAGAGGCTTCGGGGCGGAGGGGGGCAAGGAGCAAGGAGTTGCGGGGCACTGGCGGGAGAAAGACGGAGCTGTGCAGGGTCTCTTTCCTCCTCCTCCTCCTCCTCCTCCTCCTCCTCCTCCTCCTCCTCCTCCTCCTCCTCCTCCTCCTCCTCCTCTTCCTTAGACCCCGCCCCGCGCCGGCCCCCCCCCCCCCCCTTGTCGCAGCCTCTCCCGAAGAGCTCGCGCGGTAAGGGGGGCAGCCGCTGCGGCTTGGTGGGCCACGAGGCCCGGGGTGCCCCCCCCCCGCCCAGGGGGCAGGCGGGCGCGCCGCGTGGTCAGGCTGGTGCTGTGCGCGGCGCTGGCGCCTTCTGCAGAGGCCAGGTGGGGTTTCGCGCGAGGCTGGAGCCCGCACTCGCCGACGAATACGTTCAGAGTGGATGACGTCTCGTCTGCCCTGTGGGGCGTTGGGAGTGTGGGGCTGCCTGGAACGCGCGTCGGGGCGTGGTCAAAGGAGGCGCGCCACGCTGCGAGGCACGCCCACCACCACATTGCCCACTTCGGCTGGCAACGGGCGAGGTCAGTTCCTAAGTCTTGCGGCTGCTGAGTTGTGTTGAGCAAGCAGTTCTTCGCAGCCCATAGCATCAGACGCTAACATGAATCCCCTTTTGGGCCTACGCGGACGAGGTGGTGTGGTCTACGTGGCGTCGGGCCCCCTCAAGATGGCCATCTCTTCTATGTATTTCTCGCCATTGCCGTCGGAGGTGGGAGGCACCATTATGCGGAAGGACACCGGTCAGGAGCTAATCCGGTGGACGCGCGAAGAGTTGTTCAAAGTGCCGCCGCGCTATACATCGCCGTGACGAAAGTTTATTTCAATTTGCCCGTTGGAATGACGCGCTCGTGCAGGGTAGTTCGGAGTAGTTCTACTAAACTACTCCGCGCGCGCAATCGCATCCCGCTCGGTAATGTATATGTTTTGGCGCGGAGTAGTGTCCGATCCCGTTTTGGGGTAACAAAGTTAACGTTTCCGGGATCGGCAACTACTCCGCCGAATGATCCCAGCATCATGTCATGTTAGGAATCTTGAGAGGGATGGGGGCAATCTTCATCATGGCAAATTGAAGAAACTTTTGTCACGGCCGTGTACTCCAGTGATCCCCATTGATGTGAACCCTGGCCGTAGCCAGTAAAACAAAAATGGTGTGGTCGGTGGTCGGAGCACTTGGTGCGCACACATACTCGTGCACTGGAAGCTTTTCCACGCGAGGCTGAAAATCGCACGGATGGCCGCCATCAGTGCTCATTCTGTGATGGCAGACGCGTACTTTGGGATGAAAGGCTCGTCCTAGATAGATTACTACATTGCGGTCCCAGATACGGCGCTAAATCTTGCGCAGTGGACACGAGCCTGGAGGCGCAAACCGCATTCAACTCGGTCAATGTTTGCTGTCCTAGTTCACGTTCCCAGTGTCTGCAAGTTGCTCATCATCACGCCGAAATCGAGGCTAACGCTACATCAGCGGTGGGGTCGCCTGAAGCTAGCAGGTGCTCCTCTTGAGCTGGGTTGACCGCGAGCCGTGCCTTCACGCCCTGCACAAAAAATGCTAGAGCCCAGACCTTCTTTGGAGATATGGGAGAGTCGCCCTGTGGTGCCGGGGCGCGCTACGCTGACCATGGCCACGATTCGCGAGGTTGCGCTGGCGCGTTTCTCCGTGGCTAAAAACAGGACGACAGGGAGCACCACGTGGAATTGCGCAAGTGGGTCTTAGACGCGGCTGGCCCTAGATCAGTAACTGAGAGCGCAGAGTTACGCTGAGGCGGTGGCCGAGTCTCGGCCAATGGATATGACAGGCACTTTTACTCACCAGTGGTACGAGATCACGCAGGTGGGCGACGCCATCCAGAACTACAGCAAGGCCCTCATTTCATTCAAGCGAGTTCGGGATCGCCCGAGGAAGGAGAACGTGGAGGCCCGGTGGCAGGAGGCGAGGCGTCGGCGAGACATGGCAGCGGCGCCCAGACTGGCACGCCCATCAGCAGCGACAGAGATATGCGCGAAGAGTCGAAACTCTTGAGCCCATCCTGCGCGCCCACCGACGGCAGCGCAATGGGCGGCCATTCCAGCGGAGGGCGCGCCGCTAGTTTTGCTGCGCGGAGAAGAAGTTCCAGCGCCGCATTGTCACGAGCTACTACCAGAGCGACTTTGCCAACTTGCACGCGTAGACGAGCGCGGCATCCCAGATGCGCACGAGGCGACCCCTGCGATGCTGAAGCAAGAGGCACGAATTTAATCCTGACGCGGAAAGCTTTCAGAATATCAGAATTGGAACATATTCGCCGAGCTGTTCAGCCCCGCCGGAGGTTTTCAAACCACTCGTAGGCCCTGGCCGGAAAAGAATGCCATCCGAAGAAATGGGGATGAAGACGGGAGTCGCAGCGCGGCCTGATGCAGCGCGTTGGGCAGTGCTACGAGCCGCGTCGGCGCTTGTTTCGGGCTTGCCCACGGGCGCGACGTTTGCGCGCGCAGCGCGCGCGGGCGCCCGCGCCCCGCGGCTTCGCACCTGATTCGGCGCGGCAAATCGGGGCCAGCTGGCAGGGAATTGCAATTCGCGTGATGCGTTGGCGGCGGCGCGCCTCCTGCCGCGGCGGCCTTCGTCGCGACGGCGTTGTTCGCCCGCCTCCGCGGGCGTTTGCTGCGCGAGGCCGCCGTCGCGAGCGCCGCGCGACCGCCGCGCGCGCGGGAGCTTGGCAGGGCGCTCGCTCGGGCCGACCAGCGCGGCGCAGACGCCGCGACGCCGCCGCCGCCTTCGGCCGCGGGCGCAAGGCTCAGCTCGAGGAAGGGGCCCGCGCGAGAAATGGGGGGGCGGGGGATGCGCCGGGTGGCGACGTGAGTTATGCGACGGAAGTGCCCGCTAGGAGGCGCAGGGACCCCGCGGCGAATGCGAGGGGGGCGGGCGTAGGGGCCGCCGTTCGCAGCGGCAGCGGCGGCTTCATGGGCGACGCGTCGGAGCCAGAAGTATTCATGTTCAGTCATCGGATCGCGATTGAGCGGCGGTCGAATTTCGAGCAGACCGACGCCTCGGGCGGCGCCCATCGACGCCTGCATGGGGGCTCCATGGGCGGCGTCTTCATGCGCCAGCTGACCTCGCGCTCTGAAGTGGCGCTGGAAGAAGCGATTCGTCTTTCTCAGCGGAGCGATTTCCGTTCAGGCAAGGCGCTTGCGGCTAGGTAATACAGACAGAACAGATCGAGGCAGGACGTGGCCCCCGCTCGTCGCGGGCGCCGCCGCATCCGCGCCACGATCGACGAGCTAATGGCGGGCGGGCGTTGCGGAGGCTACCATCTCAAGCAGTTGGGCGGTTGGTTCGACGCGGCGAGCAGCAGCGCGAATGAGCTGCGCGCATGTTTGTAAGCAATCGGCTATGGGTGGGCGCTGGCGAAGGGCGCGCGGGCGGAGAGACCCCCATTCATCTCGTTGGTCAGCGGCGCAGGCCTGTCGGGCGCGATCTCGTCATGCGGGGCGGGGCCCGAGGCCTGGCCGCCGCGGGGGCCCCTGGCGCAGGCGTCAAAGTCGATGGCGGGTGGGGCGACGAAGTGGCCCCCCGATCATCCGCGCACTTGCTACGAGGGAGTCTACAGGCAACGGCATTTGGCCCCATTTGAGCCGTGGGCCACCGCGCGGGATCCGAGGCGCGTCATCCTTTGCTTCCCGCCCGCTTTCTGGCTGTCTTCCCTGGCCAGATGCGGCGGGGGCTCAACTCGGACTCGCGGCGGCATCCGACGTTCATCCGCAGACTGCATTCACGCGCCGCACCAAGACTGCATCCCTGAGTCGTTTTTGTAGATGCTGGTTTGCGCAAGATCATTGAGGGGGATTCGGGAATGACTTGCGCATGCGTTCGCACCATTGGATATCCTCGCGTGCCCCGGCGGTCTTGCGGCGGAGGTGCCAGCTGGATTGTTCTGAGAGGTCCCGCCGCATATGGCGCCCCGCTTGGCACGGTGCGTGAGTTTGGCGTCCTTTGCAGTGCGAAAGCTATGCACCGCGCCGCGCCTGGTTTTCATCGACGGCCTCAGAGTCCGTCGTCGAGTTCTCTCGTCGACCCATGCGGATCGACAGGTTTGCGCGCGCATCTTCGCTGGGCTCGCAAGGGGGAGCGCCAACGCACTCGGCACTCGACGACGCCAGGGGGCCCTTTCAAATTTCGAGGCTCGGTACGGCGCTCAATTATAGTCCGCATAGTAGAGCGAGGACGGCGCCCTGCGCGCCGATGAGACCATCCGCCCCGCGCTCGGCAATTGCGCCAAGATCCGGAGGTCGCGCGCAGATTGCACTCAGATGAAAACTTTGCTTCGACGTTGAGCGGGTCTATCGCGGTGCTGCTGCGGGTCGAAGACGCGAGCCACCTCGTCGCTGCGTTCGACCCGAGATGCCAGCGCAGCGCCGTCGTCGCCGTCGCACGGCGCCCACTGGGGGCGCTGGCAGCCGTCGCGCCCGGTGCCCATCACGACCATGTGCCGTATGGACATGAGTGTTAGAGCTTATTCCATGCCATTACGCTTAGCAATGCATGTACCAACTGCGGCAGTGTATTCCGAACGCGAGCATAAGCGGCGCGACATTTATTTCAGTCCGTTCAGGGCACGCCGGTGGGCGCGCGCGCGCGACACGGCGCTGCCTGCCCGCGCACGTGAGTTGCACCATCAAAGTTTGCATGTGCAAGCTCCCGCGTGGGCTTCCCCGCGCACGGGCAGCTCCATAGTCGTCTCTGGTCGCGCCTGCCGCCGACGCGGGGCGGGGGCCCATGTCTGAACATCGCCCGCGCGCAACTACGCTTGCCCCTTCGGCCCGCCCGTCCGCGGCCGGCAACGCGGGCTGCAACGAGATTTCGAGGCGGCGATCTTCGGCCCGCTCAAGGCTCGTCGGCGCGCCCCGCGGCGCAGTGGGCCCGCGGCGATGAATGCGCGGCGACCCCCCGGCGGCGGGCCCCCTTCTTCCGACGGCGACCTGCGGGGGCGCCTCCGGGCCCGACGCAGAAGGCCACGAGAAGCGGAGGGCGGACGGCGAGGAAGCCGTCCAGAGGGGGGCCGTGCCGGGAGGTGGCTGGGGCGCCAGACCTCGCGCCCGCCGCGGCGGCCGTGGCCGAGCTTCGACGCGAAAGGTGCGGGTCTCGAGGGGCCCCCGTTGCTGCCGTCGACGCAGGCGGCCCAACTCGCCTAGAAGAGTCGCGCGACGCGGGGCGCGGTTGCCCGCGCAGAGCTGATCGAGCGCGCCGGCGCCGTGGCGGAGGCGACGCAGGAAGAAAGAGAGCGGTTCGCGGCGCAGGCAGCGGGGCTCGCGGCCATCGCGGGCGAGCCCCAGGAGCAGGCCTGGGCGGCGAAGGGGAACAACGAAGGAGCAGAGGGGCAGGCCAACTAGGAGGCGGAGGACACCGCGACGGCGCTTCGCAGCTTGGGCCCGCCGTTTCCAGCAGCATTCGCAGCGATGATCGGCGCCTTGACCAGCCGGGAAGGGAGGCGCCACAGTCGCGGTAATATGGGGTCGCGACAGCCAGAGATGGCCGACGACCCGCCCACCCGCGTGCAGATGTGCACGCTCGAAACCCGCAAAAACGAAGACCAAGTGACAATAGGTTTCGCTCTCGACGGCCGCCTGAAGGAGGCAGCGCTGGCGCAGGTGTTCAAGAGTCCTGGAGCGACGGTCACGGCGGGGGCAGCACCGACGAATATTTCGAGGAGGGGATCAGTACTTGGATAGACGTGCTGAAGAGCTAGATGCTTCCCAGCCCTGAGCATTCAACCCGATGATTGCCGCCGCGATGAGCTCAACCATTTCGTTTTTTGTCAGCGACGGCGAGGTCGTGGATCGTCGTGGATTTCGAGGCCACTCCGTGTTGTGAGGAGGATAAATGAACATGCGTGCTCATCTGACGTTTTTTCGCGCGCGCTGTGCCTGCACATTGGAGCTGCAGTCTACGCAGCCGCGTGCGCCTGGAAATGAGTAGCTCTTCGGCGCGGACACCGAACATAGCGCAGGCGCGCGTAGTTTTGGCCCGTTCCCTCGTGTCGCCTCCCTTCTTGCCTTTCGTTCGCTCCTCGGTCCCTTGCTTGGCCTCGTCTATTCGGTCCCCCTCGCTCGATCCCCTCTCCTGGTTCGGCCGTTGCGCCTTGCTGGTAGCGTGTCACACACTGCATAGACAGCGTACGAAGTCTCATTCGTCTTGTCAGCACGAGCGTATATAGCTGTAAATACACTTGAGGTGTAATGAGAGGTAGAGTCGCGCTCATAGTTTCCCACAAGCGTGTGGCACTGATACTCCATCCTCCCTCTTCCCTCCTGCTTCTTCCTTATCCTTCCCCCCCTCCCTCCCTCCCTCCTCCCTCCCTCTATCCCTCCCTCCTCCTCCTCCTCCTCCTCCTCCCCCTCCTCCTCCTCCTCCTCCTCCTCCTCCTCCTCCTCCTCCTCCCCCTCTTCCCCCGTCCTCCCCCTCTACCTGTTACGCATGGGATTACTGGAGGACGGGGCTACGGTGGCTGATGGTGGAGGGGGAAGCCAGAGAGAAGATGGCAGGAGAGCGTGGGAGAAAAGTGGTGCATGGGACTAGTGAGGGGAAGCGGAAGTGCTGGAGGAGTGGATTACCCCACCTTTTCGCGAGCAAGTGCGACAGGCGATGTTCCACCATTTTCGGTTCCTACGGACGTTGTCCTACTGGGCCCCTGGGCCGTCAAAAGCGGCCCAGGATGAAACGCCCGTCCCGGGGAAAGGGCTGGGATTTACAATGTCCACGGTCCATGTTGTAAAACACCACGACGTCGGAGGTCTCGGTGGAGCCTGATAGGGGAAGTCTAAGTGACCGGTCGACCAACTTCCTGGTTGCGTTCGCGCGTCATCCTGTTCGTTCCTGTCTCTCCACGTTTCTCTCCCGCCTGCCCCCTCCTTAGCCAGCCCCTTACAGGCGGGCAGCTGAAGAAAGAACCCTTTTCGTTGGAGAGGGGCTCAGTGCTGTTTGTCTTGGGTTGTCCCTCGGTTTCTTCTTGGGGAATTTGAATTTGAATAACGTGTGGAACACCAAGGGGCCCTTTTCCTTATTTAGGGATCCTTATGACAGCGACTCGACCGTACTTCCGCACGGCCGTTCCTCTTCTCGTCGCCCTTCCTTCATCCGTTCCCTCTTCTGTCCTTTTTGTTCCCCCTTTCCTGTCCCCATCCCCCCCTTCACGACAGGGGTCCCCAGATCTCGCCCTCACTGCGGAGGCATCAGGCGGCAGCGAGCACGGTGAGGCGCAGGAGCAGGGAGCAAGAGAGAAGAAGCTGGGACGGTGAGGCGAAGGAGGAGGAGGGGGGAGGGAGGAGTGCAGGATGCAGGACGGAGGATGAAAGAGGAGGAGGTTGAGGAAGAGGAGGAGGTGGAGGTGGAGGAGGAGGAGGGGGAGGGGGAAGGAGGAGGTGGAGGTGGAGAAGGAGGAGGAGGAGGAGGAGGAGGAGGAGGAGGGGGAGGAGGGTGGATGAGCAGGCCCTCCCTTTCCCATTCATGTTTTTTTGGAGTGAGAGGGGGTTCGGAGGCGCCTACGGCAACGCTCCGCTCGACACGGTGAGCGACTTCCTCGACGCACGCCTCCCCCCAGCCGCTTGTGCTCGCCCCCCCTCCTCTTTGCACGGGGAGGAGGAGGCGGACATTGATCCTGACGGTGAGGGGTTTGGAGTTTTTTCGCCGTCTTCGACCCCCCAGAGATTTCCCAGAGAGCCTCCTGGTCCATGTGGCAGTCAAGGAATCACTCAGGATTAAAAAGCTGGGCCAGCGTCCCTCGGGACTTGTCATGCCGCGTGCCAGAACTCCAGAGCTTCCTGCGTCTGGGAGCCTAGAGACGATGCTGGCTGCTTTTCGGGGGAGGCTCCTGGCGCCACGGCTTCATTCTTTTTTGGGATCCCGGTCGGGACGGGCTCCGGGGACACGGGTCCGGGGGTCGACCCCGGGGCACGGGTCCAAGCCTTCCAGCGTCCTTGGGAATTCGAGGAGCAAGTAGTGGGCACCTCCAGGGCACAAGTACTCTATGGTATCCAACACGGCCCTTGTTCAGAGCACGCAGCGCGGAGCCCCGCGACAGTGATACATGTGAGGCAGGCCGCTTTTTTGCTGCTTGTTTTCAGGTGGAAGCGCCGTATGCATGTGCACATGGCTTGAATGCTTGCCTCGCTTCGCCGATCTATCAATAGTGTTCCAGTGAGTGCTACGCATGGAGCAGGAGCTGGAAAGTTGAGGGTGGCCCTAAGCGATGTTGGAAAAAAATGACCTGGCAAGTGGCCTGGCTTGTGAAGAGAAGCGGTGTCTGGCGCACGTTGCGTGTACGCCGTTGTTTTCTCCCCCCCCCCGAAGACTGGCTCCTGGCCCAGATGCTATGCCATGTATTAGTTTACGCTGGCTGTACTGTGTTGATTGTGGTACGCGAGGCAAGCGTCTATGGCACGATCTGCAGTCCACCGCTCGGCGTGTCGGCGGCACTAGGCTTGGGTGAGCTGCGTCCGAAGATCTGTCCTGCAGTTGCGAACTTCTTTGCACACACGATATGTAAAGCTATGCGGTGCAAGCCATGTTGTGCAGGCCACGTGGTGCAACACACATATCTACATATATTTGTATATGCATATATATATACGCATATATACTTATAAATGTGTATATATGTGTGTGTGTGGTGCAAGCTGTGTGGCGCCAGCTATATTATGCAAGCTATGTGGTTCAAGGTATGTGGGGCAAGCTATGTGGTGCAAGCCATGTGGTGCAAGGCATGTGGTGCAAGCTATTTGGTACAAGCTATATCGTGTCGTCTATGTGGTGTCGTCTATGAGATGCACTATATTCGATGCAATAGCTGCTGTGTGATCCGTGTGGCGCAAGCTATATGGTGTCATCTAGGTCGTGAAAGCTGTAATCGAAGCGACAGCCAGCGGACGAGGCGTCTACGGGGTGCCCACGGGAACTCCAGCTGGCGCTGGAGGCGCCGACAACGCGTTCAAGGGTGGTAACGTAGCGAAAACCCAGCATAACCACCCAGAGCACGAGGCGCCAACGTAGCGAAAATCCGGAACATCCACCCAGCGTTCGAGATGCTTTCAATGCGTCCACATGGCGACTTGGCGAACCCCCAGAACACCCATCCAACTTATGTAAGATGCCAAGCATGGGCCGGGGAAGTCGACAACACCAAAAGGGAGCGGCGGGAACGAGGATGCTGATGTCTTCTTGGGTAACCTTGGGGCCTCGTGGGGCCACCTTGGGGACCACCTTGGGGACCATTCTGGGGTCTCTCGGGGCCTCGTATGGCCCTTTCGGCTTCTGAGAGGGCGCAGGTGTGCGGTGATGCGGGCGAATGGCTGAAGAAAGCCGCGGTGCCCTGGAGAGGTGGCTGGGCTTGGCTGGGGGGAAGGGACGGCGAGGAGAGCGCAGGCCGTGCTGCGAAGGAGCAGCATGAGCGCCTGGGCGCCTGGACGGTAGGATCCAGGGCTCCGGTCCCCCCCCCTCCAAGGCTAACGTCAAGCAGTGGCGAAGCGTCCTGGCTCGCCTATAGGCCTACCAGTGAATGTTCTAAGAACCTTTCACGGTTTGCACGACGTGTTCTTAGAACAGTTCTTGCTGGGACTGTCTTGTTTCAACACGTCGGGTTCATGTTCTCCGAACTTCGGTCTTGTTCTCAGAACATTTCTGGGTTCGAAGAAAATTTCGTGGTAGGCCTACAGGAATGCCGGGACGGTCGGTCCCTGCTCAATACTAGGATTTGGCCCCCCCTCCCCCCGCTGGATGGGTACGCCCTTGAGCCTCGCGAAGGCCTCGCGAATGGGATCCCCCGCCCTGTGGTCGTAGCCTTGTGGGCGTGGCGTGGACGAGGGTGGGCGTTGCCGTCTTCGTCGTCGTCGTCGTCGTCGCTGTCGTCGTCGTCGTCGTCAGTGTCAGCGTCAGCGTCGTCGTCGTCGTCGACGTCGTCTTCCGTCGGCGGCGGCGGCATCGTCGTCATCGTCGTCGTCAACGTCGTCGTCGTAATCGTCGTCGTCAGCGCTGTCGACGTCGACGTCGTCGTCGGCGTCGGCGGCGGCGTCGGCGTCGGCGTCGGCGTCGGCGTCGGCGTTGTATTGGGCGTTGTAGTCGTCGTTTTCGCCGTGGTCGTCGTCGTCGTCGTCGTCGTCGTCGTCGTCGCCGACGTCCCCCCATCCTATCTGGGTGGGTTCGGCATGTGGAACCTCAGGACCCATCCCATCGTGGGGGAGATGTAAACCCTCGACCCAGGATCATAAATCACAAAAGTCGCTGGCCCGACTGGCCACCGGCGGGGCAGCCCTGGTCACCATGGGAACGAAAGTGTTTTCTCCTTTTGAGGGCGCGAGGGGATGCCCTGCTTGGCTTGTCTTGGGCCCTCCCGAGGCCTGGCGAGGGCCCCCGGAGGCCGAAAACAGTGAAGAACCGCCCGCTCTGAGTTTTTCGGAGCGTCGGATCTCTAGGTGGGTCCCGAGTCCCCCAGGATCTCTCCAGGTAGCACCAGGAGGGCCTTGGGAGGCCCCAGGGGGGCCCGAAGAGCTGACCCCAAAAAGGCCTGCACGCGGCCCGACGGGCTCGCGAAGACGGCCGGAGAGGCCCACAAGGGGATTTGCCCGACGCCCCAAAGAGGCAAGAGGCACACATCATTGCTCGTCTTACGGGCCTCGTGCGACTCTAGTGTGCTCGCATTTTCTGCCTTCGGAGCGCCCAAGACGGCCCAAGAGGCCTTCAAGATTGCCCCCAGAGGGAACCAAGAACGGCCGAAGATGGGCCCAAGACAGCCCAAGAGGGCGCCAAGACGCCCCTCGAGCGCTCCAGAGGGGCTCCAGACAACCCAGAGAGCCTCAGGACAGCCCCAACGAGGCCCTGGAACGCCCCAGACACAGAAAATGAGGAATCAAGGATGACAGTTTGCTGCACCTTGGGCCTCCAGGGCCAAGAGTGCCCCAGGAGGGGCTCCATACAACCCAGAGAGCCCCAAGACAGTCCCAACGGGGCCCTGGAACGCCCCAAGTGCAGAATAACTCAGACCCGCAGCCATTTGGGCTCAAGTTAGGCTCGAGCCATCCGCCCCACCCCCTTCCTCCGAGGGACGTCCTCGCGCAACCCCTGACACCGGCGCCGGGCAGCCATGCAGCCGCTGGGCCGCTCGCGGGCGAGGGCGGGCACGAGCTGGTGCCTGGCCGCCGCGGCCGCGGCCGCCTGGTGCTCGGCGAGGTGCCTCGTCGCCCCGACGGGCCCCGCCGGGCTCCGCCCCGCGCCGCGGGCGGACGTCGCCCGCGGCTACGAGCGGGGGGGCGCCGAGGGCGGCACCGGGGCAGGGGCGGATACGCACGAAGGCGGCAGCGGCGGCTCCGAGCAGGACGTGCTGGCCATGTGGGACGCGTCGGCAGCGACACCGGGGCAGGGGCGCACGAAGGCGGCAGCGGCGGCTCCGAGCAGGACGTGCTGGCCATGTGGGACAGCGTCGGCAGCGACACCGGGGCAGGGGCGCACGAAGGCGGCAGCGGCGGCTCCGAGCAGGACGTGCTGGCCATGTGGGACAGCGTCGGCAGCGACACCGGGGCAGGGGCGCACGAAGGCGGCAGCGGCGGCTCCGAGCAGGACGTGCTGGCCATGTGGGACAGCGTCGGCAGCGACACCGGGGCAGGGGCGCACGAAGGCGGCAGCGGCGGCTCCGAGCAGGACGTGCTGGCCATGTGGGACAGCGTCGGCAGCGACACCGGGGCAGGGGCGCACGAAGGCGGCAGCGGCGGCTCCGAGCAGGACGTGCTGGCCATGTGGGACAGCGTCGGCAGCGACACCGGGGCAGGGGCGCACGAAGGCGGCAGCGGCGGCTCCGAGCAGGACGTGCTGGCCATGTGGGACAGCGTCGGCAGCGACACCGGGGCAGGGGCGCACGAAGGCGGCAGCGGCGGCTCCGAGCAGGACGTGCTGGCCATGTGGGACAGCGTCGGCAGCGACACCGGGGCAGGGGCGCACGAAGGCGGCCCCCATGGATCACCTGAACTGTTGAGCTCGTGGGATAGTCTGGGCAGCGCAACCGGAGGGCAGCCCTATCAAAGCGGTGGCCACGATACAGGTTCTGGCCAGCGCCTCGTCGGCTTCGGAAAGCACAGGGACTTAACCTACCAGGAGGCTTTGAGTCAGGATCCTAACTATTGTGACTGGGTCATGCGAGAAAGCAAGAGCTCCGACGCCTCCCCGATGGTCATGGATTTTGTCCATTGGCTGGAGCAGAACGTTCCGTCCGCTGGCGGTGGCGCTCCCGCCAATGGCTTCGACCTGGGGTCTTCAAGCGACCCGAGTGGCTGGCTGCCCGCTGTGGAGCCCAGCGGGGACGCGGGCCAGCGCCTCGTCGGTTTCGGAAAGCACAGGGACTTAACCTACCAGGAGGCTTTGAGTCAGGATCCTCAGTATTGTGACTGGGTCATGCGAGAAAGCAAGAGCTCCGACGCCACCCCGATGCTCATGGATGATTTTGCTCATTGGCTGGAGCAGAACGTTCCGTCCGCTGGCGGCGGCGCTCCCGCCAATGGCTTCGACCAGGGGTCCGCAAGCGACCCGAGTGGCTGGCTGCCCGCTGTGGAGCCCAGCGGGGACTCAAATCCCAAGGTAGGCTTCGGAAAACACAAGCATCTGACCTACGAGGAGGCCTTGGTAATGGATAAACGTTACTGCCAGTGGGTGGTGACGTTCATGGAGTCGAAAGAGGACCCCATCCCGACTATGGTAGAGTTTGCTAAGTGGCTGCGGGAGAGGGGGATCGAGCCGGGCACATAATTCTTTGACTCGCGCGGATGCCCCCTGCTCGAGACAAGACTCACCTCGAGGCTCCTTCTGGCTCAGTGAGAGGCACGTTTGCAGGGGAGCTCCTCCTCCTCGTCCTCTGCCCTCCTCTCCTCCTCTTCCTCCTCCTTCCTCCTTCCCCTCTGATTCTCCGCTTGCGCCTGTCGCAATCGAAGGCCAAAGGCGGGGCCTGTCGTACAGGGGGGCTGGCTGGCGCGGCCCCGCTTCGGGATATCGGAGGCGCAATGCTTCTCCCTGGTGGCGGTTGAGGCCGCATCGCGTCAGCAGGGCTGGCACGAGCCATGCGATCAGCTTCTGCGTGCGAGACTGTACGTGCTAGGCGAGGGTGCGCCTCGGTTTGCTTCTGTGAGCCGTCGCTGCGGCCAGCACTGCGGACTCGCCATGCTTGTCCGCCGATCGCCGCCGGGTTTTGAGAGAAACAAAGAAGTGCAGAACAATCAAGAGTCAGGGGTGACATCTCATGGCACCTCGGGCCTCCAGGGGACTGTCTTGGGGCCCAGGGGGGTCCGCGAGACATGAGAGCACACCGCGTAAGGTGAGTGCGAAAGATGAGGTCGAGAGAGACCAATTGGGTGAATGCTCCTCTCTCGGGGCTGCCCGGACGTCCGATCTGCTGGCGACTCGCGCGCCCGAACGCCCCATCTCAGGGGACAAGCTTTCAGTCGAGCACGTCCCTCTACATGAGGAGCACTCCAAAATAGTACATGACATCGTCTGGGGGCGATTTGTCGATTATTTGTCTACCAGTTTTGATCACTCTGGGATTCTGTTTTGTTCGGAACGAGCTCGCCCGCAGGAGGACATGCCCGACCCGAGACGAGCTGCTCATCCCAGGCCGGCTCCCGATGCCCCCGGGGGGCCCGGAGCAGGCCTCCAGAGGCTTGGGGGCACCAGAACGCTGCAGTGGCCACACCGCACGTACATGGTTCAGGAGGGAACAAAAACACACAGACACAATGAATCGTCGATCCCCCAGAAAGTGTGGGAAAATGTGGGAAGTGGGGGGGAAGACAAAAACCCAGAAAATATATGGGAGAGTGTGGGGAATCTTTTGACTTGTGTGTATTCCTTTGTGTGTCCTGGGGTCCTTTCAATGATGGGTGAGCCAGGGGGGGGGGCATTCGGGGTGACCGCACGGCCTCGGGACTCGGGCCGTGCTCCGAGGATGCCTCGGGCCACTGCGGGGCCTTCGGGCTCCGACGGCCGTGCGGCGAGGGCCCGTGCGGGGGGTCGCGGGCGGTTCTTCCCCCCCAAATCCCCGAGCTCCGCTCATGTGCGTCACTTACGGGCCCCAGGCCATTTCTGATTTCACCACGTCGAGGGATTCTTGCACATTTGCTTTTCCAGCGAGCCCGACCGCCCTCCAGGGGTCCGGGCGCGGGCGCCCCCCGCACCGCTGCTCCCCGCTGCCCACAATCCCCGAGCTCCGCTTGAAGAGTTTGGCCGTTCAGAACAAGGGGAGAACTTTGGGATACATCCCAAGGGGGCTGCATCCGGACGCACACCTCATCGAAGATGGTCGCCTCCCCATCGTGTGTCCCATGGTTGGGCCCCGAGTGTCTGGCCCATTCAAAAACCTTCCAGAGCCTGGGAGGTTCCCAGACCCCCGACGTTGTGATTTTTGTCGACACGTCGACCCCCAGAGGTCTGGACCCCTTCCTGGGGGACCGGTTTTTCATCCTGCATCGTTTTTTGACGGTCCCGATGCCCAGGAAGGGCTCCCGGAGGCCGAAAGCAGCGAAGAACCTCCCATCGTGATTTTTGTCATGGCTCGAGGGGGTCTGGGGTTAGTGAGGTCCGGGGAGGGGGTTCGAGGTCACCGCACGGCTTGTCGCCGCACCGCTTCGGGACTCCCACAGATCGGGACGATCGAAAGGGGTACGGAAAGAATGGGTACGATGCCCAACAGCAGTTCCTGCTCCTTTTGAAGAGGACCCGCTGTCCGCGCCGCCGCGAACGCCGCTCACTGAAGACACGAAGCTTCCTGTCCAACAGCGGCCGCTGTCGGTCTTGGACCACATTTGTTGTTGGGCATTGCACCCATTTTGTCCGTGCCCATTTCCCTGGCATCGCTCGGACGTGTGCATTCGTCCTTCGGCGAGAACCACTGAGGACGATCCTGGACCCTCGAGCCAAAAAAAAACACGCACGAAAAAACGAAACATGCACAGGAAAGGGACGCCCGAGCGATGGCGAGTTCCGGGCGTCCGAAGCAGAGGCCCACGACCGCCGACCGCCGCGCCCCCCCGATCCCCTGCGAGCGAGGGGGCCCTATAGACCCGGAGCGCCGCGGGGGCGCGGCGGGCGGGCGGGCGCATGCGGCGGCCAGGGCGCGGGGCTGCGGGACGCTCCAGGGCGCTCCGGGGCGCTCCGAGGAGGCCGCGGCGCCCGAGGCAGCCGGACCGCAGAGTCCCCAGAGAGAGATCTGACGCTCCGACAGAGATTCGGGCAGGCGGTGTGGGGTCGTGTTCTCGGCCTCCGCGGGCCCTCGCTGGGCCTCGGCCGCGCGTCAAGGAGCGACTCCGGAGGAGGAGCCCGCGGCACCTCTCCGAGGCATCCCTGTCCGATGTGTTCCTTGTCTTGGCTGAGGCCGGGATGAGACACCACGCGTTTTTTGCGACCACTTGCTGCCATATACGGAAAGAGGCGTGTGATGCCTCGTGTGAAGGCCTTGCGGCCAGTGCCGCCGACCCTGAGGGTGGGACCTCCCCCCGGACCCCCAGGGGCGACCCCCCTTCCTGGTACCCTTATTATGTCGGGCCTGTCCCCCTACAGGGGGAATTTCGACGGGGAAAAAAACAAATACCCCCAAAATACCCCCCAAAGAGCAAAACAATACTCAGAACATAGTCCCCAGACCATTTTTGGACTATTGTTTGATTATTTTTGGTGTATTTCTTATTTTTCGTCGACAACCCCCCTGTGGGGGGACAGGCCCGACCTAATGGTACGCCTTGTTCACCAGGGGGGCCAGGGAGGGGAGGGGGGGCCGCCGGGACTCCGGGGGGCGGCAAGCTGACCCGGGACACCCTGCCGACCACCCACCCCCCCGTGCCGTGCTCCCATACCGTGCCCCCGGTGCCTCTCCTCCCCCCCCCGTCAAGGTGGGGAAACAGTGGAGGGAAGCTACTCAACTACGACGTTGCTTTTTTGTGTTTGTTCTGGATTTCCTTTTCTGTGTTTGTTCTTTTCCCCCCCGTCAAGTCGGAGGTGGATAGACCTCCTGCCCTGACACGTCGATCGAGGAAGTGGCCGTTTTCGGTTCGCGAGAGGACGTCGCGGCCGTCGTTTTTGCGGGTCCAGGTCCGTCGGTTTCGGTCCCAGGCCGTTTTCGTTGAGGGGAGGTCTACTAAAGGGAGGTTTGTCCACCGCCGATCAAGGAGGGGAAACAGTGGAGGGCAGCTACGTAACTACGACGTTGATTTTCTGTGTTTGTTCCAGATTTCCTTGGGACTGGCGACGACGATGACGACGACGCCACCGACGACGACGACGACGACGACGACGAC
Organism: Prorocentrum cordatum; assembly: GCA_963575745.1. Classification (NCBI taxonomy): domain Eukaryota; class Dinophyceae; order Prorocentrales; family Prorocentraceae; genus Prorocentrum; species Prorocentrum cordatum. Next base: position 290,027 of record CAUYUJ010014898.1, read on the forward strand.
GACGACGACGACGACGACGACGACGACAATGACGACGACGACGACGACGACGACGACGACGACGACAGCGGCTCACACACACGCCGAAGGGTCGGCCGATCCCCACCTGCAGTCCTACAGGCAAAAACGCGTGAAGCCTCGCGCAGGCCCGCGCCCTCCGGGGGGCACGGCGGCTGGAGCACGAGGGGGCGGCGGGCGCTTGCGGGCGTCCTCCTGCGCCGACGCCAGGCCGCCCAGCGTCCGTCCTCCGCCCAATCGTTCTCATTCTCGTTCTCGTCGTCGTCCTCCTCCTCCTCCCCCTCCCCCTCCCCCTCCTCCTCCGCCCTCCCCCTCCCCCTCCGCCCTCCGCCCTCCGCCCTCCCCCTCCCCCTCCGCCCTCCGCCCTCCGCCCTCCTCCTCCTCCCAACCGCAGTGCTGAACGCGCGCGGAGCGCTCGGCGCGTCCCTCGCTGCGCGCGCGCGCAGGGCACCAACGTCGGGCTGCTGAGCGCCGCGGGCTTCTCGGCACGCCGCCCGCCCCTACGGCGCTCGGCGCTCTCCAGGGCGGCGGCGGCGGCGGCCACGGCACGGCGGTGCCTCACGGCGGCGGGGGGCGGCGGGGAGGAGAGGGAGGGGGGGGAGGGGGGAGAGGGAGGGGGAGGAGGGAGAGGGGGAGGGGACGAGTTAGGTGCGCTCGCGTCAACATCTGACATCCTACCCCTCCCTCCCATCCCTTACCATGGCGCTGATTTTCTCTATCCGCGGACGCGTGTCGTAGCGGACCTGTGGCTCCGCGCGCGTGTGCGTAGTGGGTGGTGGTGCGCGTGCGTGCGTGCGTGTGTGCGTGGTTGTGGTTGTTGTGGTGGTGGTGTGTATGTGTGTGTGCGTGTGTGCGCGTGTGCTGTGGTGTGACGTGGTGTGGCGTCTTGGTGGTTTGTGGTGGGCCAGGTGCGTACGTGCGTGATGGCGGTGGTGGTGGTGGTGGTGGCGGTGGTGGTGTGTGTGTGTGTCTGTGTGTGTGTGTGTGTGTGTGTGTGTGTGCGTGCGTGCGTGCGTGCGTGTGTGTGTGTGTGTGTGTGTGTGTGTGTGCGTGTGTATGTGTGTGTAGCGTGGTGGTGGTGGGTAGGGTAGTGCGGTGGTGGTGGCGGTGCGCGGTGGTGGTGCGCGTGCGTGCGTGCGTGCGTTGGTGGGTGGAAGTGGCGGTGTGTGTGCGTGCGGCGGGGCGGGGCGTGGTGCGGCGCGGTGGTGGCGGGCGGATGGGCGCGCGAGAAAGAGGCCCGCGCTGGGGCGAGAACGCCATCCTGAACGACGGAGGCAAACACCGATCCGAAAATGAGGCCCACGCTGCAGCGGGAGCACGATTCGGAACGATTCGGGAGCAGAAATGAGGGGTGGATGAGGCGGCGCCTCAGCGAGGCACGCGGCCAAAAAAAAAAAAAAAAAAAAAAAAAAAAAAAAAAAACTCAAAAAAAAAAAAAAAAAAAAAAAAAAAACCGGGGCAGTAGGCGGAAAACCCAACTCCACTCTCCCGGGAATCTGTGTGTAAAAAACAGTACCCAGGGGGGGGGGTCTACTACTCCCAGCACGCCATCAGGGGAAGAGGGAGAGTGTATTCAAATTGGTGGATTGTGGAGGAGGAGGAGGAAGGAGGAGAAGGTGGGAGAAGGAAGAGATGGGGAGGAGGAAGAGGGAGGGGGGAGGAGGAGAGGAGGGGGAGTGGGAGGAGGAGGGGAGGAGGAGGAGGAGGAGGAAGAGGAGGGGGAGGAGGAGGGGGAGGAGGAACAGGAGGAGGAGGAGGAGGAGGAGGAGGTACAGATCGCCGGAAACCTGGGGATGGCTTGCGCCCCTGCCTCTTCCGGTGCGAAGCCTCCCTGGGGCAGGGCGCGCCCTCGCTGCGAGTGGGCCCCAGGCTACTGTTAGGCCGGCCATGTCCCCCTACAGGGGGATCTTGGACGAAAAAATCACAATACAGTATATATATAGAAACAAAACAAAACAAAACCAAAAAACAAAAAAATGCCCAAAAAATAATCCAAACTAGTAGAAAAATCGTCCCCAGGCTGTGTTTTACCGTCTTTGAGTGTCCCCCCTGCAGAGGGCCAGGCCCGACTTCTGCTGCCGCTCCCCGCCCCTCGGAGAGCCAGGTGAACGCGAAGCCGATCATGGTGAGCAGCCCGCCGCCAGCGATGAAGACGATCAGCTGGCCGCCGTTCAGGGCGGCGACGGCCCCGCCCTCCTCGTCGGGGCGGGCGCGAGGGGGCAGGACAGGTCGGCATCGGAGCGGGGGATCGGATCGGATTGGAGCGTGCGTCGGACCGTGCCGGGCACCGAGGCGGGACCGAATCGAAGGATGGGCCGCGCCGGGATGCATAGCGACGCCGTGCGAGCGTCGGGCCGTATCGGATCGTCGCAATATCAGGATCGAATCGGATCGGAACGGGACGGCCGAAATCAATGTCGAATCGGACCGACCGGATGAGGAGATACACCGCCGTGACAAAAGTTTCGTGATCTTCCCATGCAAGAGTCCTAACATGACATACGGCTGGCGGCGTTCTGCGGAGTACTTGTGTTCCCTATTGGTTTTAATTGTGGTTGCCGAAAAATCCAGAAACTACTCCGCGCCGAATTGCACAACTCATCGCACAGGATGCGCTTCCACACGGATACGATACTGCTCTTCCTACTCCGCCGAAGCGCAGTCAGCATACCCCGAATGGTGAAAGCTTTCGGCACGGCGATGCAAGCAAAGGGGAACCTGGCAAATCGGCTCACGTAGCTGATCTCTCCAGCGCCGTGGGCGTCATTGCACCAAGGAAAGCGCGCGGCAGCAGAAGCGAAACCAGCTGCGTGCAGCAGAGTTCATCCCCCCCTTCCCTATCCCTCCAGGCCTCCCAAATGGGGTCGCTCGGAAGATGGGGTTAGAGGATCGCGCCGAATCGCCGATGCACTGGCGATGCGGGTCGATGTGGAGCCAGATGTTCTCCACGCCGAAGGCGCCGACGTCGCCGCCGATGCATCGCCTATGCTTCGGCGATGCATCGGCGATGCGGCGCGATCCTCCGACCCCATCTACAGTAGGAGTTCGACCACAAGGAACCTTCCACAAGAAACCCAACCCTGAAACCCCAGGACGTTCATTGCTTTTTTGGTGTGGGAGCGTCACGCTTTCCTTTGCAGAACCATCGAAACCCAAGAAACCCAGGGCACCCTGGAGACAAGCAGGGTGGTTCTTGGCATGGGGTTCCACTTGGACCCCATCTGGGAGAAAGTCCAATCCCCCCTTTCGTCAGACCCACCGATGCTTGCAAGGGGGCGCCCAGACACCCCAGCTGTGTAGAGACCCCGCGAACCCTGATGGCAGGCGCTTGGCGGCTGGCGCCCTTCCAGAAGCCGAGGGGGGGTTCTTGGAAGGCACGGAGGCTCCCGAGAAAGCCTCGAAGGTGAGATGTGTAAATGGGCCAAGGGTCACACAAATAAACATCATCATCATCATCATCATCATCATCATCATCATCATCATCATCATCATCATCATCATCATCATCATCATCATGATCATCAACATCATCGGAACGGGGGACAAGGTGTAAATGGGCCAAGGGCCATCCTCATCAACATCATCATCGGGACACCATCGTCATCATCATCATCATCATCATCATCATCATCATCATCACCATCGGACCACCACCACCACCACCACCACCACCACCAATACGACCCAACCACCATCATCATCATCTCATCATCCATCAACACATCATCCATCAACACATTTCATAACATCAACATCATCATCACATCATCATCATCGACAGCATCATCCATCATCCTCATCATCATAATCATCATACATCAATCATCATCATTGCGACAGTCTTGCATCATCGGGAACAAAACCACGATCATCATCATCATCATCATCATCATCATCATCATCATCATCATCATCATCATTAGCAACCTCATCAACATCATCATCATCAAAACACCATCATCATCGTCACCATCATCATCACCATCATCATCATCATCATCATCATCAGCAACATCATCGGGACACCATCATCATCATCATCATCATAATCATCAACATCAGCATCATCACCATCATTGGGGCACCATCAACAAAATCATCATCATCATCATCATCATCATCATCATCATCATCACCTCATCATCATCCTCACCATCATCATCATCATCATCATCATCATCATCATCATCATCATCATCATCATCATCATCATCATCGGGACACCCTCATCGTCATCATCATCATCATGATCATCATCGGGACACCATCATCATCATCATCATCATCATCACCATCATCAACATCATGATCATCAACCTCATCATCATCATCATCATCATCATCATCATCATCATCATCATCATCATCATCATCATCATCATCGGGACACCATCATCATCATCATCATCATCATCATCTTCATCATCATCATCATCAGATCATATGATCATCATCAACATCATCAGGACCATCATCATCATCGTCGGGGCCCCATCATCATCATCATCATCATCAGCAACAGCATCATCATCATCAACATCATCATCGGGGCACCATCATCATCACCACCATCACCACCACCATCATCAACATCGTCAACATCATCATCATCATCATCAGCATCATCGGGACACCATCATCATCACCACCATTGCCATCATCATCATCATCATCATCAGCATCATCAGCATCAGCATCATCATCGTCAACATCATCAACATCATCATCATCAGTATCATCATCGGGACACCATCATCACCACCATTGCCATCATCATCATCATCATCATCATCATCATCATCATCATCGTCAACATCATCAATATCATCATCATCATCATCATCATCATCATCATCATCATCATCTTCATCATCGTCAACATCATCAACATTATCATCATCATCATCACCATCAACATCACCATCACCATCACCATCACCATCACCATCACCATCATCATCATCATCATCATCATCATCATCATCATCATCATCATCATTATCATCATCTGGACACCGACGGGACACCGACGGGACACCGGCGGGACACCGGCGGGACACCGCGCCACCGGCCCCCGAGCGGGACTCCGGCGGGACACCGCGGGGCACCGGTTGCTGGAAGGGAGACTTTTGGTCCAGCCGCGCCTCAGCTACAGGAGACTTATTTCTCGCCCGCCCACGCAGCTTCGCCTCGCCCGCACGCACAGCACGCACGAACACGAAACCGAAACCGATTTCCCGGTAGGGGGGCTCTCCATTCCACTTCGATCTCACGCCCTCACCTCCGATATGTGTGTATATGTACATGTATATGGATATGTAAATGTATGCGTGTGTGTGTGTGTGTCGGTGTGGGACGCGTGGCTCTGCCCCTCACCCCCCCTCTTACTGATACCTTCGGGCTCCCCGCTCCCCCAGCGCAGTGGGTCCCCCTCCCCTGTGGGCGTGGCGTGGCAGGACGCGCCCCACCCTCACCCTGTGAATGTGGGGGGATGGCGCCGCGTCGTCGTCGTCATCGTCGTCGTCGTGATCGTCGTGATCGTCGTCGTAGTCGTCGTCTGTCGTCGTATTCCGTCGCGGTCGTCTTCTGTCGTCGTCATCGTCGACATCGACAGAAGACTGTCGTCTTTTGTCATCTTCCGTCATCGTCGTCGTCGACTTCCGTCGTCTTCTCTCATCTTCTTCCGTCATCGTCGTAGTCGTCGTCGCCGTCGTTGCCGTCCTCTCCCCCAACCCGTCTTGGGGGGGGGGGGCGTTGGGCCCCGGGACGCACCCGACGCCGGTGGCCCCCGGGATCCTATATGTTGGCCGCGCCCAGACGCAGGAGCAGCGCACGAAGAGGAGCGAGTGGAAGGACCCAAGGAACCTCGAGACCCTTCCGAAACGAAAGTGGACGTCATCCCGAAGCTGTGACGGCGCATGTGCGTGCAGCATCTTGTGACATCTACGGGCTTTCGATGTCATCGGGCCACCCTGTCACCAGACGGCCTTGAGGCACGTGAGCCCAGCACCTGGCGAGGCAGAACAAACAACCAAACACGGCTGAGTCGACGTGCGACCGGCTGCTGCTCTCATCGTGGTCGCCAAGAGGGGGGCGTCGAAGAGGGGGGAGCGCAAATCAAGGCCAGCGGCATGTGCGCGGCCCAAGGAGGGGGGGCGGTGACGCCTTGAAATCAGAAGAGGCGCCATGAAATCTGGAGAGATATCATGGCCCCTGCCACGAACCCCCCTCCCCCCCGGTCGTCACCCCCCTCTTGGCCGCCCCCGATCAAGCATGGCAAGGGCACGCCTGCCTGCTTCGAGTGGACCCCTGGCCCTCGAGGGGCCAAAACACCAGCCCCAGACCTCCAACGCCGTGATGTCCCGGAGCCTCCAGCGCCGCAATCGTGAGATAAACCGCGTCGCGGCTCACTCGCGACGCATGGAGCAACGTCCTCTCCCGGACCTACCTTGGAGCCCGTCCTGACCAGGCTCTCGCGGCGGACCCAGCCGTGGCGGCGAGTGCTCGGCGGGGGGGCCAAAAACCAATCACTGCTGCCCCCTGCTCCTCCTCGTCCTCCTCCTCCTCCTCCTCCTCCTCCTGCTCCTCCTCCTCCTCCTCCCCCTCCTCCAATTACTCAATATGAATACTACTCTCCCTCTTCCCCCGAAGGCGGCCTGAAAATGTCCGACCCCCCCTGCGTATTGTTTTTTACACACAGGTTTCCCCGGAGTTGGGTTTTCGCCTGCATTTTTTTCAAAATGATGCTCTCGCTGAGGCGCCGGCCTCATTTTCGGGCCCCGCTCGTTCCGAATCGTGCTCCCACTGCAGCGCTGGCCTCATTTCCGTGCTTCCGCTCGTTCCGAATCGTGCTCCCGCTGCAGCGCTGGCCTCATTTCCGCGCTTCCGCTCGTTTCGACTCGTGCTCCCGCTGCAGCGCTGGCGTCATTTCCCGTGCCATGCCACGGCGTGCAATGCAATGTTAGGTTGATACTATGCTTTGCGGTGCTCTTCTACGCCATGCCATGCCGTGCTCTACAATGAATCGCGTACCCTTTCGGGATCATTGCCCTGCTCGACATCCGACTGTGCGAGTAGAGAGGGGATCTGCGCCATGGTAAGGGATGGGAGGGACGGGTAGGATGTCAGATATGACGCGAGCGCACCTAGCTTGTCCTCCCCCTTCTCCTCCTCCCCCTCCTCCTCCTCCTCCCCCTCCTCCTCCCCCTCAATGGTAGCTTGAGTCGGGCTTTGGGCCCTGACTCAAGCTACCGGGGCACTTGGGGTGATCCCCCAGAGGACCGTCGACGGGGCGCAGCTGCTGAAGACACCTCGAGGACCCCAGAGCCCTCCAAGACTCACCGAACCCCTCCGAGGACACATCCAAATGTCCTCGTCCTCATCCGCCGTCGCATTGCTGCTTTAACCAGTGGCTATCGATCCTCCTCCTTCTCCTCCTCCTCCCCTTCCTCCTCCTTCTGCTCCTCCTCCTCCTCCTCCTCCTCCTCCTCCTCCTCCTCCTCCTCCATCCTGCCCCCTCCCCCGGAGGAAGGGAGGGAGGGAGGGAGGGAAGAAAGGAGAACAGAGCTCCAGTCCTCGGGACGGACAGACCTGCCCGCATCATCGAGGCATCATCGAGGCATCGAGGGAGGAGGAGAGAGCGAGGAAGGGAGAAGGGAGGGCGACAAGAGGAGAGGTCTGTGTTCCTGACCCCCACTGGGGGGAACCAACTGTGTCGACGATCTCTCGAGAGCGGTGTCGACGCCGATGGGTCCCCCGAGGGAGCGAGGACCGTAGTCCCCCTCGAGGCTGGTCTGCCCTCCCCCACCTTCCGCCAGCACTGCAGGCTTCTGGCTGCCCTGGCTCCTCCCAGAGAACCTCCTGCGCTCGCCCTGCGGCGGTGCAGAAATTCGAGGTCGTGATCGCGACATCCATGTAGGCGGCCTTGCTGTACCTCGGGGGGTGGGCGGCACCTCAATGATCGAGGATCATGGTTGCGGAATGTCTTCACAAGTCCCCGTGTTTTTAGAAACCACATAACGCGCGTTATGTGGTTGGGTGGGTGGGTTGGGTGGGTGAGTGGGTGGGTTCGCTGGAACATAACATGACGCAATTGTGCCCAGCCGCTCGAATGTTTTTGTCTGAAAGCACCGCCCCAGTTGCTTTTGTTGGTGCCGAAGTAACGAAAGAGCCTAGCAGCTGCGATCGCCACAAGGCGCGTTGACACCGCAATGCCCGCTCGCACCGTACATGGTGGTGCAGAAACATGCGCATGCACCACATCGCCTGTGTATACCGCAACGCATGGGTGCATGACACTGCTCCTGTGCACCACAACGCCTGCGCACACAACTGTGGACGCGTACACCACAACGCCTTTGCACAACGCAGCTTCGGCCACACAAGCACGTTCCGCGTGCGCCACAACGCCTGTGAATAGCACGATCCGCGCTCACACCACAGCAGCAGCGCGCAGCGCGGCGACTGGTGCCTCTGCGTACCACAATGTACATGCACACCATGGAGCCCGTGTACACTTCGAGGACTCCGACGAACTCCATAAATCGAATCTCGTTTTCGTGGGGGCGGGCGCGAACGTATCAAATTGAATACGTACGTGTTTTGTGATGTTTGCGTTCTGTTTTTGGCCGCATGGATACCATTTTGGCAAGTTTCTCGAGCTTCGCGCGGCCGCGGCGACGAAGACTCCTCCAGTGGGGAACCCTTAGCGTCTCGAGTTCAATTTGACCGCGGCTTCGTCCGAGAAGGCCCTGGCCCAAGAGGCCCCCGAAAAAGCTCACTCGCGGCTCTAAACAACCCCCAGACGGCCGAAAAAACGCCCAAAACTGCCCAAGGGGCTCCTAAGAGGGGGAGCACCAACTGACAGTTCGAGCCTTCCGCCCGAAGACGCCCCCAGGAAAACCCAAGAGGCGCCAATGAAACCCCCAAGGTCCAAAATAAGACCCCAGAGCGCGCCCAAAAAGGGGCCCAAGAGGCTCACTCCCTCCCTTCCCCGCATTGCCCCCCGCATCTGCCTGTCGTCATGATCGTCCTCCTCGTCGTGCTTGTGCTCGTGATCGTGCTCCTCCTCCTTCTCCTCCTCCTCCTCCTCCTCCTCCTCATCCTGCTCCACCTCCTCCTTCTCCTCCTGCTCCTCCCCCTCCTTTTCCTCCTCCTCCTCATCATCATCATCATCATCATCTTCCTCCCCCTCCTCTTCCTCCTCCTCATCCCCCTCCAACTCCAACAACTCCAACTGCAACTGCAACTGCAACTGCTCCTCCTCCTCCTCCTCCTCCTCCTCCTGCTCCTCCTCCTCCTCCTCCTCCTCCCCCTCCTTCTCCTCCTCCCAACTCCCAAGTCCTCCCAACTCCTCCTTCTTCCCCTCCTTCCCCTTCCTCCTCTTATTATTCGTCTTCGTCCTCCTTCTCCTCCTCCTCCTCTTCCTTCCTCCTCCTCCTCGTCCTCCTACCACAGTCACCGAACACTTGAGCAATGAAAGCTGCTTGAGCCAAAAAACGCTTCTCTCGCACACACACACACACACACACACACACACACACTCGCTCAGTTCAAAGGCCCGCGCTGGCACATGGGTGATCGCACGCGCCGAATGTCGTGAAATTGCAAGGTTATGCCTCACCATGCACCCCTGAACTAACTCAGACAACATGGCAGGAAGATTCCTCGGAGAGGACAAGACGGCTCGCTGGAAGCACATGCGGGTAGCCGGCGCGCCTGGCCGCACGAAGTATGAGGACCGAGCGCTGGAGAGACACGCGGCCGCCTGTTTGCGCAGCCTTCGTCTGGACCACCCAATGCCCAGCTCTGTCGGCGTCAACATTTGGCAAAAAAAACGCAATTTTCTTGATCGGGCGTTGCACTGGGTGGGGTGGGGGGGGGGGGGGCGAATCTGAGAGGGGTGTTCACATGTATAGGGTTTTACTTGGTAACCCACGCCACTCACGTCGGCACGAATGCGCCCCTGTGCCTGTGCACGCCGCCAGCATGTACATCACAGCGCCTGCGTACACCACCAAGCCCGTGTACACCTCTAGGTGCCCGACGGTATCAAATTACAATCAACCATGGCCAGCCCGAACGTATCAAATTCAATATGCATTTGTTTGTGCTTATTGTTTTTTGTGGCCGCGGGCACGGCCCCTACCACCGCAGCCTGCGCGCACAACAATATCTGTGTATACTACAATGCTAAACACTTCCACGCCTGTGCGCACCACGACTGCCGCCGCAGCCAGCGTGTGGGCTATGCACATCGAACTGTTTCTTCTTCTTCTTCTTCCAATGCTGAGTGCGCCGCCGCGCCTGTGGGTGCAACAACAGCCAACGCGCGCCACGCGCCTCTACATACCACGAGCACATGCCTACTTACGCACACTGCAAACACGTTGCGCGCGCATCACGAAGAGCGCACCTGTGCGCTAAGCAACAGGCACTGCTGCAACGGGGATGCGTGGGGCGGCGGGCGATTTGTTATCTACTGGGCTGGTGGGTGGGCTAGAGGCCACATAACGCCTGTTATGCGTTCGAATGAAAAAAACTGCAACTCCACTCCGTTTTGGGCCTCTTGGGGCACCGTCGTCGCCACGGCGGGGCCCACCCCGAGTCAAAATGGCCACCCGGGAGAGACTCACGGGCTGACTTTTGGGGAGCGAGGGGACTGGCGCCTGCTGCATACTATTTGCGATACAACGCCCGTGCCTGGCCCCTCCCCTCCCCCCTGGTCATGTCACGACTTGCGCCGGCACCGTGCGGGAATCAGCCTTCCTAGGCACTCCCAGAAGGCGACGGCGCGGATCGCAACGTGACTGGCCCCCTCACCCCCTGCACCCCCCCCCCAGGTCACGCCCCGTATCGCAGGAGGATCCGGAACATGTCTCCTGGGGGCTTTTCAGTCCAGGTTAGGCCCCCAGGGCGCTCCCGTAGCGACCCCGCTCGAGAGAGAGAGAGAGAGAACAAAAAGATCTCGCACGTACGAAGGTTGGGGCCGGCAGGTCGGGCCGCCCGAACGACTTGACGACGCCTGGACGCGATTCCACGACGTCGAGGAGCCTGGGAAAAGGGAACGAGGAGCAAGCGAGTGAGCGCCGACGACGTCCCGCGCGCGCGTGCGGGGAGCGCCTCCCGAGGAGGCCGTCTCTGGGGCGCCGAGGGCTGCCAGACCCGTGAGGGCGAGGGGGAGGTGGAGGGGGGGGGGGGGGGGCAACGATGGGGGGAGACTGGCACAGGAGGGGGTACATCGCCGACAGATCGCCGAGAGGCCCTCGATCCTGAATCCGCACGCTCCAGGCCAGGCTGGGGCTATCGGGCCCCTATCGGCGATCACTGAGCGATTGGGGATCGATGCATCCCCCCTACGCATAACCCCCCGATCGTTGCCCCTGAGAAGTGAAGACGTCAAATCTCACGGCCACTCCCGGTGGTATGGGCTGTCCCTTCGACTCTTGGGATTCCCCGGCGCACGGCTGCAGGAATTTGTTGTTCAGCCTGATCAGGCAGCCGCAGACCTTCATGATTGTCTCGCCCGCTGGGCTTGCGGCGGCGTACGTAAGAAAGTCGAATAACAGGCGCGGAATACGAAGGAGCCCGATCACAAAGCCGCCGAACGCCAGGGTACCTATGTGGTATTTGATGGCGTTGTTGTATGCCCGAAAGATACAGCATGTCGGCAGATCGAGTTTCGTCTCGGACTCCGCATCGGTGGGAGTGTAGTACCAAAGCTGAGCAGACCAGGCGAGCACGTACTGCGACATGGCATGGATCGTCTCCAACAGCCAAATTGTCATGAAAATCCAGAAGACCATGGCCCACCACTGCTCCTCCGAGTAAGTCACGGTCTTCTCGGACACGCCGTGGGCTTGGCCCAGCCTCATGTCCCCAGCCGACAGCAAATACAGGAAGCCAATCAGCATGAACAGGCCCAGCGTTAGCATCGACCCGAAAGCGATGAGTGGAGTGAGCATGATGGTGGGCTGGCCAAAAATGCACTCGCAGGTAGCCTCGATGCAGTGCAGCGACTTGTGGAGGTCCCTGCAGGCGCAGGAGCTGAAGCAGCCTAGCAGGGCGGCGACCCCCAGGGTTCCAAAGCCCCACCGAAGGTTCGCGTAGAACTCGTCCTCCGTCACCTCGGCGTCGTGGACACTGCCGCGGGACCTGACGAGGAACCACACCCCAAGCAACGTAGGCAGTGTTATGCATGTAACAATACACGCCTGGAGGCTCGACTTCGCATCCCTGTCCAGGACCGCGAGAAAAGCGTAGCCCACGGCAATCGTGAGCAGGGTGTTGACCAGCAGAACGAACCAGGCTCGCCTAGAGTTCCTCCTATTCCTCCTCCTCCTCCTCCTCCTCCTCCTCCTCCTCCTCCTCCTCCTCTTCCTCCTCCTCCTTCCTTCTACAACTCCCCTCCTCAGCCTCTGCACCTCGCTCGCCTCCATCCCGCTCACCTGACTTCGGTGAAGAACAGCAGCACTTTGGCAGCCTCGATCTGGTCGAGGGCGAACGCCTCCAGACTGCGCTCCGACGGCACGCACGTGCTCATGATCAGGACCGTCGGGTAGTCCGGGACATAGACGGTGGCATTAAGATTGTGGTCGAAACACTCGTGGTCCGTGGTGCTGTCCTAAGCCAGAACGAATCATCCCTTCCAACCCCGCCGGCCCCCCAGTCTCAATGCTGGACGACGTGCGCAACGCGGCCTGCATTTTCCGAGGGAAAACCAGGAAGGACCCACAGCTCTCGCGCAAACATTGAAATTTGGGGCCATGGTCGGGCGTTGGCAGGACTGGATTGAGTTGGATCTGGTTCAGTGATGTGTACTGGGGGACGCCCCAACGCCCCATTCCACTAATCAGAACACCAGCTACAGTAGACCTGGCTGAGCGATTCCAACCCATATTTTGGGCTTCGGGGCCCAGTCACTGACCGGCTCCCCTTAAACTGGGTCCTGGCTATGTCCGGCATGGGGCTGAATGCAGGAACGGCTTCTGTGAGAGTCCACGGAGGACAGAGAGGAGGCGGCAGCGGCCGCTCGCCGTCGGACGATCTTCGGTGAGAACGAGAACAGCGGCAAAGAGGAGTGCTATGAAATCCCACCAGCCCTTTCGGGCGTGAGTGGTTCAGGACGTTCCTTGTTCCAGCCCCCCTTCTTCCTCTTCGGGGAGAACTGATCACTGTTCCGTATTAATACACCCCCTCCCCCAGGCGACTGGCAGCCAACCTGCACTAATGAGAACACCCCCACCATCCCTCGTGAAAAAGAATACACAATGCACTTTGCCTCCAAATGTGGAGCATGCACGGGCGCCCCACGACACTTTGCACTGGTTTTTGACAGTGACGGCGGGGGGGCGCATCTTGCTTGCTGCGCGCAGGCCAACCACCCCTGTCAACAAAACACTACAAAATACAAGTTGGCTTCAGATCTGGAACATGCGCAGGGCCCTCTTTTCTCTGAGCTCCCATCTGTTTCAAGACTCCTCAAGATATCACAACTTGTCCATCGGTGTCAGTGCTTTGCGCTCCCTGGAGGAGCTGCCCTTCTCACAGAATTATCGGCAGTTCGCTTCAGGGGTAGTCAAGATCCTGAAGTCCTTGGGGTCAGGGCCCCAGGCACCTGGGGTCCCTGTTGGTTCCCGCACCTGGCGCGGCTGGAGCACGTGGCACAGTTGGCGCACGTGGAGCATGTGCCGCACTTGGCACGCTTGGGCCTCCACGGTGCCTGGTGCACGCCTGGAACCCGTGGGATGCATGGCATGTGCGGCGTTCCTAGGCTTTCTGCTGACACTCAGGTGTTACGTAATTATGTGTTGGGAGGGCGGGTGGGAGTAAGCTAGACGGACTGGTATCTAGGAGGGCAGCTTGACCCCTCACCCTCCCCCGTCCCCCTGGACCTGGAGGGGGGGCGGCGGGTCGTTGGAGCGTCCAAGATGGCCTCGACGAAAAGACATACATGAGTGATATTACTTAGGTGATGGGCCCATGTTGGCCTCCTGGGGTAATTGAATACCTCCCTTGTTCCATCGACCTCCTCCAAGATGGCCCAAAGATTGCCCCCAAGGCTGCCTAGAGGGCCCCAAGAGGCGCCCAGAAGGCCCCAAGAAGCCCCCAAGAGGGCCCCAAGAGGCTCCCAAGAAACCCCGAAGTGGCCCCCAGAGGCTCCCCCGAGGCACCGAAGACGCTCCAGGAGGCCCCCAGGTTGGCCAAGAAGCTCGCAAAACGCCCCAGGAGGCTCCGAGACGCTCTCAAGGGGCATCCGAAAAGACTCCGAGAGGCATCCAAGAGGCCTCTGGTCAGTCTGCTCGCCACCCCTCTCATCCTCCTCCGCCTGCTCCTCCTCCACCGCCTGTTCCTCCTTATCCTCCTCCCTGCTCCCTTTTCCCCCCATTCCCGCTCCCACTCCCACTCCCCCTTTCCTCCTCCCCCTCCTCCTCCTCCTCCTCCTCCTCGTCCTCCTCCTCTTCTTCTTATTAGTATTAGTATTATGATTATTAGTCTTCTTCTTAAGATTATGAATAGTAAGCCTTAGTATTAGTGATATTGTTACGAGTGGTAGTAGTAGTAGTAGCAGTAGCAGTAGTAGTAGTTGTTGTTGTTATAGTAGTAGTAGTAGCAGCAGCAGCAGCAGCAGTAGTAGTAGTGGTAGTAGTGGTAGTAGTAGTAGTAGTAGTAGTAGTAGTAGTAGTAGCAGTAGTAGTAGTAGTAGTAGTATGCTTGTTCTTATGATTCGTATTAGTCTTCCTATCGTATCACTATTCCTATTCGAATTAATAGTATTAGCATTCGCGTTGTCGTTCGCATTCTGAGTATTACGAATATGTGTAGTTATTATGCGTTGCCTTCGTAATAGTATTCTTAATAGTTGCATTAATATTCTGATTAGTAGTGCTCGTTCGTGATTGCTACTCGTCGTCTGGTTACTAGTATTATTATTAGTAATATGAACGTTCTTGTAAGGTTTCGTATTATGTGTCGTGCTAGTAGTATTAGTAGTCGTGTTCGTAGTATTTGTCTTCTTCGTCTTATACTAGTATTATTGGTCGAACTCTTTTTTAATCCGACTAGTAGTATTGTTATTATTCTTAGTATTCGTCATCGTATTGTTATTCTTAGTATAATTACCATTCGCATGATTATTGAAATGAATCGTTCGTACTCTTGATGTATTCGTGCTACTATTCTTAACATTATGAATCTTAATATTCGTCGTAGTATTACTATTATTCTTGTTACTATCAGGATTCGTCTTTTTCGTATTCCTCTTCTTATTATTGTTATTATTATCATTATTATTGTTATTAGTATTATTCGTTGATGTTGTCCTCCTCATCCTCCTCCTCTCCTCCTCCTGCTCCCCCTCCTCCTCCCCCCTCCTCCTCCTCCTCCTCCTCCTCGTCCTCCTCCACCGCCTCCTCCTCCTACACCCCTCGTCCTTATAAATAACTTCTCCCTGTCGCACCCCAAGACGGGTCGGTAGGGCGGGCCGGGCGTTTCGTCGAAGGCTTCCTCACCACGTCTGATCCTAAAGCTTGACATGCGCAAAAGTATCACGGATGGATGGCGGGCAGTTGTTAAAATGTGGCTCTCGCCTTAGCGCGGCGCACGTTCGTCGTAAAAGTTTGCAAGAGTTTCACATATGGAGGGCGGCTCTGTTTCAAATGTAGCTCTCGCCTCAGCGCCGCGCGCATTTGTCGTACAGTTTGCAAGAATATCAGAAGCGTTCTTATGGTTGGCGTCCCTGATACTGTGTTTTGGCACGGTTTTTGAGCCAGGGCGCGACAGTCACGCTGACTCGCGGTGTTGGCGTCCCAGAAATGGTGTTCTGGCACGAGTTAGGATCGTCTGGTCGCAGCAACGTTGATTCGCGGCGTTGAAGTCCCAGGAATGGTGCTGTGACACGGCTGAAGATTTTCAGAATGTGGTTTTCCGACATGGCTCTTCCCGCAGTAAAGATAGATCCTTAGATGAGCCTATGAAGAGGGAGTTTGGAGGAAGGGTGTATTGCAACAGCGTTGATGAGTCTTGGGTTTACACTGCTCCTCCTCCTCCCCCTCCTCCTCCTCCTCCTCCTCCTCCTCCTGCTCCTCCTCCTCCTCCTGCTGCTCCTCCTCCTCCTCCATCCTCCATCCTCTTCCATCCTTCACCTGTTGGCGTATGACGGCTTCCCTTGCCCGCTAGTCCACCGCATGCTCCTCCACGTCCGTGATCAGGGCAACTCGCTTGGGTATCGTTTCTGGATGGGCTGGCAGGGGTACGCGAAGCATCTAGAAGTGCCAACTTCGCCCGACAATAATTTGGCCTAAGCTTGTTTCCCGAGCTTGACGAAACGATCCCGCCTAGCTCGGGTGCGCGAGGGCAACTGGGCGCTCGAATCGGAAGCCGTCCGCCGACGGGGAGGGAAGGGACGAGCGGTGGAGAAGCCCGCCTTGGGGCACTCCGCCGTGCAGATCGGGTGGTTCCAGTCCATCCCCTTTCCCGACTCGTCTGAGCACCAGAACACGTACGGTTTTCCTGGGACGTCGACCCCACACATCTGGCCGCGGTCGTTGAAGCCGCGGTCGAGCTTCGTAACGTTCCCAGAGACGAGCTCTGTCACCCACATGCAGACCAGGACGAACGAGGCTACGCCCAATACGATGGCCCAGCCTCTGTGTGGGGGGGGGGAGGCGAGGCGCTATGGAACGACGGCAACGAAGGGGGAGTGGGGAAACCAGGGACAACATCCACGGACGTCGAAGGAGAGGACGACGATAACGAGGGGGGAGGGAGGGAGGGAGGGGAAGGAGGGAAGGATGGAGGGAAAGAGGGAGGGAGGGAGGGGGGGAGAGAGAGAGAGAAAGAGCGAAGGCGGGAGAAGAGGAGACGGAAGGGAGGGGAGGCGGGGAGGGGGGAGGGGGGGAGGGCAGGATCACGTGGGATTGCTAAAACGCCTCGATGTTGTGTGTACGATGTTGCCTCTGACTCTGTCACTTTCGCACCCACCGCCAACGCGCGCCCTCTGAGCACTACCGCGCGGCAGCTGGCAAGCCCCCGTGGGGCGGATACGATCCACAACCCGAACGCACGAGACCCAAGCGCCCACTGCAACACGGAAGGTGGGGCATCGTTCAACCGACCCCCATCACCGCTGGCGTGGCATTGGCCCCACGGGCCGACTTCCCCTTTTAGGCGGGATTCTTACTTGTTTCTAACGAACTGGGCTCGTTTGTCGGGTCCGCCGCGTTGATGTTGGCGTCGCCGCCCCGTCGCCGCCTCGTCACCGCCCGTCGTCTGGGATCGTTTGTGGCATACGCCGCGCTGTTGCCGCCGTCGCCGCCCCGTCGCTGCCTCGTCGCCACCCGTCGCCTGTGCTCGTTTGTCAGATCTGACGCCCCGTTGTCGCCGTCGCCGCCCCTCGCCGCCCCGCAGTACCTTTCTTTCAAAAGAATAGCTCTACCCGCCCCCCCCGAATTACTGCCCCCTCGGAGACACTCTAAATCACACGTGACTCCACCACATCGTGCATTTCAAACACGAAATCACGTCGCCCCTGGCAGCCCCCCTCTCCAATCCCTTCCATCACCCCTGTCACACAATTCTCTGCGCGCAAACTCACGCATCAAAAAAGAAGGTTGCAACATGTCCCTGCAAAACAAGAAACAAATCCACACGCGCACGTCGTCGCGCGCATGTCGAACTCCGTCAAAACCCGGGATGCTGTCAGGATTTTACGATCAGGGTTCACGAGAACATGTGCAAACAAAAAACAATGGCGTTCCAATAACAAGTTTTCTTCTTTCTTTGATGCAATGAAGCAGCGCACTCGGGCCTCTCGCACGGGCCTCTTCGCGCGCGGGCCCCTCGCGCGCGCATGTCGAAATCAGCCGAAAGCCGTTGCGCGGGTGCTGGGGGGGGCGATCATTCTCAACGAGAACACCACGCGGGCCACTCGCGCGCGTCGGCCGCGCGCGCAAGTCTCGCAAACCCCGACCGCGGGAAAGGGCGGTGCGCCACACAGAGGTGCTCACGAAGTCAATGTTCTAACGGGATTTCGTCCATTGGCAGGGCGAGCGCTGCGTCGCTCGCGCTGCCGTCGCGTCGCGTCCAAGGCAACGGTTTCACGCTCGCGACAGACATAAGGCTGGCACACGCACGCATCATCCGCAAGCATATTCAAAGCAGAACTGCGCCGACTTTCGGCCCGACCCCAGCAAGCAGGGCTCAGCCGAACCACGACGCCGCCACGGGACCAGCCGGCTCACAAGCCTTGGGCGCCACAGTCGCGAGCGATTCAGATGCGGGGCGAGCGGAAGTTATGTCTTTTTTGGTCAGTTTAAAATCATGCTCTCAAAACTTAACAATTCGTTAGAGCTCTAGTATGTTTCCCCCATCTTCGATCTGATTCCCGCTCGCCATCATGACATCAGGTCGATCGGGTGGATACTACTGTCAAAAAGCACTCTGACGGGATCGGGTCTTAAGTGTCTTGTTGACTGGCTGACACAGAGCTGACCTTGGTCCGACCTCCCTGCACAAGGGGGGGCGGCAAGAAATATCGAGCACCTGTGAACACCGAGCACCCGTGAGCACCGAACGATTCGTCTCGCGGTTCGCGCACCCGGCGACCTCTGCGGTCACCACGAAGACGCCCACAACGTGACCACTGTGGTGGCCGCGTTCGCTTGGGGCCAATAATATCAAGGCAAACGAGGTCGAAAACATAGTCTCCGATAGGGCAAGCGGACGGCACAGTAGAGGTCACACAGAAAACCTGGTGGGCACCATAATGGCCACACCCAAACATTAATGGTCAGAGAGGGACACTTCATAGACGCACCCAAAAAACTGCATGTACGCATCGCTGCAGAAGCGATATGCGCGTGCGTACGTCGTCACTCTGAGGCGTACGCAAGCGAAAAGCAAGTTCATCTTCGTCCTCCCTTTTTTTCCTCCTCCTCCCCCTCCTCTCCTCCTCCCCCCTCCCCACCCTCCCTCCTGTCCTGTTCCTAACCCTCTCCTCCTCCTCGTCCCCCTCCTCCTCCTCCTCCTCCTCCTCCTCCTCCTCCTCCTCCTCCTCCTCCTGCTCTTCCTCCTCCCTTTCCTCACCGTAATATTATTCCTCAGCATCTTCATCATCATCATTGTCGTCCTCCGCCCTCTCATCCGAAGCCCCCCCCCAAGCCCGCCATGCAAATCACAGAAGCTGCGATGCACATCACATTTGCGACTGCTTAACAATGGGAACGGTATTTTGTGACCCCCCGCTGGCCGGGCTTTGACATGTCGCAATCATTACAAAACTTTCGTCTCAAGCACATGGACATCATCATCGTCATCGATGTGACCGACATCGGTGCTGGCATTGGCCTTGCCGCCATCACCACGATCATCGTCACCATCATCGCTACCATCATCATCGTTTCCGCCCTTGTCGACGTCACCATGATGCCGCGCCCGCCCGAATCATCGACACGCACTGCAGTACCCGCTTTCCAACGGGGCCCCTGAGACGCACTGGGAAGTCCCTATCGGTCAGCGCCACCGCGGCCGCGTAGGTTGTGCAAAAATAGCTGGCCGCTCTGCGCGCTAGCGGTAGCGACGTGCCAGCCAATTCGCAATAGCAATCGCCGCCGCAACTTGGTTTTGCAAATCGTCGGATGATTGCGCAAGCAGTGGGACTGACAACTGTAAGTTCTGCACAAAAGTGGTGCTCCTTCTTTTTACAAAATACGGATCGATCCCCCCCGGGATTCTCCGCCCGCCTTTGTGTATTGCAATTTACATGGTGATTGCGCGAGCAGCGGCGCCGGCAGCTCACAGCAGACAATGCAAAATGCACCACACAGATCGCACTACATTTACTGAAACACGCATATTGCAGCCTAATCATGGCGCTAAATTGATTGTAAAACATATCTCGCCCAACGTGAATTGCACAACATACATCCCACTGTCTGAAGGAACATAGACTCGACCCCACCCCACCCCTGGGCCACCGCCGCCATCGCCCCCCCCGCCCGCCACCACCACCATCACGACCACCACCACCACCACCACACGCCCTCCGCCCGCCCCCCCCCTCCACACACACACACACACACACACCACCCCACCCCACCCCACCCCACACCACACCACCCCACCCCATTCTTACCTCCTAAGATTAAACACCCCCACATACCCACCTAGCCGGCCGATGGCAACCCCGCCGTCCTAAGTGTCAAACAACACAAACTCATTCTGTTCTCACCAGCATGTCGTCAAGTTGCGAAAAGTGTAGCAGGAAACGAAGGGAAAGAACATCGCTCGGGTAACCGGAAGTAGGTGGTCGCGTCCTACCCATCAAAAAACAATACACAGGCAACGTTTTTCTCGTCAACATGGACTTTCTTGTCGTCGACGCTGCGGAAAGTGTAGCAGGAATGGGACGCGGCGAAATCGGTCCAAACTGGCTCAAGACGGTCACCAGCATGATTCCATAACGCCCCGAGACGGCCGATGCATACGGAGATTTCCAAGGATGTCCCCGAGAGGCTAACTTCGCAAACCGAAACAAACGATAAACATGTGTTTCTATCGGGTTGACTGCTCGCCTTTTTACTCTCAAGTGGCCTTGCGTGTAGTGTGGCGTTTGCTTTGCATAACTTCTGGCCTGATCTTGGCTCGTTCGCGTGTTCCATGCCGATGTGCCATCTAGGCGTGGCCTGCTCCTGACGGATTGATGATTTCCATGGGAAGAATATGGGAGCGGACCGCATGATTCGAGAACCACCGTCGTAACGCGAATGCCGGTTGCACGTGAAAGCCATTTTCTTCTTCACCAAGCGTGTGGAGACGGACGCATGAAATGACAATGCAGATACCACATGATAGGACTTGGCCTGAAAACGTAACACCCCAATGCTGGAGAGTCGGCAGCAGTGCAAGGATGAGGGCAAAAACCTGCAGTAGCCCCGGCCTCGGGCGGGAGAGACGGGTTGATGATATCCTCAATCCTCCGGGATGGCACCAAGAAGCGACCGAAGACTCCCAAGTCACCCCAAGAGAATCCCAAAAGGAATCCAAAGGCTTCCAAAATAACCCCAAGAGTCCGAAGATGGCTTCAAGAGGTCTCCAAGAGGTTCCGAAAAATTCTCAAGGTGGCCATTGTGTGGGGCTGCTGAGGCAGCAGGATGGGAGGAAAAGCCTTCGTAAACATGAACTGTCGCAGGTCCACGCGGATTTATTGGGTCAGCGCTGGACCCGCCCTTCCCACCCCCTGCCCTGGCGCGGTCCGCCATGGGTTGCGCGAAGGGGGGTCCAGCGTCCAGCGCCGACCCAAGAAATCCGCACGGGCATACGAAAAAATCGGTGAATGCCGTTTTGATGATACGCGTTGAGTCCGCGTCGAACCCACGTCGAATCCGTGTCAGACTCGCGTCGGATGCAATGAGAGGACACCGACAAGGCCCCCCGACACTGCTGCGCAGGCAGATGTGGAAGGAGGAGGGGGACGAGGAGGGAGGATCAGCAAGTCGAAGAGACAAAGACTTCATAAGCATAAACTTGCGGAGCTCCGCGCAGATTTCTTGGATCCTCCCTGGCGCGCGGAGAGCGGCAGAGGCGCTGCCGGAGGCGCCGCCAGGGGCGCCCGACGCAGAGGCGCGAAAAATGCGCGCGGGCCCTCGCAGGCTCATGCTTATGCCGCCCGCTGCACGAGGCCCCGCGCCCGGGCGGCCTAGGTCCGTGCACTGATGCTGCCGGTGTCCAGGAAGCGGCGGGTGCTTCCTGTCCCAGTCGTCCTGCTCCCGCCTGGACATCGGCTCGTCGAGCGCGTCGGGCATCCCAGCGGAGGCCCGCCCGCGCCCCGCGCGCGCAGCGCGCGCGGGGCGCGCGGGCGAGCGGGAGCGGGGTCAGCGCCGTGGAGCCGTGGGAGGGTGGTCGCGGCGGGCCTGGGCCAAAGTGGCTGCGGCGGGAGATGGGCAGAGTGAGCTCGCTGCGGCCGCGGGCCAAAATGGCTGCGGCGCTTGGTATTGGCAGGATGCTCTCGCTGCGGCCGCGGCCGTACCCAGTCTGGAGACGAGTGCGGGCACACTGCCATATGATTGGTTGCAGGCGTGCACGTACGCATGTTTGTTGCGCATCCGTAGCCGCCGAGGCTCGAATCTAGAAGTCATCGGACACGTTCTAGAACCAGGCAGAGGAAAAAGCTGCGCCATCACAGCTTGAGAGTTCTTTGGTTTCATGGTGCTCCGGATTTTATCGTCGTTTGGTCGCTGGCACATTGTGACGTCATCTGGCACTGCGTCGCGCTCGCA
Source organism: Prorocentrum cordatum (assembly GCA_963575745.1). Taxonomy (NCBI): domain Eukaryota; class Dinophyceae; order Prorocentrales; family Prorocentraceae; genus Prorocentrum; species Prorocentrum cordatum. The sequence goes on from CAUYUJ010014898.1 coordinate 312,319, forward strand.
GGCTGCCGTGATGTTCGCGTGCGTGCCCGCGCTGGGTCCGGCATTGCGCTGTGCTTACATGCGCGTCGCGCTGCAGAGGCTGCTGTGATACTGCCGGGGTCTGGGTCCCCTCGCCCTCAAGAAGGTTGTGGCGCTTTCAGGCGCGCTGCGTTGCTCGTAGGCTATCCTGGTGCTCGCAAGCACACTGATGGTGCTCTCATGCAGTCGCCCCCGTCGAAGAAAGCGTCGGGACAGCCCAGAGTAGCCCCACGAAGACCCAAGCTGACCTCAAAACGGCCCACAAGGCCCCGAAGACGGCCCAAAGGTGCTGAAAGAGGACAACCGAAAAAGGCCCCAAAAGGCAAGAATCGTCTCATTCCCTCAGGAACACTTTCTTTTTTAACACACCCACCCTTGTCGTCTTGACAGCTTCTCAGACTGCCCAAGGGACCCCTCAGATCGTCACAAGACGACCGATGAGGCCCTCAATAGGGCCCCAAGACAGCCCAGGGAGGGCACTGAGACGGCCCCATGGGGTCCCCAAGACGGCCCAAGAGCCCCCCAAGAGGGCTCCAAGAGAGCCCAAGAGGGGGAACAGGAACTGGTATGTCGAGCCTTTCCCCCCAAGGCGGCCCTAAAAGCCCCTCGGAGGCCCCCGAGGCGACCCCAAGAGGCCTCCAACCCCCCAAGAGGCCCCAAAAAGCTTTCCAGATGTACCCAATGAGCCCTCCAAAAGGCCCCTGAGAGGCAGCCCAAGAGACCTTCATATTCATCCAAGAGGCTCCTGACCCACAGCCCAGGCACGGTAGCAGGTTGGGCCGAAGGCCACTCGATAACTTCCACGATCGTCGCAAGCTCTGACTCTTTCTGGGGGTCGGCGGAATGGCGTGAGCCACTTGGACCAAGCCCTCCTAAACGACAGGACTAATCTGGATGGAGATGGATTAGGATAGATTCAACTGGAGTCGGCCAGAATTCGTCCATGCATGTACCAGGGCCGATGCTGTACTCAGTATCCCGGGAGCTGCAACCTGAGAGGGGGGGTTCCAAAGGGAACGCCCGCCCATCCGTTCATTCTTTGCACCCTCCACCTCACCCTCCCCCTCCAGCGCCGACACCTCCCTCCTCCCATTTTCCAGTGGCTCTCACACTGCACCCCACCATTCCAGGAACGAAGGGCTGATCAAGAAAAATAAGCTGATCGGTGACATTCGCTAATCTCCCAGCAGGCTCCGCCGTTCAGCCCCTTTGGGGCCCCTTACCCCCTACATCCTCAGAAAGCAACTCACGAAAACTGTTGGCCGTCGCCATGGCACCCAATAGCGCACCCAATCGCGCGCCACGCGGGCATGATGCGTGTCCCCCCGCATGGCCATTTTGTGCACTGTTCGAGCGCCGCTTGAGCGCTGCTGAGCGCTCTGGGGCGCTGCCAGGCGCCACGGAACGCCGTGGAGCGAGTCGCCGATCTGCACTCGACCCGAGACGCACGGAGGCTTCCGTGACCTGCTTTCCGCCACCTCCTCCCTCCCCCCTCCCTCTCGAGGCCCGCGAGGGTGCCGCGCAGGGCCCACTCGGTGCTCACAGCCCCGCCGGCCTGCCGACCCCCGCGAGCGCCGCGCCGCGCACGGCGCGCGGCCCGGCGGCGGGGGCCGAGGCAGGGAGGCAGGGAGGCGTGAGGAGGACGAGGAGGAGGACAAGGAGGACGAGGAGGAGGAGGAGGAGGAGGACGAGGAGGAGGAGGACGACGAGGAGGACAAGGAGGACGAGGAGGACGAGGAGGAGGAGGAGGAGGAGGACGAGGAGGAGGCAAGGAGGCGTGAGGAGGACGAGGAGGAGGAGGAGAAGGAGGACGTGGAGGAGGAGGAAGGGATGCCAATGCACAGGATGTGGATGATGCTGATGCCAGTGCTGCTGCCGCTGCTCCGGCTGATGGTGCTCGTGCGACCCCTGGGGAAACCACGAGGTGCCGATACCGCTGCTGCCCAGGCCTCTCCTGGGATGCGCTTCAGCCAGGATCTCGAAGCGAACTCGGGGGCGGCCACGAGGGCCTCCCAGGAGGCCCAGCAAGGGGGAAAAACAAGAGATGGCGGTATCGATACCTTTTCCTCCCCGGGCTTCAGCCACAGCTTCTCCGACGGCGCACCCTCCCCGTCCAGCAGGTCTCCACGGCCCCCCTCCCCCGGCGGGGGTCCGCGGCGCTCTCCGCGGGGGCCTCCGCGCGGAGGCCTCCGGCGGGGGCCCCCGCTGCAGTGCAGCCCCGAAGGCGGGAGAGGGCGCCGCAGCGCCTGGAGCGTCGAGCCTCCCCGCTGGGGAACGCCTCGACGATCCTCGGAGCTCGGCGGCCAGCCCCGGGGGGGAGTCGGAGGGGTTCGAGGGGGCCCCAGGACACACAAATACACACACAGATAGAAGAGTTCCCCACATTCTCCCATCTTTTCTGGGTTTTTGTATTCCCCCCACTTCCCATGCTTTCCCACATGTTCTGGAGAATCGACGATTAATTGTGTCTGTGTGTTTCTTTCCCTCCTGAGGGGTTGGAGGCTTGGAAATGCGCACCAGCACCAACAGGGGTCTGCCACCACCAGGGGAAGACGATCCTGGAATGTGGTGCTGGTGGCAACGCTTTCGGCCACCTGGAAGCTCGAATCTTACCACCATCACCGAGATCGGGATCGTCTTGCCTCGGCGGGAGACGCCAACAATATCAGTGCCGGCGTCGACGTCTAAGCATCCGAGGGCGAGAAGTCCTGCGAGCCTTCCCCGAGGGCACGGACAACCCCTGAGGCAGGCGCAGCGGCCTTCTGAGAAGCCCCGCCGCTTTCTGAGAGGGCCTTCTCCTTCTCGCTTCCCCCCCTCGCTCGCCGCCGATAGATGGGGCTGCCACACCGTGCGCTGAGTCTGGTTCAGCTTAGATTTACACACCTTGCGATTGCGGCTTGAAAGAAGCGGGGGGTCGGCGATGAGGTCCCCCCACCTTGCGAGTATACGAAATGTTGAGAAGCACCCCCGCGGGCATGAAAGAAAAAAGGGTTACACCACACATGGAGGACATCACGACCAATCATTGAAAAAAAACGGTGGCTTGTAAAAAACATGCACGAAGTGATTGAAAACCATCGAGCTTTTGAACATGGTGGGCAGAATTGCTGACAAAAACAATGGGTTTGGGGACCTTGACGTCGCGATCTGTAGCTTTAGAAATATGAGGATGCCCTACGCGAAACGGCCATTCTAAGATGGACGGCGACACCAATAATCGCATGTGAACTTGACTCCCTCGGAGAGGCGCGTATGACAATGCCCACATCTGCTGCTTGCTGCGGCCCTTGAACGTCGACTACCCAACGCGGCGGATAGGTCCAATACATCAAGCCTCGGATCGAACCTCGAACCTCGATCCTGGAAACTCCTTATTCGAACCTCGAACCTCCGTCCTCGATCCTAGGACCTCGATCGTCGAAACTCGAATCTCCATCCTCTAACCTCTAACCTCCACCCTCGATCCTCAAATCGGCAACCACATGTGAACCCTACCCCAGCAGGTCAGATATCTGAAATGCCAGCTGGAAGTCAGAATTCGACGGATGTCTGCAGCCAAATGAAGCCCAGCGGGGGTGTCCGAGACCCCGGCGCCGGGTGGACCCGCAGGGGTCGCAATTGGCCGCAGAGTCAGTGCTGACCGCCGCCTGCCCCCGAGATCCAAAGCCCCGAAAGATTGAAACGCCGTCAAGAGTCGCGACCAGAGCCCCAGACCCCATCTTTCTGCCGCGTGCCTCGAGCCCGACCGATCTGTGAGGGCCCCGCATTTTTCTGCGTCGTCGTCGTAGCCGTCGTCGTCGTCGTCGTCGTCGTCTTCGTCTTCTTCGTCGTCGTCGTCGTCGTCGTCGTCGTCGTCGTCGTCGTCGTCGTCGTCGTCGTCGACGCCACGCCGCGGCGCCGCGGCACCTCGGGGGCCGCTGCCAGCGGGAGCGCCGCCGCGGCCTCCGCCCCGCCCGCCTCCCCGAGGGCCTGGCGCCGGCCGCCGACACGCGGCCACCGACCGCCCCGTCGCCGTCGCGGCCGTCGTCGGTCCACGGGGCCGTCGTCGTCGCGGCCGTCCTCGGTCGATCGAGGCTCGCAGCTGCGGAGAAGCGCTCTTCTCGGATCTCTGCGCCCGTCTGCCCATCTCGGGCCCCAGAGCCGTCCGACATCGATCCCGGGCGAAACCCCGCCCAGGATGGACCCCGGGAGAGGCCTGCGACGAACCATCGGACAACGAATCGCCAGTGTCGTTGCCGTCGCCGCCGCCATCGCCGCTGTCGAAGTCGCCCAGGGCCATTGCCGTCGCCGTTCTCATCGTCGCCGTCGTCGTCGTCGCTGGCGCAGTCGGCGCCGCCGCCGCCGAAACCGTCGTCATGGCCGCCGCCGCCGCCGTGGTCGCCACCACCGCCGTGGCCGTCGTCGTCGTCGTCGGGGAGGGGGGGGGAGGGAAGGCGAAGGGGAGGTGGCGAGAGAGAAAAGATGGAGAGAGGAGGGAGAAGAGAAGAGGAGAGAGGAGGGAGGGACAGCGTCCTTCACCACACAACACTTGCCATGAGGAAAAAACTCCATGCATACATACACATGAATGAGTATGTGTATGTGTATATATATATATATGTGTGTATGTGCGCAGGTGTGCCAGAATGCATATGCAATTTGTTGTGCGCATGTACACTTGTATGACTATGCGTGTGCATATGTACGTGTACGCTTATAAGGAATGCGAATGCATTTGTCAAATCACCTATAAAGTCATACGTATATGTACACGTACATGTATGTGAATTGGTGTATGCACATGTCTATATATGTACATATGCATATGGAATTGCAAGTTGATATGTGATCATTTGTGTACGCATTGACATATGAATGCGCGTATAATTGCATGTGTAAGTGAAGTCACATGTCTATGCATGTGTATGTAAACTTGCATGTGTGAATATGTTGTGCGTGAATGTGTGATCATGCGTATGTACATTGCACGTACAAGTGCGTATGTGTGCCCATGTGGGTGCACATGAAAATGTATATTTACATGCGAATGGAAACGTCAATGTAAACGCATAAATAATGCACTTGCAGGGTCCAAAAACCCGGTTAGCAGGGCAACACAAGGGCGTGAGAAGGCCTGTCGAAGAACCTTGGACGGACCTGGAGACAGCTTCCGAAGGACCTTCTGGAAAGCTTCTGGGCACCCGCATTGGGAAACGCTTAGAAAAAGTCTCTCGGGACAGATTTCCGGCTCGAATAAATTTCTCTGGGGAATCCTGCCGGAAGCCGGAATGAGCTCTGGGGCTACCCTGCGGCCCCGGCTTCTTAATCTGGAACCCTCTGAGCTCTCAGAGAGCTATCCGAAAGAAGCCCTAAAAGCGCCCCAAGAGAAACGCCAAGAGAGCCCACAGAAGCAAAACTCGTTGATGGTTGCTGTATGTTCGTATATTGTTACGTTATCATGTTTTCGAATTTCCAGCGCTCCAAAACGGAGCCACGGGCCCCCAAGACCACCCCAGAACGGCCCGCGAGGGCTCCAAGAGAGCCCCGAGACGGCCTAAGAGGGCCCCAAAACAGCCCAAGACGGCCCCAAAACGGCCCCAAGAGGGCCCATGAGGGGAAACACGAACCGACAATTCCAGTTTTCCGCCCGAAGAAGCCCCAGGAGGTCCCAAGAGGCCGCCAAAAAGCCCCAAGAAGCCCCCAAGAGGCCCCCAAGAGGGCCAAAAGAGGCCCAAATGAGGCCCAAATGAGGCCCCTCGGGCGGCCCCGAGGAAGCCCAAAAACTGCCTTCAACGGCCCCCCGGGACGCCTCCCAAGATATCCCAAATGAACATCCAGGGGACCGAATTATAACCCGCAACCCAGGCACTGCGGCGGGACTTGCCGCAAGCAGCCGCATTGATTGATCGCATCATATAGCTGGCACACCGCATAATACACCACACACACACACACACACATACACACCACATTGCCTACACATCAAGGGAGCAATAAACCACGCCTCGGAACTGTTCGAGGGAAGTGTTCGCAAACAGATGCGTAAGTATATCAACCGACCTGGCGTGCGAGTTGAAGGAATCTAGACTGAAGCATAAGGCGAAGCGGGATTTGCAGCTTGTTTTGCAGAAGGGCCTTATGTTGATACGCTAGAAGGGTAGATGGTATGCGCATTTCATATAGAGGCCCTCTGTGGATGGGCTTGGTTCCGGCAAAATGTGCCAGCTTGTACAGAAGGTCACTCTGCACATGCCGGACCCCCCCGGGTTGGATGCGTAGCAGATTCTTTTGTCCTTTGCACCGGCAGAGGCGCTTCCTACACCGCATCGCAATCTCGCACGCATGATTGCGAGCGCGGGTGCCCTTCCTTCCGTGCGAGCGGTGTCGCGACAAGCCGATGCTCACATGTGGCAGAGACCTCGACTCCCTCACGCACAAGCCCGCTCCGTCGCTGCGTAATGAAAGTCCTTCGCCTTCTTGTGCGCGGTGGGCCTTTTCACAAAGCTCGCGTTGCCTCGCAAGCCTAAGTCAGCTTAAGCCTCGGCGACACTGTCTTTCCAAGATTGAAAACTGAGCCTCATCCACGCTAGCTGCCTTGGCTTTCAAACTGTTCGGACGCATCTCCCAGAGGTATTCTACAATTCCACCTGGGTTCCGCAACAGTCTCGACACGTCCTTCCTCTGCAAAGCCTGCCTGCGACACCCGCTGCAGCCATGCATCTTTCCAGGTGTCCAAGCTCGCAAGAGCACTGTGGCCCACTCGATTCCACCCTGTTTCAGGCTTTCCCTCCCCCTCGTCACACCCGCAGCAATGCGTAATACTTGTGTACCGCGGCAATACCTTTTCAGCCTCGCTTGCCCGCTGTGGCCCGGCATGTTTTACAACGAAATGTAATATTTCCAAGTGCCCTAAGAGGGAATCACGCAGATGCCCTTTGAACTCATGCATGGGTTTGGCCAGTCCAGCCACGTCGTTCAATACATGTGGCCTCCGAGTCGCAGCGGGGCCCTCGGTCTTTGCATCCTCGTTCACCGCGGTGCCGTTGGAGGCTGCTGTGATTTTCGTTTCCCTGGCGCCTTCACCTTCGTCAAGGCCATGTGAATACGGACATTAAAGATAAGGTTTAGAATAAAATTGGACCTCTATGGCTACAGGCCCACAACACTGACCCTGTCTCCTTGTGCCACCTCCTCTTCATCCCCCGCCTACATCCTCCTCCTCCTTCTCATCAGCATCATCATCAGCATCAGCATCGTCATCATCATCGTCATCGTCATCGTCAACAGCATAATCCTCATACTCATCCTCGACCTCACCATCATCATAATAATCAGCATCATCACCCTCATCATCATCCTCATCAGCATCATCATCAGCATCAGCATCATCGTCATCAGCATCAGCATCAGCACCATCCACATCCTCATTATCATCCTCATCCTCATCCTCATCCTCAACCTCATCATCATCATACTCATCATCATCATCACCCTCATCATCATCCTCATCAGCATCATCATCTGCATCAGCAGCACCATCATCAGCATCATCAGCATCATAAATTTCCTCATGCTCATACTCCTCTGTTTCCTCCTCCTCCTCCGAATCAGCATCCCCCCATCATCGTCTGCACAATCCTCCTTGTCATTATCACAACCACCATCAAAGTGATACTCATCCCCGT
>CAUYUJ010014898.1:322500-327500 GCA_963575745.1 Prorocentrum cordatum
CATGGTCATCATTGGCATCATCATCATCAGAAACGTCATCATCAAGATCGAAAGCATCATCCTCATCATCATTGCCCTCATCAACATCATCGTCATCATCGGAATCATGATCCTAATCATGATCAGCATCATCAACACCATTATCAGAATCGTAATCATCGTCACCGTCACCGTCAGCATCTCCGTCAGCATCATCCTCATCATCATCATCATCAACAGCATCATCAACAGCATTATCATTGGTATCATCATCAGCATCATCATCGTCATCGTCACCATCGCAAATCATCATAGTCATGATCATAAGCATCAGTCATCATCTTCGTGATCAGCATCATCATAATCATCATCATCATCATCATCATCATCATCATCATCATCATCATCATCATCATCATCGGAAGCATCCTCATCATCATCCTCATCCGAATCATCATCATCAACAACGCCATTCGTCTATACGTGATCATTGTCACCGTCACCGTCAGCACCACTGAAAGCACACTCAGATCAGCATCATCGTCATCATCAGCATTAGCAGTATCAGCATCATCAGCATTATCAGCAGCATCATCATCAGTATCATCATCAGCATCGAAAACATCGGCATCATCGTCATCATCGTAATACAAATCGTCATCCTCATCATCATCATAATCATAATAACCATCATCAATCACACCGTTCTCACAATCGTAGTCATCATCATTTTCACCGTCAGCATCTGCGTCAACATCATCATCAGCACCATAATCATCAGCAGTAGCATCAGCATCCTCACAATCAGGATTAGCAGCAGCAGCACCATCATCACCATTAGCATCAGAAAAAAACATCATCATGATCATCATCATCATCATCATCAACAGCATCATCATCGTCATCATCATCATCACCATCATCATCAGCATCATCATTGTCATCATCGGAAGCATCCTTACCATCATCATCGTCATCCTCATCATCATCAGCATCATCATCATCAAGATCATCACCATCACCATCCTAATCATCAGCATCATCATCATCGAACCATTCTCAGAAGCGTAGGCATCCTCACCGTCACAGCCAGCACCACCGTCAGCATCATCAGCGTCACCATCAACATCATCATCACAATCATCAGTTACACCATCATCACAATAATTAGCAACAAGATTATCATCATCATAACCATCCGCAGTAGCATCATCATCATCATCGTAATCACAGCATCATCATCATGGTCAGCATCATGCTCATCAGCATCATCATAATAGAAATCAGCATAACCATCAACATCGTCGTCAGCTTCATCATCGTCAGCATCATCATCGACATCATCATCATCCTAATCAGCATCAATATCACCCTAGTCTCCATCATAAACCACAACACCATTCTCAGAATCTCAATCATCGTCACCGTCAGCATCATCATCAGCATCAGCATGTCATCATCATAAGCATCAGCATCATCGTAATCATCAGCAGCAGCATCAGCATCATCATTATCATCATCATCGTCAGCATCATCATCATCATCATCATCATCATCATCATCATCATCATCATCATCATCATCATCATCATCGTCAGCATCAACATCATCACCATCATCATCATCATCATCAGCCTCAGCATCATCATCATCATCATCCTCAGCATAATCAGAATCATCATTATCAGCGTCAGAATCATTAGCATCGACATTCTCACTGGACACATCCTCATCATCAGCTCAATCATCATCAGCAGCATCAGAATCCTAATCATCATCGTCAGCAGCAACGCCCGAATCATCATAAACAACACAAACCGCAGAATCGTAATCGTCGTCGCCGTCACCGGCAGCACCACCGTCAGCATCATCATCAGCTGCATAATCATCATCATCAGCAGCATCAGCATCAGCATCATCATCAGCACCATCATCAGAAGCAGCATCGTCATCATCGTCATCATCAGCTTCATAATCTGAAGCGCCCTCGTCATCATCATCAGCAGCAGCATCATCATCCTCATCCTAATCATCGTCATCATCAACAACACCAATCAAAATCGCAATCAACGTCACCGTCACCGTCAGCGCCACCGTCGGCATCATCAGCATCATCGGATCAGCATCATCAGCATGACAAGCAGCATCAACATCATCATCATCATCATCATCATCATCATCATCATCATCATCATCCTCATTATCATCATCATCATCATCATCATCATCATCATCAGTATCGTCATCAGCATCATGATCATCATTACCCTGAACATCAGCACCAGCATCAACAGCAGCATCAACATCATCATCATCATCATCATCATCAGCGGAAGCATCATCATCGTCATCCTAGTCATCAGCAACATCATCATCATCAACAAAACTGCTCCAAGAATCGTAATCATCGTCACCGTCAGCATCATCAACATCATCATCAAAATCATCATCACCAGCACCAGCATCATCGTCGTCAGCGTATTAAACAGCATCGTCATCAGCATCATTAGCAACAGCACCTGCATCATCATCATCATCATCATCATCATCATCACCAGCAGCAGCATCGGCATCCGCATGAGCATCAGAATCTTCATCATCAAAAGCATCCACAGCATCGTCATAGACATACTCATCATCATTACCAGAATCATCAGCATCATCAGCAGCATCAACATCCATTCTCAAAATCGTAAGCATCGTCACCGTCGCCGTCAGCAACACCGTCAGCATCATCATCACCACAGTCATCATCATCATCATCATCATCATCATCATCATCAGCAGCATCATCATCAGCATCATCAGCATTGACACGAGCAGCATCAGCATCATCATCATCATCAGCATCAACAGCATCGTCAGCATCGTTGTCCTCATAATCAACCGAAGCATCCTCATCATCATCATCATCATCATATCATCATCATCATCATCATCATCATCGTCATCATCATTATCAACAACAATACCATTCTCACAATCGCAATCCGCATCACTGTCACCGTCTGCACTGCTGCCAACAACAGCATCATCATCGCGAACATCAGCAGCAACATCATCATCATCACCATCAGCTGCATCATCAGCAGCATCATCATCAGCAGCATCAACATCAGCATCATCATCAGCATCAGCACCATCATCCTCATCCGCATCGTCATCATCATCCTCATCATCAGCAGCATCATCAGCAGCATCGACGTCATCAGCATCATCAGCAGTATCATCACCAAAATAATCATCATCGACTTCAACAACGTCAACCATCCTCAATCATCAGCATCAGCATGATCAGCAGCATCATCATCAGCATCACCAATCATCATCGTCATCCACAACTACAAAAACGAAAAAACGCAGCACCGACAACAACAAGCACTTTAAGACGGCTCGCTCTTGTCATCAGCATCATCATCCTCCCCCTCATCCTCCTCCTCATCACCATCATCATCGTCGTCATCGCCACCATGGCCATCACCATCACCAGTATCATCACCATGATTACGCCATCACCATCATCCCATAAACCTCATCGTTGTCGTCATCAGCGTCATCATCATCACAATCATCCCCATCAGCGTCATCATCAGCAACAGCATCAGCATCGCAATCGTCATCATCACCATCATCATCAGCATCATCCTTATCATGATCATTATCTTCAGCAACACAATCATTATCATCATCATTAACATTAGCATCATCACCATCACCACCAGCCTCATCAATATCATCAGCGTCAACCATCGTCAATCATCATCATCATCACCAACACCAACATTCACCGCCATCAACAGCACCAACAATGGCTACTAAAAAACGCATCACCGACAACAACAATCAATTTAAGACGGCTTGCTCTGAACTGCCTGTGTCCTATTGAACACGTACAATCAAAAACCTCGGTACCTGCCATCTTCGTCTTCGATCGTACCCATTATTGGGGGTATATCTTCCCTACTTGCCTGGTGTAGTTGGCACAGACCCGAATACAGGGGAAGGAGAGGAGGAGTGAAGAGACAAGGGGGAGGGAGAAGGACGGAGCACGAGGAATAGACAAGAGGGTTAGGAGCAGGAGCGCAAGCGGCAGAATCAGATTGGCGTGTCGGGCGGGCTGACCCTACAGGGCAGGTCGGGCGGGCGGGCCCAGACGATTCCTAGATAAACTATGAGGATGACCCGCGCACGAGCGCAAATTTGAAAAACGCTGTGAGGAAGTATCAGGCGGGATCTGTTGTCGTTGTAAACAGGGGGCCAAAGACGCAGTCTGGTGACCACAGATTTCTTTCCCGATAAAAAAAGGGTGCGTGCCCCAGGAGGAACACTTTCATGGGACAAACTACACTGGTCACCCGGAGAGCAACAATAATCATTTCGCAACGAACACTCGTCATCATGATCACCATCATCAGCATCATCATAATCATCATAAGCATCATCAATATCATCACAATCACAATGAACATCATCATCGTCATCATCATCAATATCATCATCACCATCACCATGACCATCATCATCAGCAGCATCATCAACAGAATCACCATCATAATCATCGGAATCATCAAAATCATCATCATCAGCATCACCATCATCACCACCAAAATCAGCATCATCAGCATCACCATCATCAGCATCACCATCATCAGCATCACCATCATCATCAGCACCATCACCATCATCATCATCATCATCAGCATCATCATCATTCGCCTCCGCCTCCGCCTCCGCCTCCGCCTTCCCCACCACTTCCTCACTCTCCTCCTCTCCCGCCCCTAACCCCAGGAAGCATTTAAGAAACCCCCCGGCGATATCTTAGCACCGCATTTTTATTCGATATTCCGAGGGGCCGAAATAACCGCACGATAGGTTAGCACCCGGACACACAACAAATTCGCGGAGGCCTGGCCCCTGGGCTACAATCGAAATTCGAAATTCAAATCTGCGTGGCTCTCATGAAAGACTCAGGATGTCGCTTGCTGCTTGGGCCCTGACAGGCCTTGGGCCCCGAGGGAAGG
>CAUYUJ010014898.1:332500-369028 GCA_963575745.1 Prorocentrum cordatum
CTTCGTCGTCGCCGTTGTCGTTGTCGCCGTCGCCGTCTTCGTCGTCGTCGTCGTGGCGGCGTTGATGCCACAAGAATGGAGTTCTGGCACAATTCTGGATTGTCAAACGGTTGTCTTCCAACGGGGGATCACCCTCAGTGAAAGTGAATCCGTGTGAGCCTATGAAGAGGGAATTTGGAGGGAGGTTGGAGGGAGGACTTATTGCAATATCGTTGATGAGTCTTTGGCTTACACTGGTCCTTTTCCTCCTCCTCCTCCTCGTCCTCCTCGTCCTCCTCCTCCTGCTTCTCCTCCTCCTCCTCCTCCTCCTCCTCCTCTTCCCGCGACCATGGAGATCGCTAAGGTGGAGAGCATCAGCGTGCAGGTGCAGAAGCAGCAGGTAAGGTGGCGATTGCCGTAGAGGGCGCCATAGTACCTGGAACGGGCCAGTCATGGAATGAATGGCCTCCCTCGACCTCCAGTTGTCATGACGATGCGGTCGAAATGAAGGTAGAGAAGCTAAACGTGGGGGCAATCAGGATGCAGGAAGAAAGGCCCCAAGGTGGCCCTGGGAGGGCCCTAGGCTGCCATCCTGGCTCCAGAGGTGCTGGAGGTGTCAACCCTTCTTCACCACAAGCTCATACCCCACGACGATGCCTAATCGATGCGTTGTAGCCCTTTCGATGAACTGTTCTGGGAAACAAAACATGGCGGAAAGCATTGAGCGTCGAGGTCGGACGCGGCCACAAGAAACCCAGCCCTAAACGCCCGCGCCCGAGATGCACACGGGGGGAACCCAGAGCACACTGCACGCAGCAATTTCTTCCACGGCCGCGGATAGCCACCGCGCAGCACGCGGAACAAGGAAGTATCCAGGGCACCCAGACGAAAGGCATGTATGATCTTTTCATGCGCGGCCTGCTTCTGCATGGGCCCTTCCGAGGGTAGCCCCCGGGCCCCTTAGCAGAAACAGACCGTTCCAAAGGACGGGATCGATATAGAAAATCCGCCGAACCATTGGGGTCTCACTGGCGTGTGAGACAAGTGCCTCTCCCCACCCGCCCACCCACCCTGGGAGCCCAGTCCGGTCGACCTGGACGGGAGGGGGGTCTGGCCGAAGACGGCCCAGAACGCCCCAGAAACCCGACCCCAAGAGGTCGGCGGTGCGGCGCAAGCCTTTTGAAGCGCAACGCCGTACCAGGAAGCTGGAAACAGACTTGGCTGGATTCACAAGTGGAGCATCTGAAGGCCACCTGCTGGATGCACAAACGAAGGCTCACCGAGCCTGGCCACGCGAGGGCCGAGGGCTGGAACGACATGTGGACGCGCGTGTGGTCATGTGGACACGCGTGTGGTCAAGCTCTCGCCCAGACCCGCTGCGCGTGCATCCGTCGTCCTGGTGCGTCCGACGCCTCTTCGCGCTCTCACGCTGCCCCCTGGGGAAGGAGGGGGCGCGCTCTGCGTCTCGGACCGCGGCGCGGCGGGCCCGGCCATTTCCCCGACCGTGCGGTTGGCCCGCCCTCGGCCTTTTACTGGGACCCTTTTTCTGCATGACCGGCCTGGCCATCCACGCCATGTTCGAAGACATTCGCTTTTATACACGAGCCTAGTCGACACGGGCCCTGCCATAGCACATCAGGACAGAAAGGTAAAAATGAAAGGCGCGATAGCGGTGGCGCTGAGGTAAAAGAGAAAGGTTGTTCTCCGAACCAGCGCTGCGAATTGCACGTCGCAGGCGACGCCGGCAGCGTAAGCAAATTGGGCGGCGCCGCCTAGAGACGGGGCGGCGGCAGGCGAACAACGCACTATAGAAATGCCTCCCCTGGGGCATTCCTTCAAAGTAGTACAGAAGGCAAGCGAAGTTCGACCATCGGCGCGTAATATTACAGGTTCAAGGCAACGTTGGCGAAAGCAAACAGAATCGGTAGTCGAAAGCTTGAACCACCGATGCAGTGCATATCAAACGTGGATACGAGAAGCTAAATCATGATTGAATGGACCCCGCCAACTAGCACCAAAGTGCGATGAGTAAAGACAAGCTGCATATTGTTTGGGCAAGATAGACCAGGGGGCCACCCTGAAGTCTCAGGCGCAGAGAAAACAGCATGTGAGGTCGCAACTCCACGACAACAGAGCGCAGCGAGTGCAGTCGCGACTTCGCGGCAGCAGCATGCGGACGGAGCGCGGAGACGCGCTCGCTTGCGAGCAATCGCGGGCCCGCGAAGGTTTGCGCGGGGTCTGCAAGAGGCCCCCCCCCCCCCATCTTTCATGCGCAGAACGGCTGCAACTGAATGATCCCCAGGAACTCTGGGTCTATCAAGGCGGGAAAACAGCAATCGTGGTCACCTGTCGGCATTGGAGAAATCATTGCCTCGACGCGGCTCGTGCGATTTGACTTCGCGCGTACCTCTGGTAGCCGGCCATGACTTGCAGACGCAAATCTCGGTCGATAATACCCTTGCACTGGCCATCCGCCGCCGCATCGCGAGCGCCGCGCCATTGCGCGGCTGCATCGGCGCCGAGTGTCAAGAATTATGTTTCCAGCTGATATGTCCTAAGTATGTCTTCTCCGCAGGTGCAGCGAGATCTCTGCTGGATATAAACCCCTGAACCGACCCGACACCCACCGCGAGGGGCGCCTGAACGCGGGGCCCACCGCGCTCACTGAGGCGCTTGAGTTCGGAAGGAGTCAGGGGCCCCTTGGCAGCGTTACCCGGGAAGGGCAACATTCGCCCAGACTGCGAGCGGCGGCAGGTGCATCGGCGGCGAAGCCGACCCTGACTTGAAGACGATGACATGTGCAGAGGCTGTCGGCACGGCGAGCGATCTCCTCTTTGCTGCCCGCGTTGCCACGACGCAGCTGATTGCGTCCACGGAGGCCGCGACCCTTGTTCTCGTCCTCTTCATTGGCGAGCTTCTGATACTCAGAGTCGCCGCGAAGGTCTACGGCGCCGTCATGAGTCAGGGTTCGGCAAATGGTTCCCATGGTTTCCCGCGGCAATTTGCAGGCAGGGGCGCTCAGTAATCTCACCTGCGTATTCGTCGGCCCCTGGACATGCCGATATAAGAGTATACACAAAATCGGAAGCGGGGCAAAGGCGGAATACGCCAGGGCCCCACGTTGGCTGACAAACGCACCAATGCCAATGTCACCGACAATCATACTAGCTTTTTGCTCCTGCGGAGGCACCCACAAGATCGGAATACGCGGTCGGGCGATGATGTTTCACGTACTCGTACTGTTCCATGACAACCCCCCACTTTTCCGTCTGGGCGCATATCGCTGCACACACATCGCGTAAGTTTGTCCATTCGACATGCACTTGCCAATGCCTGCTCGACCTGCTTGACGCGGGCATCTACGCGGGACCCATGGCGGCGCATCCTGATGTCGTCGTCCACGTGGCTGGCGATAAGTAAGTCCTCGGTGGCCTCAAGACACTGGTCGTAAGACGCGGGCTCGAGGCCGACGCCCCCCGTGGATTTCTGAAGCTCGAAGGGGGAACCACGCAGGGCACCGTGGAGGACCGCGCCGGGCTCGAAGCATTCCACTCAGAGCCGCGTCTCGTCGCCGCCCCCAAGGCTGGGCAAGGCGCGAAGGACAGCTGCACTGCCAGGAGGCTAGAGTGAAACAGACAATACGCTCTTGCTCACCTGCGGCATCGGCCAGCTCTCTGCGCGCAAGGCCTTCGAGGAACGCTTTATCAACGACGAGACTGGCCAGGATCCAACCAGGGTAACGCGCTGCATGACCCGCCAACAAGCGCTGGGAAGCGCGTCGCGCCGCCCCAGCTGATGTTTCCACTGGGAAACCTCCCCGGCCCACACAGACCCCAGCAGCGCAAGGCGACGTCAAATAATATCCTCAACTGTTCCTGACAATGTCTTACGAATGAACATTTGCACACGCAACTCGAGGCGGCGACGTCCTGGGCCTTGGACAACAGCTCCACGACGAAGCATCGGCTGCCCAAAAGTGTCTTGAGTTCGGCCATGTATGCGGATGATACCTGTTTAGGGTCGTTGACGATGTCCTGCTTGGGAAGCAGAGCGACCTCTTTAACCGCCGCCGCTCTTGCGACTTCGACTCGGACGTAAACGCGAAATTCGTCGGGGAGAACGGCTTCCACTGAGGCTCATCTCATCAAATATAGACTTGCCATCTCATCACTGAGACAAGGCTCAGCATGCCCCCCGTGCTCGTCGGAGCCCAGGTCGTAGTGGTCGTCAGCAGCATCACGGCTCAATCTTCATATCCATCACAAGCGCATCAGAACGCTTGCCGGACAAAAACAAGACTTCACTGTGTTTGCGCTCACGCAGGTTTGCGAAATCCCGTTCGGAAAAGGGGTTCCCAACGCTCTCCTAATATCGGCATAAAAGGGGCGGGTATCGAATAGAGGGTCAGAGAAGTTCGAATAAGGGCACATGATTCCACGCACTGATATTCGGTATCCATGAAATCCTGGTACCAGTCACCCATGATCCGCTTCGGTTGTAAATCACCCGCTTCGGTTGTAAATAATCGGCCGTGTCCACATACGTATCCCAGTGGAGTCTCAAGGAGGTTCGCGTTTTCGCCGTCACCACCACCTGGAGGTCCATCAGCAAATCAAATGAAGTCTTCGTCAAACAAATGGACGGGCCTACTTGCAATCAGGCACTGAATGAAGCAAGCCTGGCTGCTGCCAAAGAATTCCGCCATGTTAAGAGACGCATTGGCAGACTGGTGGAAGTGAAGGCCGGGCTGGACATATTGTCGTATAGAAAAGCATACTTCAGTCAGCTCCATGGTAGGCATGCAGGGAGTAGACGCTGCTCGATTCTGAACTGAAGCCCGACGATGTTCTGGAACGCCACATGCACATTCGAGACTAGCTTGCTTCCCAAAAACAGTCGGTATACCTTCCTGTGATCGGTGACGTAGCCAAAGACCATGGGGGATTTTCCTGCTGGAGACGCAGCAATGTAGGACATGATGATTGATTCGCATAGCCACGTTGTCCATGCCAAACTACTTGACCATGAAGACTTCGATTAGTCGGGTTAAATCTCGCATCGGGGAAGCGAGCCACAGCATCTCAGGTCCCAGATTGGGCTACGTGCCGTGTCTCTTCTTCGTTGACTTCGGCGACAGTACAAAGACCATTCCAACCTCGTGGTCGTCTTTTGTGACCGCTGGCCGATGGCATCCACCAATACGCCTACTCGAAAGATCATGCCGCCGTCCGCTCTGGTCTTCGCCTTGAAAGTCCTGTTTGCCTTGGCTGTAGCAGTGGCCTGAGTAATGACTCCAAAGGCAATCTCACGGATAAGGCATTGACATTCCTGGCCTGTGGTCTCGGCTTCTTGAAGATCAGGCCCTTCAAAGTCAGGCAGCGTAGATGGTTGTCTGCTGGTGTATGCGCTATAAGTTGAGAGTCCATCACAACTGGGCAAATGCAGGGCAAACAGACAGCGCTTCGGCCAGCAGTCTGTGCTGGATTCTGCGAAAATTGCGTTCCCGTCTTCCCAGGATCCTGGTCGATCTCACTATCGATTTCACGATCGATCTCACCGTCCATTTCACTCAATAATTTACAGTGTCGATCTCACTACCGATCTCACTCTCGTTCTCAAGATCGATCTCACTATCGATATCACTGCCGATAAAACGATTAGAACCACTATCGATATCACCATCGATCTCACGATCTCACGAACGACCAATCAATCTCACGATCGATATCACGATTGCTTCCCCTACCAATTTCACCATCGATCTCACTATCGATCCCACTATGGATATCACTACCAATCAACCTCACTATCGATCTCACCACCAAAAACACGGCCGATCTCGCGATCAATTTCGCTTTCGATCCCAATCAGTCGATCGAACTATCGATCTCACTATCGTTGACACGATCGGCTGTGCTATCGGTCAGCTCGTCGATCTCACTATCGATGTCACTGAATCGACCTCGCTACCAATCTCACTATCGATGCCACCTTCGATCTCACTCCATGGATGTCACTATCGATCACACTATCGCATTGTCGTTGACATAACATAGTATAACATAAACCATGGCAAAAGACACCGACGCGCCACGGGACACCACGGGACACCGCGTGACACCACGGGACACCATCGGGACGCCATCGGAACACCACCAGGCCTCCAACGGGGCACCATCGGGACACCACAGGGCCACTGCTGGTCAACACTGGGATAACAACGTTTGGTCCGGCTTCGCCCTCGCAACGGCGGTGTCATTCTTCCCGCCCGCCCACGCAGCTTCGCCTCGCCCGCACGCGCGACGCGAACGCGAATGCGAAACTGTCATCCAGGCCACCCCCCAAGTTCCGGTAGATTGAGAGCGAGAGAGAGAGAGGACAAAACAACTATATGGGGAGAGAGAGAGAGAGAGACAGTGCGAAAAAAAACGAAAGATAGAGAGAGGGTAAAAATAGACAGAGAGAGAGAGAAAGGTAGAGGAACATATAACATCTAGACTGGACTAGAACGCATATTCCAAGTCAGACTAGGGCGGGAGGAAGGCCGATTGAGGCACCTGCGAAAAAATCAGGTTCCTCCATGGTACGCATGACCCCTGTGGAAATACCGCTTCGGGCTTCATCGTGCGTGCACGTTGTTCTAAGGCTCAATTACGGAGTTCAGGTCCCAATGCTTTCGGCTGCCTCTTGGCACCGTCGTTGTCAAGGCCAACTTCGAAATCGCAGCATTGCGCTTCGGCGCCGCGGTTGTACTTAATCCAACAAAGTGCAGTACGCATCCAAGAGGGCGTCCTCGGACTTGCTGAAGACTCTACAGCCTCTGGCGCAAAGGATACACCCGTCGAGGAAGTGGGAGGCGACACTGCTGGCCAAGCCCTGGAGGCCTCGACGGATTGCAGCCGCCTGCTGGGATGGCGCCACACGTCGTGAATGGACGTTGGGCCACACATGTACCTCGCGGATCCATACGCGGCGTGGTGAATTCCCAAACGGGTCCCACAAAGAGCCCCTGATGTGGTCTCCCTCCCGGCCCCCTCAGCATGCCGCCGATGATCATGCGATGGCCACGAGCCCATGGATGGCGAGGGAAGACGTCAGAGGTAGCGGTTGTGAAGTGGGGGTGGGCCACGTCTCCACGAGTGACGGGAAGTTAAAAAGAGATTCGCTCGTCGGCGCTCCTCGAAGTGGCTGCGTAATGGTAGGTACCAATGAGGTGGAAGTCCAGGAAGGAGTCCTCAATTCTCGCGTAATCCTGTAGGTAACCTCCGCCGCGCGGATGGTAGGCGTAGATGCTGTTGTTTGTTATCACGCCGAGGGCGGAGGCGAGCTGAGCTGCCGCGGGTGCGACAGCTCCGATCCAAAGTCGAAACGGGAGTTGCCATCGCATGATAGGATAGAAATGTAAGAACGAAGAGTGCGATAGCAGTGGCGTTGAGGTCAGAGAAGCGAAGGCGGTGGCGGACGAACAACGCATGAGAAATGCCCTCTACGGGGAACTCCCTCCAAGTAAGCTCTCATGCAACAACAAAGTATGACGACGACAACGCTCCATGAACTATTCCTGGTAATCCTCCTCCCCGCGAACAAGATTTATCCCGGCCGACCTCTAAGCGTAGTTGGTATGACGATGTTGTGCTTTCCTATTCCAAGACCCTCTTCACTTCGAGGAGGGGTACCCTTCCCCTCCCCTCCCCTCCAAGGGGTCTGGAACGAGGGGGGGACGCAGGGGGTACAGCGCCAAAGATGACCCAATATGGCTCTAAGAGGGCCTCCGATGCTCCTCCCAAGTGGCCTCCAAGATGGCTCAAGATAGCCGAAGGTGGCTCAAGATAGCTTATGACATACTCCAAGAAGTCCAAGATACCGCTACAAGACGGTTCCAGGTGCTGTCAGAGCCCCCTCGGGACCCTCCCAAGAAGCCTATATCCTTCCGAAACCTACATACCTGATTTACGCATGCTAGCCTTTTCGCTTCCAATGCGTTTTTGAAGCCTCAAGCTCGCCCCAAAATGGCCCAAGAGAGCCCTAAGATGGGCTCAAGAGGCCCCAATGGCCCAAGAGCGCCCAAGATCGGCCAAAGAGCGCCCCAAGAACGCCCCAAGAGGCGATTGTTGATGGCCCCTGGGGGGGAGGGAAATCGAGGACCCCCCTCATTTGTTCATTAGCCTCCAACATGGCCTCAAGGAGCCCTCCAGGGCACCTAAGAGGGCCCCAAGAGGGCCCCAAGACAGCCCTAGGAGCGCCCAAGAGCGCCCCAAGAGCGTCACACGAGGGCCCCAAAAGGCGGTTTGCCTCCTCCTGCTCCTTCTCCTCCGCCTTTCTCCTCCTCCCCTCGCCCCCCAGTGGACCCCAGAGATGGCCCGAAGAGGCCCTCCAAGGCCCCCACTTGCTCACAGAGATCTCTCTGTCCATCCTGGTTGCACGCTTTGTTTCACTATATGTGTCTCTCGGGTCGGATTTTCTGAACGGGCTGGTGGGGATACGCAAAGTTTGAACAATTTTCTCCTCGATCCACAATGGGGAGGGTTGCGCTCAGCAGTCTCTTGTTCTCTGGCAGCTCAACCCATCGGTGGAACTGGCAAGATATACAAGTGCTGCTTAATACATCTAACAAGCCATCCAACCCAACGCACGGGCTCATCATTTGGATGAAGGGCTCGTGGATCTGGGCGTGGTGCCCAAATGGCAAAATTGACGCTGCGAGCTGCAGCATCGCATGATCTTGCGAGGTGACGATACCTGGAGCATAAGAGGCCTCTCAGTCCACCCACTTAGTCAAGTAGTTGCTCGCCTTCAGTGCCGCAGAGACCTGCGCCGAATCCATCGAGGCGTACTTCTTGACGTCCTTGGCGTTCTCCCACTCGAAATCCGCCACCGTGCCTCTGGCACGAAGTGGAGTCCTCAAGGCTCACAGCTGCGCTGCTGCTGCAGCCAGGATGATAATTTCTTAGAGCCCCAGACCACCAAATTCCCAGGCGCTTTTGGCGCTCCCAGGGTGTCCCGCATGACCTCCGGCTGCAACGCCCCAAACGACCCGCACACTTTCGCGGAGCTCCCCACCGAGCGCCCAAGACGGTCAAGGAGCAACTCTAGACGGCCCAAGATGGCCCCCAGACGGCCCAAGAGGCCTCCAAGACGCCCAAGATCGGGCGTTGGTAGAACTGGGTTTAATGGAACCTGGTTTAATGTTCTGTACCGGGGGCGCCCCCCCGTCCCATTTCCACTATCCGGAACTGCCGTCACCCGAAAAAACACCAGCTATGGCAAACATGGTTTGGTGATTCTGGCCAATTTGAAGGCTCCGGGGCCCTACCACTAACCAGGTCCCCTTACCCGGAGTCCTGGCCATACCCGACAAGAGGCCTTCAAGAGGCCTCGCAAGAGGGCCCCAAGAGGCACAAATCATAGCTTTTCCAATGGCGTTCGAAGCTTTTTTGGGGTACTCGCGTTTTCGGCTTCCCGACGCTCCAAGACTGCCCAAGAGGCCACAAGATCGCCCAAAGACTGCCCAAGACGGCCCCAAGACGCTCGAAAATGCCTCCAAAACGGCCCAAGGGGCTCCCAAAACGGCTCCCACAGGAAGCCCAGACAGGGGCCCTCATCGGACATTTCGAGCCCGCGGCCCCAAGAAGCCCCCAGGAGGCCACAAGAGGCCCCCAAGAGGCCTCCAAGAGGCCTCCCAACAGGGCCCCAAGAGGCAAACATCCCAACGAACGACCTAGAGGCCTGACCCACCACCGAGGCACTGTGGCGGGATAGTCCGAAAGCCATTAGATACTTCTTGCCATCCTTGGTGTACGGCTCGCGGCCGAAGTGGCAGTAGGCCGCCGTCTCCTGGTACTTGGGCTCGCGAAGGGCCAGCGTAACCGCGATGGCGCCAGGGCGGCAGTCGAACTCAATCTTGAGCACGTTCGTGATGTCCTCGGCCGACAGCTTGCCCTGCTCGGTGCCATAAGTCTCGAGGAATAGCGACAGAGGTTTCGCGACACCGATGGCGTAGGACAGCTGCACCAGTGCGCGCTTGCACAGGCCGCTCTTCACCACGGACTTGGCCATCTGCCGGCAGATGTACGCCGCCGAGCGGTCCACCTTGGTCGGGTCCTTGCCAGAGAAGGCGCCGCCACCGTGGGCTCCCCAGCCCCCGTAGGTGTCGATGATGATCTTGCGACCGGTGAGGCCTGCATCGCCCTGGGGACCCCCGATGATGAACTTGCCCGACGGGTTAATGTGCAGGTGGGTGTGGTCTCCGAAAAGGGTGAGCGCCGGCTTACCACTCTTGAGCTTGATCTCTGAGAGGGTGCTCTTGATCACTTTCTCGACGATCTCCTTGTTCATGGCGTCCATGCTGGGAGCAGTCATCTCTGCGCCCTTGTAGCCAGCGCACTCCTTCGTGCGCGTGGCCTTTAAGGGCTCAGCATGCTGGGTAGAAATCACAATGGTGTGGAACTTTTGGGGCTCCACGGAACCGTCGGCCTTCTGCACATACTCGATGGTTACCTGCGTCTTGCCATCCGGGCGCAGCCACCAGAGCGAGCCGTCCTTGCGCACATCCGTCAGCTTTTTTCCAAGCTTGGTCGCGACCGAGTGGGTGAGCGGCATACAGTCCTCGGTCTCGTCAGTGGCGTAGCCGAACATGATGCCCTGGTCGCCTGCGCCGACGTCCATATCGTCCTTGCCGACATGCACGCCGCCCGCGATGTCGGGGCTCTGCTTGTTGATGCGCACCAGGACCTCGCACGTGGTGTCGCTGAGACCCTTGCTGTCCACGCTGGAGAGGTCATCCACGTAGGTGTCGAAACCAATTTTCTTTACCACCCCGCGGACAACCTTCTCGTAATCGATCGCTGTCTGGGTCGTGATCTCACCCGCGACCATGACCATGTTGTCCTTGGTGGCGGTCTCGCACGCGACCTTGCTCTTGGGATCGCCCTCCAAGCAGCAGTCCAGCACGGCATCGGAGACCTGATCGCATAACTTGTCTGGGTGGCCTTCATTCACGGATTCCGACGAGAACAGGAAAACACGCTCGGTCTTGGCCCTCTTGGTTGCAGGCTCGGTCATGGCTGCTGAGGTTTTCTCGCGTCCTTGAAGAAGCGGTCGTGGGCGAGCGTCTCGCCTCAAGCGCAAACTTGATCCGAAACTACGGACAGTGCAACCTCTTCCACCTCCTGCTCCTCATCCCCCTCCTCCTCCTCCTCCTCCTCCTCCTCCTCCATCTCCTCCATCTCCTCCCTCTCCTCCTCCATCTCTACCTCTTCCTCCTCCTCCTCCTCATCCTCCTCATCATCATCATCAGCATCATCATCAGCATCATCATCTTCCTCATCCTCCTCCTCCTCGTCATCTTCCTCATCCTCCTCCTCCTTACCTTCCTCCTCCTCCTCCTCATTCTCGTCCTCTTCCTCCTCCTCATTCTCCTCCTCCTCCTTCCCGTCATTATGAGCAGCAGCAACATCGAGAAATCCTTACTCCTTATTTGAATATACTCCAATTCTGCCACCTAGCTGACCGGTAGCAACCCCATCCAGGTGGTCCCAGCTACCTGTTAAGAACAATTGAATACCAATGTCTTTCGTAGAAACGTGGGCACCAAGTCGCCCATGCAGCAAAATGCGTGGCAGAATGGGGGCACGGCACACATCCCGCGAGACAGGCCGAAATCTCGCTCTGGCCTCAGCGCCGCTCCCATCTGTCTAGAGACATGAGAACCCGCCTGGGCGCGTGGCACACGGTCCGCATGCAACGTCGTCGACGCGCGAGCGAACGCGAAGACTTCGCATGAAAGTGTCGCTCCCGCCTCGACACGGCGCAAGGCGTTCACTCGCCGGGTTGGACGGGCCCGCGCGAATGGGCGACTCCTCGCCCTCGCCCACGCTCCGTGCGCACTTCGCTCGGAAGTGGTGTCCCACGCGGGCGCGGCGCACGTTTTCGTTCGCCGAAGCGCACGCAACACCCACAGCGGCAGCGGCGCCGCGCGAGAGCGGGCGAAATGCCGACCTCACCCGACCGCCGCGACGCTTAGGAGTGAAAGTGGCAGTGCTGTATCGGCGCGGCGCGCGCTTCGCCTTCGCCGCGCCCGTCGGCAGTGTTGCCGCTCCCGCCGCTGCGCCGCCCGCGAAGTTGTCCCTTGCCAAGTCGTCGGGAGCGCGGCCACGCGCAGGCGCTTTTCGTTTGCGAGGCGGGAACGCATCCCAATCCCAACATCAAGTTGGGCCACACTTGATCCTTATTGTGTGGCAGGGAGGGTGGGACTGGGCGGGGCCCGCTGGCGCACTCGACCTGGCTGACTTGACTATCCTCTTGCTCATCTTCCTCTTGGCCCTTGGCCCTCCTCCTCCTCCTGCTCCTGCTCCCCCTCCTCCCCACAATCCTCCTCCGTCTCATCCTCCTCCTCATCATCATCACCATCATCATCATCATCATCATCATCATCATCATCATCAGCATCATCATCAGCCTTAGCATCATCAGCATCATCAGCATCATCATCATCATCATCATCATCATCATCATCCTCATCATCATCGTCATCATCATCATCGTCATCATCACCATAATCATCGTTAGCATCAGCATCATCATCAGCATCAGCATCATCATCATCATCATCATCATCAGCATCATCAGCCTTAGCATCATCAGCATCATCAGCATCGTCATCATCGTCATCATCACCATAATCAGCGTTAGCATCAGCATCATCATCAGCATCAGCATCAGCATCAGCATAAGCATCATCATCAACAGCATCATGAGCACCATCATCATCATCATCATCATCATCAACATCATCATAACCAGCAGCATCAGCATCAGCATCAGCATCATCATCAGCAGCAGCAGCATCATCAGCACCATCATCATCAGCACAATCATAAGCAGCATCAGCATCATCATCATCAGCAGCATCATCAGCATCATCAGCAGCATCAGCATCATCAACATCAACATCAGATCCATCATCATCATTATCAGTGTCATCATCAGTAGAATCATCAGCAGCAGCATGATCATCATCAGCATGATCAACATCAGCAGCAGCAGCAGCAGCAGCAATCATCATGATGGCGTACACGCGTCATCATGTGGATTTGTGTCGTAAAACCTGCTCCACAGTAGGCGAAACGGAAACAGAACAGAGCCCGCATCGCACCATCCAGCAACATGGCCCCTGCGGTGAACGACGACACGGGCGAGTCCAGAAAAATGCAACGCGTTGCGAATTGGCCGCGCTAGTCCGTCCCCATCCCTTATCCGCCTTCGCCTCATACCTTCTACCCCCCCATAAGTCCTCAGCATCATCCTCCTGATGCGTACCCGCAGGCTGGCACGATGAGGTCGACAAGGAGGGTGTTGATCCCACTCCACACACCCTCGACATCGTTCTCGGTGGATCGCCACTTCCTGGAGAAACAGCGGGAGTAGCACGAACAAACGGGGGGAAAGAATAAATGGAGGAGAGGGCAAAAGGATCAGGCGGAGGAGAACGAGGAGACAGGAAGGGAAAGTTCGGGAATGAGCAGGAAGACGGGAGAAGGAGGACAAGGACGACGCGGAAGTGCTTAAACCCCACCTCTTGTGGGACGGGCAAGACAACCACCACCAGCAGTAGCAAAAAAGGAAAAGCACCAGGGGAAGACAACGACGACATCTGGTTTTGATGGTTCCCGGCGTCTTGGTCAGCAGCAGCTCGCCAACAAACCACAGTGTGTAGAAGGCGGCGAGCAGCGTCGTGACCACCTCCCAGCTGGCCGCACGGAAAACCGCAACGACCCAGACCCCCACCAAATCTCAGGCGGGCCTAGAATCGAAACGAAAAGTCGGATCGGCGATCGAACCGAATCGGATCGGCAAAAAACGACAGCCGAGCCGGGAGAAGTCGAATCGGCGGGGCATTCGGCAGGCTAGTAATGCGTCCGTCGAAAAAACGGAACCCATCTAGATCGGAATCCCAAATCGAATCGAATCGAATCGGCATCGGACCCATCGAAACCGAATTTCATCGAATCTGAGGAATCGGCACGAGCTCTGAGATATTCGACGGTGCTACGCTTTCGATCCGGACGCCGCTCCTCGATATCAGCCCGCGGGGGTCTTTGCTTGAGGCCCCCCAGATAGGTTCGTAGTAGATAAGGTCGAAGGACCTCGCCGTTTCGGCGATGCATCGGCGATGCCTCGCCGATGCATGGGCGACGTCGGCGAAGCAGCGGCGACGTCCGCGCGGAGAAAAGCAGGCTCCACGAGCCTCGGGAAGCCCCGGGGGGCCGAAATTTGGTTCCTCCAACCATCGTCGCCCTCGTCCGCGCACAAGTCCGCGCGAAAACCCTGCAGTTTTTTCACGAAAAAGCGATAGCACTTGAGGCAAACAGATGCGGCCAACGACTAACATGCAACACTGGAATTCCTAAACAATGTTTCTACATGGCCCCTGACAGAGCATGCTCACCCAGCCGACACGCTATAACCTAACACCGCCCTCGGCTGATAAGCCAAGTGTGAAAGCGGGCGGTCTATAACTATAATACAGCTATATACACAGGAAAGGCGGGGGAAAAAAAAAAAACAGCAATCAGCACAAGAGTGAACAGTTAAAGGCCAAGTCTTCAACCCAGGAAGACAAGCAAAATGCAAGATCCAAGAATTGCGCACCTGACACGGGCAATGACGACTACGATTTGGGCGTAGTCGCGCAGGGGCCTCTTACCACGCGATACACGATTATGAAAACGTCGCAAAGAGCAGAATTATGCATCATGATTAAAAATATGTATTGCGCGCGCGAATGTTGGCGAGCACCTGGATCTCAGATGGCCCCGAGATCAAGTCACCCGCAGAGAGGCAAACGACAGTACCACAACTACACATAGCTATATCAAGCGAATGCTACGTAGCAGGTGCCAGCTCGTGTCTTCCGCTAGCGGTATGTCGAGTGGTACGTCGCACGCGCATGGAAGTGTCATCCTGGCTCACACATCTGCGTTGGAGTATCTGCAAGGTCTTCATGAATCCTACTCTGATCACCCTGATGTCTGCTGTTTGTACCTTCTCCTGTAACCAGATCTGACAGAGCTCGATGTGTCTGAATTTCCCTAGCCCTCGCCAGCTCGCAATAACAATGGCCACCCCAGATCCCTCTTGCACGAGATGCCACAATCAACGTTAAAAGCTGCTTATAGTCTTTACGCTACTGACCCACCCGTCACCATTCCCCGATACCCTGCTTCTCTGGGAGACAATGCCACGACGCTCAGGGTCGAACTCCACGACTGAATCAAGTGCGACCCCCACAGAACTGCCCATCCACTTGTCTACTAGAACTTTCTTTTGCGCCCTGCATAATCGGCGTCTGTCCAAGCGGCTCACCCCACAGGTCGCTATCGATATGAATGCTGATGGCCACACCGGTCGCGGACCTCGAAGCACTCGCCAGGGCTTGCGAGACTTGCCCACGCCCCCCGGACCGGATCTGACATGGAGCGCGAAAGCTCCTTGACACAGAACTGCACGTCCGAACGGCCCTGGGTGAGAAAGCTTGCCCGGGCCACCAGTGCTCGGGATTTCTTAACTTCACAACTTGCCAGGAGCTCCTCGCCCTCGTCGCAAGTTCGCGGCTCGCCTGGCATCTCATATCTAACCTTGCTCTTCTCCAAGCCCAATTACTAAACGAATATCTCTGCGCGCCTTTGATCCGCCTCCTACCATGGGCCATATCCGCGCCAATCCACCATTCGGCTGCGGACCCTGCTCGACTTCAGATTTGTTGGCCCTTGCCCTAGTCCGCCTCGGATTTTCACATCGAGCCCCTCGGACCAGTCAAGGCCAACTCCATGAATCATCGAATTACAATGTTCCCCATACACTGATCGCAAGATTCGTCTTGCTCCACGTCTTAAACCCGCACGGTGGCGCTTTCCCATTGTCAAGACCGATGCCACGTGCGGAATCTACGCAGCAGCCCCCCCGATTGCTGGCAACACCTCGGGCTAACGCACATCGACCTCAGCAATATTCCAAGCGCGCCTGGTTCACGACCTTTTCTGGCAATTTCAGGAAGATGTTTGCTTGGCCTCGGCGTAGAAGTACGCCTGCTGAAAATCACTAAACCCATGCTTGGGCCCTCTCTTACGCCCCCCTCGGTTATACCCCAACCCCCCAAGAGCAACAATCTCTTCGCTTCCATGAGAGAGGCGGCGGCGAATATGCTTTTTCGGCACTTTACCTGCCGCGCGACAAGCCAGACTCGGCACTCGGGACTGGCCTCGCCCCCTTCGCCGAGATCAACGCACCTCCTGCCAGCGGGGGCCATGCCGGTAAGCGCCCAGCATTCCTCCGCCTCGCGAGCCCTGAACTGATCCATCTCCTCCTAACGAGACTGCAACGTGAGTTCCGGGTCAAACTCACTTCCGGACACATCATCCCACGCCTGTACTTCTCCATGCTCGCGATGCACTACACATGCGTCACTTCTGGTAGCTGACTGCACCCTAGCAGCACTCCCGCATGACTCGTACGCCACTGAAACTTCCACCCTAGGTGTCGGCACTCGCCACGCGTGCAGCAGTGAGGCTAGACGCCCGCGGTAACTCGGCGAGCGACTTGCATGGCGATGTTGCACGCTCCCCCTCTGAGTTCTCCCCTCCGCCCCCTTCCTTTACTTTCGCTAACCCCCCTGTCCTCGACCCCTGGCTGGCGCCCGAACACTGAATAACCCTGCGCAGGCATGAACTCCACGTTGGCCCTGAACTTCCCAGAAGCCCGAGGCGAGACGCGATGGGCCCCCCTCGGCCCAGGGAAACACGGGCCACCCCCGCGCCCTCGTTTCGCGCCCGACCCCATGAATCTCCATTTCTTCGCGCGATTCCCAATTCACCTCTGGACCGCAGGTTCTGAACGAGCACCCCAATCAGTCACGAGCTGTCGCCTGGACAACTAGACCTTCAAATAAAGCCCAGCAGAGCCCGCGCGGATACACCTCCGATCTTCTCGCTTGACTGGATCTGTCTCCGCAGGCCCTGACACGCCGCGCTGAGGGCCCTGACGGCGCGGGGGCGACCAGTCATGAGCCGCGTGGGATTCCCCGCAAGCACATCCTCGCCTACTACCACCTGCTAAGTCAAAGCAGGACATCGCTATCATGTGTTCACACGGCTCAGCGCTTCAACATTCTCCGCACTGGCGACGCGGCCCAGCTCGAGGCCCCCCCAGGCCCCCGGGGTGTTCAAAAAGAATGCACAGCGCGCTGCTTCTCTGAATCTCACGTAGTTCAAACGAAAGCCCAAGCCGTTGAAGCCCCCAGTCTAAAAGTCCCATCATCTCTGTCCCTGCCCCAAACGACGAGTTCAACGCCTGCCGCTTGCTGAGAGCTGCACACATGGAACTTACAATTCACATTAAGGCCGCTTTGCTCTTGATGCATTATTCGCTTTCGCTCGCATCGCCTCGCAGTAAGAACTCACGTAGGCTTACCATATTGATCGCGCGTGGCTTGATCCATAGCCAGCCATGGTATAAGTCTCCAAGTATCCGCCATGCCGGTAAACAGCGCTGGCCAGTAGGCATCAGAAACGCGAGACTGCTCATCGCGATGGCCGTTGCCGCGCAACCTCACTGCCGCTCTGATTTGTTAGACCTGTTCGATGACATCCAAATCGGCATTGAAAAAACACTCCACAATTTCAGTGACGGACCCCAAAACATAACACGGTGCGTTCTTCATTCGTGCTCACAGTACCCTGTTATATGCCGGCATGCTCGGGCCTATACTGACTCGTGTTATCGTCGCCTGGCCCCTTACCAAGCTCGATCAGCATCTCCTCATCCTTACATCCTTCCCCTCTAACTTCTCCTGCCCTCTCGCCATCCGCGGGCCCCATCCACCTTTCCCCTTCCTCACCGCCGCTGACCTCGGCGGAATAACGCCAGCAGGTCGCGCGCCGCCATCACCGCCAGAGATAGCGCGGGACAAAATCCACTCAGTCCAAGGCCCCCGCAGCACCCCCCACCTTCGTCGCCCCAATCACCGGTCGCGCCCCCCTCTCACCTGCGCACCGATAATTTGCACGCGTTCGTTTCTCAATGCCCATCCTGTCGGGAGTTCTCATTCCCATGCCTCCAGGCACGTGCATGCGTTTACGTCTTCACGGCGTCGCGGAATGGCTAACCCGTCTAAAGTACCCCGCTGTCTATCCACGTGGACCCCCTGTTCTTGTTCGGCGCGGCGCTGTCGGGCCCCGCCGCCCCTTCGGCCGCCGCTAGCCTTTCATGGATGTTCGGGCCATCTTGTCCTGTGAGCCGCTCGATAACTCTCTCGCAACATTCTGGGCCACGCGGCCCGCGCGCGGCATCTCCCCGAACGGAGGCCCTGCAACCGGAACATCCAAGCGTCGGCCCCATAAGCATGCACCCCGACCGCTGCACAGCAATCCGCAAAGCCACCAATAACGGCTCGGCGTCAAAAGCCAAGTCTTTGCGAGGCGCCGCCATGGGCAATCTCGCCCAGGCTTCACCGCCCACCCCAAGTGCGACGGGGCCCGGTTGCCCGGGCAACCCTTTCACACCGGCGATAATTACCTTTAGATCCCATCTCCCCCGCGCGCCGCGCGCGCCTCGACTCGCGGGACCTGGGCGGCCCCGCCCCGAGCGCCGACGATTGACTCCCGGCTTGCTCCGCGAACTCTCAAGAATATTCCACCCCCCCATCTGGCGCCGAGGTCGATGCTCCCCTCTGTGGGGAGGGTCGCCAGATGCACGACGCATTCCCGGCAATGCCTCGTCGACTTCGCGCCCTCGCCACCTCCCACCGGCAATTTCCTCGCCGGGCCAACGGCGCGAACTTGTCGGCGAGGGGAGACGCGCAGGCAACCGACCAAGTTACAAGAGCACGCTCTCCCCCGAACTCAACTTTGCACGCGTCGCCCAATGTTCTCTCCAACGTCATGAATTGACCCTGTCATGGCTCTCATCGCACAATCGACTTCGCGACGAGGCCCACCCCCGCGCCCACATGAAGCTTGAAAAACGGCCTCTTGGAGCGCCGCGATGGATGACCCCCCATCAATGTCGACGACAACACTCTTGCGACTGGCGAATAAAATCACGCCTCGAGCTACTTCGATCGACAGAAGACCCCATCCGTTTGAGAGGGGAGGAAAAGAAAAAGAAAAAAGAAGAGAGAAGGAGAAAAAAAAATGAGAGAGAGAGAGAGAGAGAGAGAAAAAAAAAGAGAGAGAGAGAGAGAGAGAGAGAGAGAGAGAGAGAGCGAGAGAGAGAGAGAGAGGAAAAAGAAAGAAAGAAAGAAAGAGAGAGAGAGAGAGATGGAAACAGAGAGAGAGAGAGAGAGAGAGAGAGAGAGAGAGAGAGAGAAGAGAAAAAAAAAAAAAAAAAAAAAAAAAAAAAAAAAAAAAAAAAAAAAAAAAAAAAAAAAAGGAAGAAGGAAAGATATTTTTCAGAAAGAGAGAGAGAGAGAGAGAGAGAGAGAGAGATATGGAAACAGAGAGAGAGAGAGAGAGAGAGAAAAAAAAAAAAAAAAAAAAAAAAAAAAAAAAAAAAAAAAAAAAAAAAAAAACAAAAAAAAAAAAAAAAAAAAAAAAAAAAAAAAAAAAAAAAAAAAAAAAAAAAAAAAAAAAAAAAAAAAAAAAAAAAAAAAAAAACGCCGCCGCTGGTCAAGTTGCACCCCGGCAGCGCGCAACTACTAAGGGGGGGTTGCCGTCCTCTTCACCGTCTCCCCTCGCATACAATCACACTCAGTCGATTGAGACCACGAGCGCCCCCTGCCGTCTTGATCCATCGCTCGCCCCCCCCCCCACCCCCCACGCCTGCCCCCCAACGCAGCAGGGGCGCCAATTCCTAAAATGCAAATGAATTTTGTCATGCAATTCGGTTCCCTGTCCGCCCGGCCTCAAGTCGCGCGCGATTCTCTCGGCCCCCATCCTCGTCATCTTGACCGCCCTTCAAATACATGATGCCTGGAATTCGACCGGGGAACGCGGGCTCCACTGGACTCACCAGAACAGGTCCGCAACGAAAGCCCCCTGCCCAGGCAAACCCCCGAGACCCCCCCGACGAACCCCCCCCACACCTCCCCCGCCCCCCCTCGACTTGCGGCTCCTTTTCGGGGCCCAGCTGGCGAGATGGAAGTTACCGCTCTTCTCGTGAATCGTCGCCCTTTGCCGCGTTACCTCGCGCGCAAGGCCGCTGCGGGAGCGCCCATCGCTGTCTCGCCCCAACGAGATGCGACCCCCCGCTTCGACCCCCTCACGAACAGACCATGTTCCCCGATGACAGGCCCATTCGCTGCCCTGCGACGCTGACCGTTTTCGGAGGCCCCCGTGGACCTGACCGGGAAGTGAGCCCCTGCACATGGGAGTTCCAGCAGCGTCGCGGGTTCGCGAACCCGCGGCAACCACGATCGCCCCCACCCCACCTTCCCGGCCCCTCGCCGGCACCACATCGACTTCATCGTCGGAGCCCGCCAGCTCCACTAACTGCAGCTCGGCGCATTTATACGCCCAGCTTTTCCCCTGCCGGATGTTCTCCGAAATTCAGTTGCCCCAGATGGCGCCACGGTTGCACTCGGCGACGCGCTCATGCAGGGCACGCCTCGCCTTGGCCCCTAACCTGGCCCCCCGGCCCCTCCTCGTCGCGACCCGGCACTGCGCGCCCCATTACTGCGCCCCCACGGGTGGCCCGCAATGTTTTGGGCTCGCTAGCGCCCCCTCTCTTTCCGATCACCCCGCCCAACTCGACGCTGCAGCACCCCGGCCCTGGAAGAGGTTGCCCTGCCATCTGCGCGGGCTCTCCCGGGCTTCCTGCCCCCCGTGGACCTGGAGCAACCTCAGCGGCGCTCCTGGGGCAGCGGGCTGCACTGCCACCTTTCTCGCAGCACTTACAGCGCCCCCCCTCGCCATTCGGCGCAAATCCTGCCCTGCCCCCCCATGTCCAGCCTGGGGCGTGGCACCTCAGGGCCCTGACATCCCCCTCTGTGCCCCCCCGCCTGAATTTCTCGGTTGCCATCGAATCCTTGAGAGCATCCCCCCCCCGCCCCCCGCTCCATCAAGGGCCGCGTTAGCGGCGCAGTCCTTGGCCAAGTGCCCGCGCCTTCCACGCCTGCAGAAAATATGGACTTTGCCCTCAACCCCCCTCTTAAAAAATTCGATCGCGCGCCGTTCTGGACCACGCCCCCCAAAGTCCAGGCCCACCCGTTACCCATCTCATCGGTAAAACCTGCGTCGTCGCCATTGGCATCCCATTGTCCATTGCCGTCGTCGTTAAACTGGCCGACGTCCATAGCGACAACGTTCTTCGCGGCGGCGTCTAACCAATTCTCCCTTGCTCAATCCTCGCGCGTACCGAAGATATTTTGGCGCGCGTCGATGTTCAACGCGTCTGGGGTTTTGAAGCAATCTCGCTGCCAATCATCAAATCAACCACCATGATGGGCAGCGCTGGCTCTCAAGGCTGCACCCTTGAATGGCAGCGGCAACGACCCCATATTTTTCCAATGATTGCGCTAACGCACTCCACCGTTCAGGCTGCGCAGCTACCTCATTCATTTCCTCAAGCTTCCCGGGTTTCACGGCCAAGCGGACCCCGCGCGAAAGAACAGCCCCAGTCACCGCAGAGAGTCACCTGTAGATTCTTTGATAGGCCACCAAACCATCTCCTTCCTACAGGGCCCTTCAGCTTCCCCCGAGGCTCTGTTGCGTTTAGCTTGTCGTTCAGGAAATACCCAAAAGTCCCCGTCTAGCTGGGAACGGTCTTCTTCACCCAACTCATGTCCCCCTTGTGGTCGTCTTCCCTGCCTTCGATGCCAGACGCTTTGGTGAACTCGCCCTGCGCTACCCTTTCGCTGCTGATAATTATCAGATCGTCTTCTTCGTCGTCAGCAGTGCCCCACCCAGGGTTTCGAGCATGTTCTTCAACTGTCCGAAGGTTGTCTGCTAACCGTGGTTCGCTTGGGCGAGCGCATTCAACAGCTTCTCGCTCCAAATTTGGTCCTGTCACCTGAGAACGTCTGTACCTGTTGAGCACATTTTGCGTTCACCACGGGTTTGTTTCCACCTCCGCCAGTCCGGCCGTCTCCTGCGGACTGCATTGCCTCAGCGGCATCGGTAATATGCTTCGAGGTGTTCGCTTGATGTTGGAACTCTGTCCTCACATACTCTTTCCAAGTTATTATACTTTTCCTCGCCGTACATGCTTCGGTTGGTGATTGAGATCCGGAATACCTTCATGCTCTAGATCTTCTGCAACATCGTGAATGTTTCGTCGTTGTCCAGTCCTGGTGCCCTGTATGGCACAGCCTTTGAAGAATAATTTCGTGCCTTTGTGATTGGTTTCCGCCGCCGTGTTCACGTACCTGAAGTCCCCGTTCTCGTTCGCTGCGTGGCACAGCTCCGCGAAACAGTTCGTGCCCAGGTTGTACCAGGCTTCGCGTACTTAGGTAACGACACATCACAACCTGGATCGTTGGTTGCCACCGCGCGTCTCCGTAGGCCCGCAATCCCGAAGTTCACAGTGGTCAGTCAGACGGATGGAGGGCCGATGCTTTTCAAATTTTGGTCTCGACTTAGCACCGCGCGCAGTCGTCGTGAAAACTCGCGACCGTTAGACGAGTGGCAGCCAGCACATTTTCAGAATGGAACTCTCGCCTCAGGCTCAACATACTCCCACGAGCGCCACATTGTGCAACAGATACACGGATGGAGGGCGGTTCCCGTTTCAAAGTGAGGATCTCGCCTGAGACTTCGCTTGACGCGATGACCAGACACTCTGCTGCGCAACAGCCACAGGAGTCCAGGACGTCTACTTCAAAGCGGGGCTGCCTCTGCGCATTTCCTTGAACTCTAAAGCCCAATCTTGCCGCACTCCTTACAGCTCGAAGGAGGAAGGGCGAGCTCCTTCAAAACAAGGCTCCCACCTGGATGGCGGGCGCACGGCGCGCTCGTCTCTCTAGGGGGGAGGCGCCAGGGAAAAAAGAGCGCTGGTGGGGACTAATGAGGAGAGCACTTGGGACGGGAGGGTGCATTGCAGCATCGTTGATGCATCTGGGGTTACTCTGGTCCTCTTCTTGGCCCAGCGGCTCCTCCATCCGCCCGCCGGCCCCCCCGCCGGGCAGACCGCCCGCCCTGCCCCCACAAGGTGTCCTCCAGCGAGCTCGGACCACGCTTTCAGGGCGTGTCGGGCCGCGGCGTCGAGAGCCCCTTCCCCCCCCCAGGAGGGCCGAAAACCCCCCTGCTTCGCCTGCTTCCCTCCTCCTCCAAGCTCCGGAGGAGAAAGAGGAGGACCTCTAGAGGACTCTGAATGCCCACCCCCACAACAAGAGAACACCAACAAAAACGATTCCACAACTCCTCTGACTGCTCCCTTCTCCCCTACTCCCGCACCTCCCCGCTCCCTCACCTCCCCCACCTCCTTCCCCTCCTCCCCCTCCATGGGGTCGGCCCGCTACCCGCCACAGCCAGGCGGCCACCAGCACACGCAGCGTCGCCTGGACGGACTTGTTGCTGCAGGTCGGGGTCCCGCTCTCGATGCCCTCCGCCGGGGGGCGGCCAGACGCCGCGACGACGTCGCCGACGACGGCGGCAATAGCGACGGCAAAAGCGACGACGGCGACGCCGCCGCCGCAGACGACGACGACGACGACAGCCAAGGCGAGGGCCAAAACAGCAACGGCCGCGGCGACTGTGGCTACCTCGAGCGCGGTCTCGCGATCTTCACCAGCCCGAACGAGCGTCGAACCTGCCAGGGTGGCCTCACGGCGCTGGGCACGAGGCAGCCAGCCCGAGGACTGTTCCACGGGGACCACGTGTGCGGAAGCACGCCGCAGCTCCTGAGGTGCCCCGTGGTTCCCACATTCCGGTGGTGAGGTTCTTTCCCTTCAAGGTCGCGTGCCAAAGAAGGTCAAGAATGGCCGCGGCTGCAGCGGTCCTGCGTCGCTGGGTGGTGACGTCGTTGCCCAGTCCAACGACGCGGATGGCTCCTTGCGCCAGGGAGTCAAGGAGCTCGCCGCCTCCTTTCAGGCAGCGCGCAGGACGACAGCGCTCACTGGGAGCACCCAGTCGGGGTTCTCGACAGGACACGCGCCGCTCGTTTGAAACAGGCGGCGGTGCTGCTGTAGAGCCATGTGGAGACAGGCCACGTACGAAGGGTCGTCCACCTAGTCGAGCACGCCTGGTGCGAACCAGCGACGCCACGACAGGGCGCCCTGGAACAGGTCGTCCCATCCAGGCAGCCAGCGGAAGACCGCGGAAAGAGGGGACGGATGGAAGGGGAGGGAGAGGGATGGAGCACAAGAGAAATTAGCAGGAGGGGGGGGGGGGCAGAAGTAAAAAACACGTGGTAGAACCAGACGGGCAGATCGGGCGGGCTGACCCTAGTGGGCGGGTCGGGAAGGCGGGCCCAGGCGGCCAGGTCGAGCAGGCGAAATGCTGAAGCGTGAGCCCTGCATGAATCGCGAGGAAGTCCCAAGCGATAGCGCGACTCCCAGGTAAATCCAGAGAAAGGCTAAAGCGAAAGCGTGAGACTGAGTGTCGAGGGCGCGGCGTCTCAATAAATTGTCAGGAACTCCCACGCGAGAGCGCGTTTCCTGCATAAAGTATGAGGAAGTCCCGCGCGAGAGCGCAAGTTTGAATACCTTGTGAAGAAATATCAGGCGGGAGCCGATGTTGTTGTAGTTTGGGGCCCAACAACCCAGCTTGACCAAGAAGACATTCCCTGATAGAAAACAGGGTGCGAGCCCCGAGGGGAGCACTCCAAATCAAAAACAAATCTAGACTGGTAAGGGGGAGTCAACCATATTTTTTCATAAATAAAAACTCAAGAAAAGAACGCCCCAGCTGACCACGAAACTACACCCCCTTCGGCGGCAATTCATGGGAACCCCCTGTGCCGTGTTGCTTGCTTTTGCGAATCGACGCCAGCCGACGCTAGTCGACGTTGAATCCCAGATTTCTCATCGGTGACCAGACGTCAGCACACGCCAACGCACCCAAAAGACGGAACTGCGGGGACATGCGAGGCCCCCGTGCTCTGCCATCGAAGCACCCCCCCGTGTCGGTCCCTGGGGGCCTCGCCCACCGCGGCGAGCCCCGAGCGCCCCCGCCGACGCTCGGGATCAGCCCGTCGTCGTCGTCGTCGTCGTCGTCGGCGTCGTCGTCGGCGTCGTCGTCGGCGTCCCCATTCAAAATCGTCCTAGTCATCGTCGTCGTCGTCGTCGGCGTCGTCGTCGCCACCATTCAAGATCTTCGCCATCGTCTCCCTGCAGGGCCTGCGGCACTGGCCAAAAGGCATTCGCAATACACCCCCCGTCTTCGCCCCGCGGAGCCTGGCTCGCCGCGGCGGCCGCCGAGCCGTCGCCGACGTTCGGGACCAGCCCGACCATCGCCATCCTGGCCTCAGCGGCCCCCGTCGCGGCGCCATCGGCCATCGCACTCGGCGGTGGCTGGGAGCTGGGGCGGGAGGGAGGAAAGGCAGGGGGGGGGAGGACGGGACGCACAGCCTGGCACAGCAGAGGAAGTTGAGGCGCGCGATGGGCAAGGAGGACCTTCCCCGGGGTGGGACGAGCAAAAGAGGACCTTCCCAAGGGAGGGAGGAGGGGGAAGGGGGGGGAGGACGACGGTCTGCATGCGTGCGCGGGGCGCAAAGCATCTGAGAGATGCCCGCAAACGTGGGCATTCCCACCCGTGAGCTGGAACACCAGATGGCCAGGCGACGGTGAACGCGAGCGAACGGCACTTGCGCATTGTTTCACACGTCTGCAAGAGCCTTCGGTGGCTTTACGCATTGCACGGGAGAAAACAAGGACCGGGGGGGGGGGGGCGGGACGCACAGCCTGGCGCAGCAGCAGTGAACGGAGCGCGGGATGAGCAAGAAGGGCCTTCCCCAAGAGGGAGGGGCAGGCCAGCTGAGTACGGTATAAACCACGCGCTGGCTGGTGGATGAGCTGGGGGGAGGCCATTCGAAGTCTGTGAATCCCACGGGACGACATACGGGACCAAACCGATTTGGTTCCAGCACTTTGAGAAGCTGCCTCTCACCCGTCCACACAGTTCTCTGCTCCGTCATGCTGGTCGCACGATTTGGAACGCAGACAGCCAAATCAGAGCGACGGAGGGAAATACGCATATTGCGATTCACCTCCAAAAGCTGCGGGCCCAGCTTACACAGCCCAGAACACGAGCCAGGGCGAGGGGGGCGCCGCCCTCTACGAACAACCCAAGAGCTTTCGGGAGGCCAGAAAGCCCGAGGACCAAGTAGCGCAGACGCTGCACTTCCAGAGCTTGCCGATCTGAGTCCAGTGCTGCGCGATGGAAGGCGCGGCCGCAGCATTCGCAAGGCCCGCGCCACGCTCGTGAACTGCCTCTGGCCGCAGACGGAGCGGCGGGCATTCTGGGAGGAGCGCATCAGCCAAAAAACCCAACTGCTTTGCCAAAGAGGAGCAACTCTTCTAGATCGGCCTGGGGGTGACTTCCGGCAGCCAGCTTAGCACAGGCATCCACAACGTTGAGTCATAGATTGGTTACGGTTGTCGACCGCGTCTTCAACGGTTTCGCGGGCCTTCACACTGGTTGAACTGAGAGAAAGCAAATGAAAACGAACAGGCTGGGCACATCCAGCATGCGAGCGTTCATGGCTAGTCTGCTTGGGCATGGAGGCATAATCTGCCACATGCAGGCAGTCAGAATGAAAGGTGGAAACAGACGCTCGAAGCCTGCCCGCAGCACAAGAGCGTGATACTCAGCACTGGCAGTGAGGGCGACGGCCCGTCCAGCGCGAGAAATATCAACAACAACAACAACAACAACACGACGAAGGCCGGACCCATCTACGGAAACCTCTCCAGCAGTCCAGCGAAACATCTTCAGCAAGAGGTCGCATCCTTCACAGATCTCTGCGAACGCCCCCTCCTGGAACAACGGCTGGTGACTAGGGAGGACTTCTCCCTCCTCATCCTCCCCATCCCCCATTATGTCCTCCTTCTCCCCTTCCGCCCCGCTCGTCGTCCTCCTGTCCCCCCTCCTCCATTGGCCCTCATCCTCCTCCCACCCTCAGGGGGAGGAGGGGGGACGGAGGGGTGGATGATGGAGGAGCAGGAAAAGCACTGAGGGACGAGGAGGAGCAGAGGACAGTAACAGCAGAGGGGGGAGAAGCACGAGAGGGAGGAAGAGGTGGAGGAGGAGGCCGGGGAGGCGAGGCGGCGCCCCCGACGCGGGAGTGCCAGGGGACCGTGAGCCAAGTGGCTGCGCGGACGGTCGTCGTCGCCGCCCTCGCCGCCGTTGTCGTCGGCGTTCGGAGATGCGCCGGCACGCAGCAGCGCTGCCCAGGGCCAGCCAGGGCCACGTCGCGAACGTAGGCCAGCCACAGGGCAACGCCCGAAGCCGGGTCGGCAGAGGGAAGGAAGGCTTGTCGGCTCCGCGCGGCGACCACACTTGGGGGCGATCGGCTGACCCCAGGTCAGGGTCAGGTCGGGCATGTCTCCCTACAGGCGAATTTTGGACGAACAATGAAAAAATACCCAAAACAGGCCAAAAAATGTGTGTATATATATATATATAAATAATATATATATATATCTTTCTCTCTCTCTCTCTCTGACTATTCTTGCGCATTCCCACTGTAGAGGGACAATGCACGACTTGAAGTTGGGGCTCACCCCAGTCTGCCCGCGCCCCGAGTCGTCCCCGTGGCCGCCTGCCCCCGGCTTCCCCTCCCCCTCTCGTGGAGCCGCCGCGCCTGCTCCCTGGGAGGCGGTGGACGAGGGAGGCGGGCGAAAAATCAAAGGTGAGATTAGACAGCGGGGAGCGGAAGATGGGCAGGAGGGGAGGGAGGAGGGGGAGGAGGGGGAAGAGGGAGAGGGGGAGGAGGGGGAGGGGGAGGAGGGGGAGGAGGAGGGGAAGGAGGAGGAGGAGGAGGAGGAGGAGGAGGAGGAGTTCGACAACTGGAATCAAAGATCCGCGAAGGACCAAGGCGTTCCGCCATCGCCCTTCCATTCCCCACAAGCTTTCAAAACTACCCAGAGGATGCCCAACAAGCAACCACGAGACCATCAAAACAGCCCATCTGGCCACCAACACAGCCCTGGATGCGCCCAGCAAGCGCCCAGGAGGATCAAGGGCGTTATTCAAACGGCCAAGGACCCTCCCCCGAAAGCCCCCCAGAGCAGGAAGGCCTCCTGAAAGCTCCAAAAACGACTCAAAAGGCTCCCAAGGCTGCTCAAAAGCTCACCGCTGGCTTCTACGACCGACGGCGCTTGCGTTTCGAACCATTGTGAAACACAATGTTGTTGGCCACTCTTGGCTCCCAAGAGAGGTTCCAATACGAGTGAGCTTTTCCGCCATCGCTTTCCCCTTGCGCCTAGGAATCCCGCGAGACGGCCCGAAAGACCCCCGGAGCGCCTCCAAGGGGCCTTCAAGACGAGAGCCCAAGACGCCACCTAGACAACCCAAGAGGCGCCCAAGGCGCGCCCAAGAGAGTCTAGGGCGCTCCCAAGACGGCACAGGACGCTCTCGAGAGGTCGCCGCAACTGCCTGAAGGGCCTTTCATGAGGCTCTCAAGACAGCCCAAGAGGCTGTCAAGACGTCTCAAAACCGCCCACCGCACAGGCGCCCGAACTGGAGTTAACGGCCAGGCAGCACCCACACATCTGAAATTCAGACAGGGGCAATATGAACTTCATAAAAGCGTGATCTGAATTTCAGAAAGGGCCGATCTGAATCATGTGGGAGTCTCAAACAATATATATATATATATATATATATATATATATTAAATAAACATATACATACATATATATGTGTGCATGCATAAAAAACGAATGAAAATACCAAGCAAACAAAAACAGCAAACAAACAGAAAAAGAAAAAAAAAAATATTGGAAAGGAGAGGAAAAAAGAGGATTACACATATAATATATGAATATATATATAAATATATATATATATATCTTAATAATAATAAGAAGAATAAGAATAAGAATAAGAATAATAATATTAATAATAATAAATTTATCAAAAAAACAAAAAAACAAAAAAAAACAAAAAAAAAAAAAAAAAAAAAAAAAAAAAAAAAAAAAAAAAAAAAAAAAAAAAAAAAAAAAAAAAAAAAAAAAAAAAAAAAAAAAAAAAAACGCAGGCCCCTGTAACCTGTAACGCCGCGAGAGTTTTCCCAGACGGCCCTGGACAGACCAGACCCCACGGGGCCGTCCTTCCACGACCCAGCGGGTATCCCTTCGGCTCCTCGAGAAGCCTCCGGAATGCCCCAAGACTGCGCCAAGCCCCCCGCGGGCAGCAGTCTCCCAAGGGACCACACGCCCCCCCCCCCCGCCCCACCCCGGAGCGCCCTCCTCCCGCAGCCAAAACGGGCCCCCGCCCCGTGCTCCAAAAACCCTGCGCGCGGGAGGGCCCCGCACGTGCGCTGGCCGGGGGCGGCAGCCCGTAGAATCCCACCCCACCACCACGGGGGGATCTGAGGTGCCTGAAGGCGAGACTGAAGGGGCCCTGGGACACACAAATAAATACACACAAATAACAGGATTCCCCATATTTTCCCATATTTTCCGGGTTTTTGTCTTCCCCCCCACTTCCCATATTTCCCCATATTTTCTGGGTAACCGACGATTAATTGTGTCTGTGTGTTTTTTCCCCTCCTGAGAGACGGGGTGGGCACGAGTGGGCACATCATCAAGGGAACAGAAAGTGGCACAAACATATAAAAACTCGGAGGTCAGCGCGGAGTTCTCGGATCGGCGCTGGGGCCCCCGGGCGGCGCCTCCGGCGCCGCCCCTGGCGCGCTCCGCGCGCCAGGGAGGGGGGTCCAGCGCCGATCCGAGAAATCCGCGCGGACCTCCGAGTTTTGTATGTTTATGTCACTTCTTGTTCCCCTAATCGTAGCCGGCTCAAAATCAAGAAGGCATCGTAGCCTTCTCGTTCATC
Organism: Prorocentrum cordatum; assembly: GCA_963575745.1. Classification (NCBI taxonomy): domain Eukaryota; class Dinophyceae; order Prorocentrales; family Prorocentraceae; genus Prorocentrum; species Prorocentrum cordatum. The sequence goes on from CAUYUJ010014898.1 coordinate 362,410, forward strand.
TCATCAGCGACTTCGTTCCATGCGCAGCATGCTCTCCCCCCCAGTTGCCTCCAGAAACTCCCGCCGACATCCGCGGCGAGGGCCCCCGGTGCCTTCCCATGCACCGCTGCCCGGGCAGCACAACCCAAACCCCCGCAGGCCCCCGGAAGGACCCGAAGCGCTGACGTTCCCGCACCACGGAGCCCAAGAGAACCACGTGCGCCAGCAGGATCACCTGGGACGCACGAGGACGTACTAGTACTACACGTCCTCCTTAGAGGCGCGCGTCCGACCCGAATGTATAGTATGCCCATCTTGCAATATGTCGTTTCCCAAGCGGTGGGGCCAGGAAGAGCCCGCCACGCCGCAGATACTATGAGACTTCTCGGTGCGCGCGTCGCCCCTGGGGGGGGGCGACGCACACGTAGCATCTTTATGTTGGGGTGACGCCCATCACGGGGGCCCGCGACGTCGCGGGCAGGGGGGTCCAGCGGCACCAGCCTGCGGCCTTCGCATCCGAAAGCGGGACCCGAGGCCGGAACTCAAGAGCCCCTGGGGCATGTCGCGAGGCCCCAGCGGGCCGCCCCGAGGGGGGTCCGAAGGGCGCCCCCGCGGCAGTCCAGGGATCCCCGAGACGGCCCTGCGAGATACCGACATGCCCTCACTGCCGTGCGAAAGGGGCCCCGAAAGACTGCCAACGCGGCCCGCGATGCCGTCGACGCGTCAGGGGGGGTCCGAGAAGTCACCACGGGAGCTCATCAAAGAGGCCATCCACTCCAGATCGGAACACGCGACACCGACGAGATCGGATTCGACTGCGCGCGCCCCCCAAGAAAGGCAGCGCACCAGCCAGGATGATTGAGCGCAAGACCCAGCACAAAGTAAACGATAGACACTGGCGAAGGGATGGGCTGGCTGGAGCGCGCAAAGCGATTATAGAATGGCGTCGAAAGCGCTAGCGCGGTGAACAACGGGAAACGCGCAGTGGCCCCAGACTCGGGCAGGAAAGCAGAGTGGGCGATCGCGCGCTGTGTAAATGCGCCCCTGCCGAGGGGCTGCGACAATGCCGCCAATCACGACGCGCCCTTGCGAGCGACGCCCCTTTCGACTCCAGCCCGCAAAGCAATCCGAACATGAGGCTACGTGGACACACGGAACACATGACGCCCACATTCGACGCACAGACCGTGTGCGCCGTTGTCCCGCGCGCGCGCTCGTGAACCCATCAAGTGCCACAGTGGCTCTACACATTTACAGAAACAGCCAAGAGGCCAGAATTCATCTGGTCGGGGATGGACAGACCCCCCTTTAGTAAAACGTGGTTTAGTGAAAACGACCTGAGGCCCAAACCTGGCGGGCGCAAGCCTGGAAAATAACGGCCGCGGCGCCATCTCGAGAACCGAAAACGGACAATTCACTAATCGACGTGTCACTGTTGGGGGTTCTGTCCACCCCCGATCTGAGCAATCCAATATTGGGGGTGTCTTCGTCCAGAATTGGCAGCAGGTGTCGACGAAGCTGTCGACCCATCCCTCTGCAGGGCGCCGCACCGGTCCCTCGCACTCTGGGCCCTGCCTGACCTCTTCGAAATGCTCTCTGAGGTTTCCAAGGCAGCGAGAGGTTTCCGGAATTCTGGATGCGGGGGCGGAAGGTGAAATGATGCAAGGGGGATCCTCCTTCATCCCTCACCCCTTCTCGATCCTCCATCCTCCATCCTCCTTCCCTCCTCCTCCTCCTCCTCTCCATGGCAAGCCGCGCCCACCCCGAGATCTCTGCCAGACCCACGCCAAGACCCGAGGCCTTGGCTTGAGCTGATTTCCGACCCATTTGAATGAAAGCGCGCCTTGTCAGCACTTGATCCGGGCTTCTCGCGAATGCATGCCTGCCCGGAGCTCTTTGACGCCACCGTCTCGGCTCCTCTGGCCAGTGCCCCATTCGTGTGCATGCAGTGCCCTCTGGAGCGGCGTCGTTGCTGCACCAGTAACCGAGGCCTCCGTCGTCATATGATTCGTGCGGTAACAACGCACGATGTTTTGTTCAAGAATCTTCTTGCCCAATCGGCAAGAAGGTATTCTCAAGCGTCCTGCTGCAATCGATTATCTGACGTACAGGGCCAAACGCTCCTCGCTGAGAGTACAATGCTCGTCCTGATCTGACTGATCGCGACAAGGCTCGTGAGATAGGCTGGACTGCTTGCAAGGGTCACGCCTAGCCCAGTACAGCTCTCGCTGGTGCGCGATCTTGTCTTGACGCCTTTTGAATCGTCACAGCTCATGCTCTAACGTCTGCAACCAATCAATCATCATCAGCATCATCAGCAGCAGCATCATGACCATCATCAGCATCATCATCATCATCACCATCATCACCACAACCAAAAACATCATCATCATCAGCATCATCATCTTCATCATCATCATCAACATCATCAACATCATCATCACCACCACCATCATCATCATTATCATCGTCATCATCAACATCATTATCAGAATCATCATCATCATCATAAGAAGACGAAGAAGAATCGTCATCATCATCATCAGCAGCATCATGATCACCATCTTCATCATCGTCAGCAGCAGCAACAGTCATCATCACTACCGCCAGCACCATCATCATTACCATCATCACAATTGCCATTAGCATCGTCATTATCATCGTCAGCATCATCGTCATCAGAGTCATCATCATCATCATCATCATCATCATCATCATCATCATCATCATCATCATCATCATCATCATCATCATCATCATCATCATCGTCGTCGTCGTCGTCTCCGTCGTCGTCATCAGCATCGCTCATCATAATCATCACCCTCAGCATCATCAGAGGCAACATCATTACCGTCAGCATCATCAGCAGCAGCATCATCATCAACAACATCAACATCAACATCAGCATCAACATCGATACCACCATCATGTTCCTCGTTGTCCCCCCTCTTCGTCGAAAGAGAAGATCACGAGGGCGAAGATCACAAAGAGGACGAGGAGGGGCAGCGCGAAGACAACGCGCAGGACGAGGGCGGGGAATTACGACGACGCCGGCAACGAGTCACGCGGAGAACACCAACGACGAGAACAGACGCTACAGTCGGGCTGCTGAAATCTCACCAGCCCTGTGGGCGTGAGTAGTTTAGCGAGTTTCCTCTTCCTTCTTCCCTGATCGCCTTCGGGGAAGAGTTTATCACTGTTCCCTATTACTATACACCCCCTCCCCCGGTCGACGGGCAGCCAACCAAGAACAATGACAAGCCCATGAGGGCCAACCCCCCCACCATCCCTGTCAACAAACAATACGAAGTACATGTTGGGGCAAAGTCTGGAGTCATGTTCGTGAGGCCCGCGAGCACTTTGTGTTGGTTTTTGACAGGGACGGAGGGGGTGTCAGCATGTTACCTGCTGCGCGCAGGGCTACCGTCCCTGGCAGAAAAATACAAAGTGCACCTCGCGGCTAAATCTGGATCATGCGCGGCCACCCCGCGATCAATGCCAAGTGGTGGCGTATGGCCTGCTGTGCGCAGGCCCCCCAGACACAATGATGGGCATTGGTTTTCGACATGGATGGTGGAGGCCGACATGTTTCCCGATGTGTGCTGTCACGTGCGTAGGCGCACCTGACACACTCTGCACGTGCCCCGAACGTGGCGCACCTGGCGCGGCTGGAGTATGCGGCACGCCTGGCGCACGCGGAGGCACGTGGCGCATCTGGCGCACCAAGCGTGCCTGGCACGCTCGGGCCCCAAGGGTGCCTGGCGCGCGTGACGCGCCTGGCACGCGTGGCGCACCTCGCCCCAGCGTCGCGCACATGGGCTCGGTTTTTTGGTTCCCAGTAACTGTCCACCCCAAAACGGTCGCTGAACATGTTGAGGCTCGGGTATTACTTAGGTGTTGGGAGGGCGGGTGGGAGTAAGCTAGACGGCTTGCTGTCTAGGAGGGTCTCTTGACCCATCCCCCTACCCACTTCCCCCTGCTTCTTGGAGGGGAGGGGTCACGTGTCGGTGGGGCGTCGAAGATGGTCTCGGCGAGAATGCCAAAATCACTCACAGATTGGCCCCCTTAAGGAGCAACGCGACGCTCCCAAGGTGCCCCAGAACGGCCCCAAGAGGCGCCAAGGAGGCCCCAAGGGGCACCCAAGAGGCCTCCAAAAGGCCACCGATATGCCCCTCAAGGCTCCCGAGACGCCCCAAGAAGACCCACAGAGGCACTCAAGACGCCCCACGAGACATCGGCGAGAAGGCCAAAATCACTGATGCTACGTAGGTGCTGGCCACATGTTGGCCCCCTGTGGGGTAGGGGCTATGTACTACGGCCCCTCCCTTGATCGATATCTTCTTAGATGGCCCCAGTATAGCCCCCTGAGACTTCCAAGGGTGCCCCAAGACTGCCCCAGGAGGTGTCCAGAAGGCCCTGAGAGGCTCCCAAAATGCCCCAAAGAGGTTCCCAAGAGACCCACGAAGGCCCCAAGAGGCCGCACAGCGGCACCCAATACGCCCGAAGGGGCTTCGGCTAGAAAGCCAAAATCACTGATGTTATGCAGGTGTTGGGCAAAGTTTGGCCTCGTGGCGGGGGGGGGTCCTAAGTAGAGAGCCCCCCCTCCGTTTGGTCGATCTCGCTCATGATGGCCCCGAGATGGCCCCCGAGGCTTCCAAAGGTGCCCCAAGACTTCCCCAAGAGGTGCAAGAGGCTCCCGCGATGCCCCCAAGATGCCCCCAAGAGGCTCCCGAAAGACCCCCAAGGGGCTCCAAGAGGCCTCCCAGAGGTACCCAAGACGCTTCAATAAGCCCCCTGGACTGACAAGGGACTCCCAAGTCGCCCCAAAGGCGCTCCAAGAAACTCTCGAAAGAAACCCGAAAAGCATCCGAGAGACATCAAGAGGCCTCTGGCCTTTCTGCCTGCCCCCCTCCTCCTCCTCCTTCTCCTCCTCCTTCTCCTCCTCCTTCTCCTCCTCATCCTTCCCCTCCTCCTCTTCTGCGTACTAGCAGTAGCATTATACGTATTATCATTTGTCTGCTTAGTGTGACTACTAGTATTCGCAATATTCGCATCATGCTGCTTAGTAATATGATGCTTCTTATTATTAGTAACAGTATTAATACGGTGGTTATCAATGGGACTCTGAGTTTGAGTATTATTCCCCTTATTCGTAGTATTCGCCGGCTCGTAATACTATTATTAGTGGTAATGTTATGTATATTCCTCCACCTCCTCCTCCTCATCATCATCCTCGTCCTCGTCCTCGTTTTCATCATCCGCCTGTTCCTCCTCATGCCGCCTCCCTCATCCCCATCCTCCTCTCCCTACGTCTCCTCCTCCGCCTGCTCCTCCGATTTCTCCTGCATCCTACCCCTATTGGGGCACGACGTCTCACCCAGGCAAGTATTCGATTTCATTATTTTCCTCACCCCTGATCAGGGCAACTCGCCTGGGCATCGTTTCTGGATGGGCTGGTGGGGTTACTTTTTTAGTAAGCGGCCGCAGGCGAGCGCGCCAGCGGCGAGTACAGTCAAAGCGGGGCGCGCAGCGACGAATTAAACTAAAGCCACGGAGGGTGGCCACACCTACAGCGGCTAACCGGGATCTCACGCAGCAGCTCGGCGGCGGACTGGCGAGGGGGGGGGCAGCTGACACTGAGTCGTACTGCCAGCGTGCAAGTACGCATAGCGTCGGAAGCACCAGGAAGTCGGGACACACGAGCTGGTGGGGTTACGCGAAGCGTCTCGAAGAAAGAACGAAAAATCAAGAACAAAGCCCCTGTGTTCCAAGTCGAGCACTCAAAGCCGAAGGAACGGCCGAGCCCCTTTCCAGCAGCGCTCCGCAATGATTCGCCTTCGCGATCGGAAGCCCACCCCCCCTGCCCAAAAAAAACGAGCGCCCCCCCTGGCCCCCGCTCCAAGCGTGAAACGCAGGAGCGCGGCCCGCGACGCCGTCCCTCAACACGCGCTCCTGGCGACGCCTTCCCACCCGACGGTCAAAACCAGGGAGCGGCAGGGGCGCTCGCGCTGCAGCTGGCCCTGCGCAGGCCGACGGCGGCGGTCCCCCGCCCGACCTCCCAGTCACGAGGGACGCACGGGGCTCGCGCGAGGACCCGAGAGCCTGAGCGTGACCGCTGTCCACTTCCGATGGGTTACACATGCGGGCCTCAACTCGCACCGCGCAGGGTATGCACCGAGGGGCTCGCGCGGGGAACTGGACCTTGACGTGGCCACTGCTCTGTGTGGCCACATGCGAACCACAGCTAGCGTCGCGCAAGGAGCCGAGTGGCTCGCGCGAAGAACTGGGCCTCAACGTGGCCCTTAGCGAGCAGCTGAGCTTCAACCTGACCGTCGATAGTTCGACTACAACTCACAAACGACCAAGAGGAGGACGTCCAGGGGCGAGGACGACGACGAGGAGCGACGAGCAGATCGACTGGGGGAACCAAAAGGTACAGAATTCCAAGGCGAATCCGGCGGTGCAACGAGGGCATCCCAGGAGGCCCAAGAAGGAAAACAACGAGGGAAGGGCAGCGGTATTTTATTCCGCGCGTCATCGAGGTTCCCACATGGGCACCGTGCGCAAAGGGCGGCGCAGCGAGTGTGGGGTGAGACAGCCGGCTGGCTGAGCAGGCCAACAGGAAAAGGAGGAGGAGATG
>CAUYUJ010014899.1:0-107145 GCA_963575745.1 Prorocentrum cordatum
TGCGCTCCATGGAGCTGCCGCGGTTGGACCACCCCTCGGACGCCCACGAGAATGCGACGAAGGCCTGCGAGGCGCGGGTTCGAGTTCGGAACGACAGGGAGCGGGACCTACTGTTCGAGAGGGCGGGGCTCTATTTCAACAAAAACCTGAAAGGCAGAAAACACTTGGCTGGAAAAGGGCTGACGGTCTTCAGGGACGCGGCCGCGCTCAACCACATGAGCGAACCGCTGTTGAAACACGACCGGCTCCCCCCGCAAGATGCGCTACAGGACGCTCACACATATCCTACGTTGAAAACTCAAGCGTGGCTTGTTTTCTGGAGGCCGAGTGCAGAAACTCCCACTACGAGCCGAAACCCACTAGTGCATGATCCTGCCACAGGCGTGCCCCTAGCGAATGCGCATGCGCGTGATCTTTTGCACGCCATTGCGCTCGGAGTGATGCAGGGGATTGTGTTGTGTGCGATTTGGCGCCTGATAGATTCTGACATCTTCGCGCAAAAGAACGTTGACCAGTCGACGAGGGGGCAGGTCGTCTTGGGCAAGCTAGAGGTCCTGCTAAATAGTTTTTACGAGCGAGAGAGGAACAACGGGCGCAAACTCTCTGAGATCGACGGCCTTCGGGTCGCAATGATTGGCGAGAGGCGCAGACCGTTGCTGAAGACGAAAGGGGCAGTGGGCCTATTCTATTGGGTCGTCGGGGACATGTTGCCGCGCTACGGCGACAGCATTGAGCGGGGGCGCGCCCTTCGCGATTGCGCCAACCAGCTTCGGGATTGGGATGCGCACCTAAGGATTCAGCCCGACGTTCCCCCGCCAGAAGCGCGCGATAGATTGGAAGCTCTATGTATCCGTCATCTGGCGTTGCTTGGCGATGCCGCCGTGCACGAGAAACCGAAGCACCACCTGATGTGGCACCTCACCAAGAGGACTGACTGAAGGACGAGGATGACGGCAAGGAGGAGGAGAAGGGGGAGGAGGAAGACGAATAGGAGGGGAAGAGGAACAGAAGAGGAGGAGGGGGGTAGGGGCTGGAGGGGGAGGGAGAGGAGGAGGCACAGGAAGTGGGCGACAGGAGGGGCGTGGACAGGAGGAGGAGGAATGTGGAGGAGGAGGGCGAGATGAGGAGGATGAGAGCCGCCAGCGGGCTGCAAGCTCGCGGGGGGCCTGGTCGAGCGCGGCCGGATCCTGGTGCGAGTTGGGGCCAGAATTCCGAGGCGCATCCAGCCGCGGAAATCGGGGGCTCCCCAGCAGGCCCCCAAACATCTGAAAATGTTTTTACACCCGAATTTCGAGGTTCGTCCTGCAGGCCTGACTGGGCGCTCTCGACCACTCCCTCCAAATTAAGGAGATTGTTCCTCCTCCTCCTCCTCCTCATCCTTCTTCCCCATGCCCCCCCCGCCCCCCTTCCCCCCTCACCCATCATGAACTGGGGGGGATGGGTGGGGGCCAGGATCAGATGGTTCGGGCATCCACGGCTTTGCGCTACCTGGCGCGACGAAACTCTGAACATAATGATTGGCCGCCTTGCCGAGGCATCCCACAGCCCTCAATTCGAGAGAGGTGTTGTTCTCCGCTCTGACATCCAGTCTCACCTGCAGTTGTGATCGAGACACGTGGCCGACTGTGTCCGACTTAAGTAAATAGACCCGAAGGGAGGGATGAGGGAGGAGCAGCACCCCTGCATGGGCACTGTACATTCGCGCGGGCACGCGAGAGCTTCTTTTTGCGGAGGAGGAGGGGGTGAGGAAGGAGGCAGAGGAGGGGGGGGAGGGAAGGAAGGGCAGGGAGGGATAAGGGAGAGGGACGGGGATATGGAAGGGATGGGAAGGGGGGGGAATGGGTGCGAAAGGGGGGGGGGCCGAGGCCAGCCCGCCCAGGGGGCCGGATCCCGAGGGCCGAGGCAGTCCTGGCTGGTCTCGAGGGCGGTCACCTCCCCGCCCCGCGCGACGGGGCGAGGGCTCCAAGTCGGCGGAGTGGCGACAGCCTCGTACTTTTGCATACATCAGCGGTCATCCGCGGTCACAGCTGAAGTCCGATGAGGTCCGATGAGGATCGATAGTCGAGTGCAGGCGGACTGGCGCGAGCCTCGATCGAAATGGGTACAGCGGATGAATGGCCAGAGCCAGGTGAATATCATCCCCGCACTTCCCTTTTGCTACCTTCTGCTCCTCCTCTCCCTCCCCCCCCCTCCTCAGGCTGTCCGCCCTCCGCAGCGCCGACGCCGACGACCGCGTGAGGGGTGGGCCGAAGTGGGCGGAGCTCGTTGGCCTCGGCCCGCTGGGGCCTGCACAGGGTGTCTGGGGGCGCCCCGCGGCCCCGACTGGGCCAACGGGGTTTTCTGGGCAGGGCTCCCATCGGGCTTTTGAAGTGCCTCAGGAGGCTCCAAGGGACCTCGGGCCTCTGGGCCCCGCTGGCTGAGGGCCCCAATTGGGAGCTTGAGGGACCCCAGTGGGCTCCAAGGGACCTCGGGCCTCTGGGGCACCAGTGTGCCCCAAGGGACCTCGGGGCTTCTGGGCATCCCTACTTCTCCTCCTCGGGCACGGGGGTCACGGCACAAGTGCACAATTGGCGACCATGGGGGTCGTGGTAAGGGCCCTTCTTCCCCCCTCAAAGCATGGGAAGGGCCCTTACCTCGCTGCATGTCGTGCAGCGCCCCATGGCCCGTGACCAGCAGTGCACCTCTGTGGCCAGTAGGGCCACCCCCCCCCCACTCCGTTCCCTCTGTCCACCTTCGTTGGAGCGAGGGTGGACAGAGGGGGGCGCCCTTCCGCGCCCTCCGTTCGGAGGGGAAGAAGGGGCCCAGGAGGCGGTCCCTCCCTTTACGGGCACTGCGCCTGAGGGGGCCGCGCGGGGGGGGCCCTCGCCTCCTGTTTTGTTTGTTTCCTGCAAGCAAAACGCGCGTTCTGACGAGCAGAATTTCGAAGGCGAATCCAGCCATGGCGACGACGGGGGACCTGGGGGCCAAAAATCGCCAACTCCCTCCTACTCCTCCAATCCTCCTCGGCCCCAGTGTGTGGTTCCCGCGGGGAGCCCCTGGGCCTCGGGCGTCTGGGCTCTTGGGGCTTTGTGGTTCTGCGGGGTCTCTTGGGGTCGGTGGTTCTCGGGGCCCGTGGGTTCGGGATGGTGTGTGTATATATATATATACATATATGTATATATATATATATATATGTGTGTTTGATACATATATACATACATACATACGTACGTACGCACGTACATACGTACATACATATATACATACATACATATATATACATACACACACATACATACATACATACATACATACATACATACATACATACATGCATGCATATATAGATACATACACACATCAATACATACACATCTACATACGTACATACATACATACATGCATGCATGCACGCATACGTACATACATACACACATACATACATACATACATACACACAAGCGGCACGTGTGTCCAGGCTCATACTAAACACTGAAGGGGCGTTTGAAACATGAGGGAATGCAACCTCGAAGTCGCACTCGGGCGCAAGCGGGGTTGCCACACCTTGCGATGTGCGTGCCAGGGTCCCCCCCCCCAGGAAGCATCAGGAGGCCTGCCTGGATAAACCAGATGAGGCTCCAGGATGTCCCAGGATTGTGAGTGTCGTGGGTGTGTGCGTGTGTGATGAGTGCTCTGTGTTGCGCGTGCTTTTTGTGTGATGTAGTTGTTGGTGTTGTTGGTGTTGGTGTTGGTGCTGTTGCTGTTGGTGTTGTTGTTGTTGTTGTTGTTTGCCTTTTCGTTTGTTATTGGTGTTGTTGTTATTGCTGTTGTTGTTGTTTCTTATTGTGGTGTGTGTGTGTGGGTGTGTGCGTGCGTGTGCGCGTGTGTTATGTTTGTCTAGCGTGCGATGTGTTGGGCGCGAGGTGCGTCTCTGTGTGCGCATGTAGCCGAGGCCCCAGGAGGTCCCGCGCGGCCTCGGGAGGCACCAGGAGAGCCCAGGAGGCTTCAGGAGGCAGCAGGAGGCAGCAGGAGGCACCAGGAGACCCCAGGTTTCAGGATACCCCCAGGAGGCTCCGAGACGGGGTCTGGGGTACCAGAAGGTTCAGAAAACCCCTGGAGGCACCAGGAGGCCCCCAGGACCCCAGGAGGCTCCGAGGCGGGGTCTGGGGTACCAGAGGGCACGTCGGGGTTCGATGCTGGGAAGAGGTTTCAGGCGAAACCGCCATTCTCAGAGAGTCGGGGTCACAATTATTGACATTACCATGTGTTTTTGAAGGTTGCATGTTAAACTGTTGAAATCCCCATGTGTTTTGACCCTGGCGCCACGATCTGCGTGAGGGGTGCTACCGATTTTCAGAATGTAGAGGATGTCCCTAGCGAAACGGCCGGAAAAAACGCGGACGCGGCGCCCCGCGCATAATCGCCTCTGAGCGTCATTCCCTCGCAGAGGTGCGTGTATGTATGTGCTTATATATATATATACATATATATATATACATATATTATATATATATATAATATAGATATATTATATATATATATATATTATATATATATTATATATATCGATATATGCACAATGCACATATATATATATTATATAATATATATATATATATATATATATATACACACACGTATACTTCACATGCCGAGGGGGGCCAATCGGCTCGCGGAAAATATTCGCTTGCCGCCGCCGCCAGGCCCGCCTCATTCGCAGATGCCTCTCGGCAAGCGCCGCCCCTGGCCCCCGCGAGAGAGAGAGAGAGAGAGACAGCGGCGACAGTTGCGCGTTTGGCAGCCGCCCAGTGGCCCTCGGCTGCCAGGTTTGTTGGCTGGTTGGTTGGGCGTTCCCGCCTCTTTTTATGGTGCATGTATAAAATAATAGCAGGTAGCTCTGTGATAGTTGTTAGATTCGGTCAAAACATGCTTCATACGCGCATGTTTTTTTTTTGTCCTGCCGAACTTGCTGCTACTATTGGCTATATTAGATAATAGTTGCATTAAGTGTAGTAGTACTACAAAAACACCAAGAAATCCTTTTTCCTTTTTTTTACAAGTTATTTTAGTGTGTTCGCAATCATTCACCAGAAGCATTCAATATAATTTCAAGATATGCCTTGTAAGACCCAGGGTTGAGTTTGCAACTTATGTTGCTGACATTGCTTATTTATTTCACGTGAAGGTTATTCAGCTTTACCTTCTGGAACTTAACCAGTTTTATCTTGTAACGTTTCTAATCTAGACCCAAAAGCAGGGTTCAATCCTATTTGTGTTTAGCCAAGTTGCATTATTCACATTAAGAATAATGATACCTGATCGACAGGTAGAGTAACATTTGTACCTGCTTTAGATATACGTATATGTTGTGATTTCATTGATTCAAGCATGGTTCTGTCTTATAGAGCAACGTTTGCACTAAAGCTTCCAGGGTAATATTTAAACTCTCTTCTCTACTTGGTTTTAAATATTTAAAGAGCAATAATTTACACAAAATGGCTACATATGCGTGTGATATTTAAAAGTTGCGGCCGCGCGCGCAGCCGTCTAGCGGCCCCTGCTGGCGAGCATATACGCGCGCACTCCTGCGGGCGAGAATATACGCGCGCGCGCACGTAAGCAAGTGGCGCCCACACGTGCGCAGATAATGTACATGCACAACATTTGTATTACATGCAACTATTCCATTCGCGCTTATTTTAAGCCTCTTCGCTTATTATATATAGCTGCCGCTGAATTTAACTGGTTCGCTTGTTATACCGGCTGCTCGCTTAAATTAGCCGGCGCAGCTCCTCAGGGTCAGGTAATTCGAGGTGGTTCACGTAATCCTCAGGGGTCTTATTGTAGCGGCCCGCGCGGCGTACCCCGTGACTTTTCGTTTCTGCGGTCGATGACCTTCCGGCTTATGCCCGACATCTTCTCAGGCCCCTCCTTTGCGGCATCGCGTGACAGGGGCCCCTGTCCGGCGTCTCCCTGGCCACGTGTCCACGACGTCACTATCGCCGCCGTCCCCTGCGATGACGCCTCTGCCCCTGCCGGTTGCGAAGCGTTCCAGGGAGTGCGGATTGCGCATGTCGGCGGCCATGCGCTGCTCGTCGCGCAGCTCCTCGATCTCCACGGGTCCCGCGCCGTCCACGCCCATGGGGCCCTGGAAGTCCGAGTCGGGGCGAGTCTCCTCCAGGGCCCTCTGGAAGGCGCCGAACTGCGGGGGGCCGCCCAGGGGTCGTCGGCCGACGCAACCCGTGAGCCACTGGAGCCACCGCCCGCGCACGCGTCGTAGTCCTCGCAGTCGTAGAACGCGTCGTCCATGATGTCACCTCGCCGTCGACGTCGGCGGGGTCACCCTGTTTTCCTTCGCAGACGGGTCGGGCGTCGAGTAGATGCACATGGGATCCAGGCGCCGGGCCCCTGGGAGGCATGGCTCCGCACGCAGGAGAAACCCCGATCACGCTGCACAGATCGCAAGCTGCAAACGGCAGCACAGCATAACGACATGCTGACGCATCCCGCGCACGAGGGCAACGCAGACAACTACTCACATAAAGATACGAGTCTGCAGTGGGTTGGGTAGGACGGATGAAACGCATCGGAGACGCACGAGAAGAAATCGTGTTCGGAAGGGGGAATGATATTCGACAGATTCGGTCTCGGTTTGCGTTGCCCGGTAGCCAATCGATATGTTATCCGTCCTTCCATCGCCTCCTTTTCCCAATGAAGGGGCAATTTTGCCGTCTGCAAGAGTTGGTGTAGCTAGGGGTTGCGCGTTCCAATTTGACTTCGTCAAGCCGTCCGCAGCGTTCAACTCGCATGGAAACCAGCGACACTGATCGCAGAGCTTCTCCAAAGAACCCCGAACTTCTGCAATCTCCCAGGCAGCTCGCTTCTCAGTCGAGGCGAACTTTTTCCGATTGATACGAACGCATAGAAATTTTGCGTCAGTCATGATGATAACGTCCAGTCGGGATTTTGCCCCCGTGACAGTCGTCACTCGGATTTCTCGGATCATGGCGCGTCGATCTCGGAGCTCGCATCGGTGATCTTTTTTTCACGAGAGAACAAACCACGAAGTAACCCACTCGGCCACTGCCAAAAACTCGGACATAGCATTAGCCTCCACCACCAGAGTAGAGACCCCAGCGCCCTCGGTCTTGTGGGAATGCATAAGTAGAATGCTGATGTCAGCTGCCTTTCCCACCAGGTAACCCCGTCCGCGGCGCAGATCACGCCGCCTGTCTGGGAGCGACCTTGCACGGGGCCCATGAAATCCAATCAGGAGTCGCATGCGGCAGCCAGACGAAGGCAAGGGAAAAGGCATGGATTTGTTGGCGATGGTGGCGCTCGCGTCCTTGAAGCGCCACAGTGCTGCATTTGCCTCGGCGAGGTCTTTACCTTAGAGGTGGGCAGGGGTGCTGCTAGGGAGAAATGCGTTATCCGAGCCGTTGAGAAGTTGGGCATGCCCTGTCGGCATGTCCAATGGAACTTTCCACGCGCGCCTCGCGCGGCGGAGATCTCGTCTGGCGCGGCGGGTAAGTTCGGAGTTATTGCCGCGCCCCCGTGGGGGTCTGATAGGTCGAGGTCGTGCTGCAAAATGCCGCGCCATGGTCATGGCAAACTTGAGAAGACTGCGTCGTCGCAACGTGCGCCCGCCGCACTCAGTGGCGCTCCTGACGAAGTCAGTCTATTTGTGAATACGAATTGCTTCCGTAGGCGAGAAGTGGCATCGAGAAACCTATCTCCAAGACCGCTCCAACAAATCATTTGTTCCTATGACAACGAGGCCCGAACAATGTCCAGGGCGCCCATCTACAGATTCGCACATGGGCATGACGCAGCGTGCCAGAGGATGGCGAATGGCGCAATACTCTCTGGAAACAGTCAGAAGACTTCTGCGCCAGCCTGGAGGGCCGGCAACGAATCCATAGACCGCTGTCAGCATTTCAATCGCCAGCTATTCGTCGGGGTCCTCGCCAGGAATGAATGCCGCCCGCGGGGGGTGGTGCAAAAAACAACTCTTCCCATTGATGTTGGGACCCGTGAGTGGATGTCGACTTGACGTCGCCCACCCAAACATGCGACGTGGTAAAGGAAGGACACTGCAAAGCAAGGGGTACGTCTGATGCGGGCACCGTGGGCGCGGTGCGATTCAACGCGGCGATGTCGGGGTCGCGAAACCCATCGCGGGGTAGCATTGTAATTCCTTGGGGCAGCATGATCATTGAGCTTTTCGTCGCAATCCACTCCTTTATCTTTCCACTCGTCAAGCGCCGAGCGGAGATAATTCGCGCAGGCATTTGCGGTTGATCCCATCAGCAGCCGCGCCACTGTGGAAGCGGGCTGCTTCGGGGGAGGCAGTCTCAGCAGCGAAGATCCCGCGCCATTCTTTACGGCGGCCGCCGGTAGGGCCAAATGACCGCCGTTTAAGACGATCAGATATAATAATTTCATCCTCGGCCCGAGTTGTTCCAGATGAAGAACGTCTGAGAGGCATTGGTGAGAGAAGCCTCTGATTGACAGGCTGTGTAAATATGTTCCAGATCGGGGGCCTCGGGCGCCCCCGACGAATCATCTGTCACCTGAGCGTTGAGACAGCTGGCCACCTAGAGATTAACCAACTCGTCTCAGGAATCTGCAGAAGAAGAGCCAGGAGGTGCAATCGTAGTCGGCGCTGGCGGCGGCGAGCGCGACGACGCAATAGCGGGCCAAAGCGTGCCCGGGCCTCGAGCGGTGGCGCTGGAGTTTCGCCCCGGCGCCCCCGCCGCAGAAACCTGCCACTATCCTGGCTCGCTCTGCGGTTCAGCGGAGGAGGCCGCGTCTAAGCGAAGTCGAACTTGTCGATCGTCGCTTTGAGGTGCGGCGCGTGCCAGCCAAGGCTCGTTGAAACTTTCCGCCATGGGCGACACTGGCGGTTCTCCTGGTGGCAGCGGTTGTGGCCCCTGATCGGCGCCGACGTCAGAATCGACGGAAATGTCATCGGCCTCCGCCGCTTCAGGTCGAGTAGAGGCTCATTTCCTGGGAATCTCGGGCTTCCTTCTCTGGCGGCGCCAACGCAACGTCGAGCTCCACGAGTGCGCTCGAGATGATCTCTGAGGTCATGGAGGTAGCAATTGACGATGTCGATGCCTCTACTCTCGTCTTGGGTGGAACTACGCATGTTCGTTAGACACACGCCGCATCGATGCCCGCATATCAATCAAAACACCGCCAGCAGTAGGTAAAATGATCACACCAAGTCCAAACCACTCTTCTGAACCACCTCGTCCTTGTCCCCAAACAAGCGCGAATTGGCATTCCGTCAAAAGTCGGTGGCATGCGGTGTCTGGCGCGGAAAACTCGGAGCAGTCGGGTTCGGCTGCCCATGGCAGTTCATGCCGGCAGGGCGGCTCGGCGCAGCGATTCCGCTCGGTGGAAATCCCGTTCCGGATTGGTGGACAAAGCATCGGGGATCTAAAGGGCAATCGGAGGGCAGCGTCGCTGGCAGACGATGCGGGAGACCAAAACCCGACGCTGGTAACAGTTCCGAACAGAGCAACACATTTTCCCCATGTCCCCGGCTAAATGGAACTGGAGATTCCATTATTTTCCAGCGCGTTCAGCTCATCCGTCTCGCCATGTTCAGCGGGCAGCAGCAGGGGGCAATCGCGCGCCGTTGTTGCGCACGCGCTCGGCAAACTATACCTGGAACTCCGCTTCAGGATCAACTACGACAACCTCATGCATGCCAAACTCTCGCGCCCATGCACGTAGAAACGCATGCCGCGCTGCATCTGCTGACCCCCCCCGTCGGCGCGCGTCCAACTAACTGAAAAGAGGTGGCCCTTCATCGCCGCCACCAGGCTCGGCGCTGGGATCGCCAACAAGAAACTATCCAGGCCCGCCTTCTTCAGGAATTGCTGCTAAGGGAAGACTAAGTCTGGTGCTGTTCACTGAAAGTGCCCACTTGATCTAGGGAATCGCCCCAATGGCGTCCTCATCGAGCCCCGAAGATGACGCGTGGGCCCCATTGGTGATCTGCCGCAAGAGCAGTCGCCATCCCCCCCTGCTCACCTCGGCCGCTTCGACCGATCCCCGCGGAGAGGCGGACTGCAAAGGGCCGCCTGGAACGCCTCGAAGCGCGGCCGCGCGTCGGGCACATACTGGGCCAGCCCGGCTTACACGGGTAGCATCTGGAGAAATGAGTTGCACAACCTGAGGCGCGCGCGCAGGGCCCGGTCGGTCTCCTTGGCGCCCGGGCCGTCGGGCTCCAGCCCCCTGCCCGCCGCGAACCGCCCGCCGCCGCTGATCTTCGCACCTCGGGAGGAAGGTCGTGGGTCGCGAGGATGGCGCGCGGGTGATGCCGCCTCCTGACTCTGACCCCTGGCCCCCCCGAACAGGTCCTCGCGGGCGTCGGCCCCGGCGCGGGCCCCCGCGCGGCGCCGCCCAGCCGCGCGATCCACAAAAGGGGAATCACTTCTGACGATAATGCTTAAATGTCGACGCCCGCTTCTCTAGTGTCATCGCGGGCTGCCAGGATCTCGTCGGAGGTTGCGGCCGCGGCCCCATCTCGGCGAGGACGCGCCCCGCGCAGTTCGACGTTGCACAGGGCGTCGGGAGACCAAACAAATGGCTGGGAAAGAAAGCTTGACACGGCGCCCCCGGGCCCGGCAACTTGGCTGCGCCCCTGGGCCCCGGGAGAGATCCTTACGATGCTCTCATTTCTCTGCCGCGCTTCCTCGGAACAACCAGGAATGCTGTTCGCAGTGAGTTTGCCTGCCCCTGACCGGCGCACTCTCGACTGGCTGCCGTCGAGTGCTATCTCAGCGATGACGCCGCCTGGCCAAGCAAGAACCGCGCCAAGCTGCCCAAGCATCTCCACTTGGACTAATGAGGGCGCATCATAATCGAATGCGCCATGAGAACACGTCAGTTCTGGGCCACGGCAGTGGACAATGTCCAGCAGGAGAAAACTTGGTGGATCCTCCAACGCCCATGGCATCATTTTCGGGAGTCGGTATCTGCATGGGCCCCAGACCGATGGTGCCCCCATAATATTCTACCAGTTCCTCAAATTTATCTTCGCGGCACTGTCCGCGCTGACCTCCGGCACCCACCGCGTCGAAGCCCATGCGAACCCGAAGTCCAACGAGAGCGGGGCCTCCAGTGTCGGGAGGCTGGATCGCGCGTTCCCGTTGACGCGTGCCACGCAAAGCGCCATCTGATTCGGGGGGGGGGGGGCTTCTTGGAAGCCGCCGAAGCCGGCCTGTCGCTTGCGCCCTCGCACTTTGTGGCTCGGTCGCGCAGTCTCGAGCCCAGTGCCCCGTCTTCCCACGTCGGGCGCGCATCGAGCGGCTCGTCAATGTTCTGTTGGCCCACCGCGTGGGTCGGGCATGTCCCGGGCGTTTCCCTCGCAAATATTATTATTTTCGGGAGCCTTGTCTGGGGTTCCCCTTTGGGGTTTGCTGTTCGAAGAAGCCTCATCCAAGCTTCCGCTCGTGCAAGTGCTGTCGCGCCTGACTTGAAGTAGCAATGATCGATGGCCTCATCTTCATTCAGAACCGCATCGTCGGGCAACTCTCCAGCTACGAAGAGCGCCTCGTCATTGCCCATGCACTTGATGGCCTCATTCATGATGTCCTCGCCCTCCTAGGTCTCGAGGGAAGCGCACGAAGACTGGCGCATGATGATCCAATGGAAATGGTCGCGATCCGACTCCTGATCCTCGCATCCGTCATCATCTCCTTGCTATCCAGCACAATGCGACGAGGAACGAATGCCATGAAGACAATGGCCGCATTTGCCTGAAAATAATGGTCGCTCAAGCTTCCCCAAAGCTTTTCGCACGCCGAATCTAAATCGCAGGATCCCTCTGCCCAGTGCACAACCGTATCCCAAGCAACGTCAGCAAGCTTGGAATGCGACATCAACGCCAACTTCTTTTTGTTTACAAGACATCCGGCAAAATCATGTGCTTCTCGCGTGATCGAAAAATCAGGATTACACGCGATATAATTGACCGGGGATTCCTCTCGCTTGCGCGTGGTGTCTACTGAGTAGACAAGTGTTCGCGGCTTTGGTACTCGACAGAAACATGCTGGATGTGCTTCATCACGACCTGCCCGCCGCTCTCGGCAGACAGCTGGTCCTGAGTGAAATCGTGTATGGTGATATTGAGGTCGTCTTTGGCATACTCATAGACGATGATGTTTCCACGTGGTGCCATCAAATGTATGGTTCTGGCGAGCCACATCTGCAACTCAATCAAATCGGACTCTATGCGAATATCCAGAGACTTTCCCAGGTGGGAAGATGCAGGTCGCTTGGTATCTTTCGGGCTTCCGATTGTTCGGGAAATTGCTTCCGTTGGCGATCAGAAGACTGGGCACGGGTATCCCCCCGATCGGTTTGAACACTAGGGGTAAACAAACACACCCTGTTCGTGCATGCGTGTTTTGCCGATCTGGCGCAGCCGGCGAGACACGTCCCAGCCAAGTCCAACCTGAAGAAAATTGTTGCGTATTTGGCCGTGCCTCTGTCTAGGGTTGTGATAACCAGCGGGCCACATGCTGATCCGACGAACCCACGTTTTCATCACCTTCCCAAGGAACGTTTTCTCGTCCCCCAAGTCCTGCCAAAAGGATCCTGATATGGTTGTAACCAAAGCTTTGTTTGGAATTCGTCCTCGACAGTCGACTGACAGGGGAGTCGTCCTTCGTCCTGACTCCCCTCGTGAATATCAACAACAATCTCCGCTGCAACTGATGATTGTACGGGTGTGACTGTATGGATACAGAAAGACACAAGTACAATACGGGGACCCGTGCTAAAATAGACCTCGTTCTTTCTCTTTTTCACGGAGGCGTGGGCACGTCCATCACCGCTTCACCGGCGCGCCATGATAGCTCAAGGGCCCTTGTGAACCGATAAGGCGGCGCACAAAGGAGTACAGAGAGAGGTGCAGGAGGAGGAGAGGCCGACAGGGGTTCAGCAACAACAAACATGTATGCTTACGCTGATTTTCCTTCGTCGACAAGACGAGGACAACGTGAGAATCCTGGCGCTCAGCGCGGGCGGGGACCTGCGATGCTGGACAGGTCCCGGAACAGCTCGTGTCCCCAGTGCCTCGCCTCCGGGATCTCGGTGCGCAGCAACGACTTGGCCACCTCCAGCGCGCCCGCCAGCAGCACCTGCTGCCGCAGCTGCGCGTCGTCGCAGAACATACACAGCAGCACGCAGCCCATCTCGGCAATGCGCCCGAAGCTGGCGTGCCGGCGCACGGCGGCAACGACAACCTCTGGGAGGACAAAGACAAGCATGAAGGTAGATCTCCGGAGGTCCGCGCGGATTACTGGCATGCTCCGCGCGCCAGGGAGTGGAGTTCCAGCGTCGATCCAAGCAATCCATCTGCAAATTGCACGCTACCAAAACTGAACGCAGAAATTTCGGTGCCCGGCTTGGTCATCGTCCATCTTCGTCGTTGTCAACTCGTGGATATCGTCGAACGTCGTCGACGGCCGGCATGGAAAATGACCAAACTCGACACCGAAAAGATACCGCGACATCTTGGTCATGGCCATCGTGCTTTTTTGAGCAGGGACCGACCGTCCCCGCATTCCTATAGTCCTACCCCGAAATGTTCTGAGAACCCAAAAAAGTTCTAAGAACGAAACATCGTTCTTAGAACAGAAACCCCATGTGTTAAAACAATACAGCATCAACTAGAAATGTTCTAAGAATATTTCGTGGAAACCACATAAGTCACATAAGGTTCTTAGAACATTGTTTCGTGGGGCTATAGGCAAGCCAGGACGCTTCACCACTGCTCAAATCCTGGTCATGGGCATCGTGCTTCTTCCCTCGCGCGCACCTCCATGCCCCCGGCCTTCTGGCACGTGGAGGCCCGCCCGAGCGTGTCACACAGGCGGGTGAGAGCACCGAGGCCACCAGACTGCAGGTCTGGGTCCTGCGGGAACCGCTTCATGGCCTCGATGGCGGCCGAGATGCCGCCGGCGCGGACGGCGAGCGTCTTGAGCCCATTGTCGTCTTGGGAGATGCCCGCGAGCACGCCCAAGGCGCTGCGCTGGACCTCAACAAAAACAACAGCATAGGCATGAGCTTTCGGAGCTCCGCGCGGACTCCGTGGTTCGGCGCTGGGCCGCCTCCCCCCTCCCAGGCGAGCGGAGCGCGAAAGGGGAGGCGTCGGAGGCGCCAGCAAGGGGTAAGCGCCGATCCAAGACATCCGCACGGACCTCTGAAAGTGCATGTTGATCCGCCACAGTGCCTGCGAGGCAGGACATCACGGCACGCCCCCGGGGCGTCTTCCCGCATGACTCTTCCGGCCCCGCCAAGGCCCAAAGCCGGGCCAAGGAGACCCCAAGAGGCCCCCGACAAGCAACCAGGGCACAGTGGCGAGACACAGTTTTTTGCTCGTCGAACCTCGGTGTTCGTGGGCAGGTCCCGCATCGCCGCGATCACCAGGGCCATGCACGGCCCGAGCTTGACCTGGTCGTCGGGGACGTGGCGCGCGGCGGCGTCCAGCATCTGCCTGAGGATGGCCACCCCGGGCTGCTGCACCTTCACCTGGCCGGGGAAGCGGGCCATGCACTGCACCTGGAGGCATCCCCAATGAGGTTCGTGTAGGTAGGGTCGGAAGATCTCGCCGCATTGCAAGCGATGCATCGGCGACGTCAACATGAAGGACGTCGGGCTCCACGCCGAGCCGCATCTGCGAGGCATCGGCGATGCGGCGCGATCCTCGGACCCCATCTACTCGGACCCCACTTCGGGGGCCTGGAGCACCGCGGTGGGAAGCAGGATCAGCGCTCTTGCCGCGATCGAAGCATCCTCGACGAAGGCGGCGAAGGCCCCCAGGAGAGCCTGGACCACGGCCTTGTTGGGGGCCGGCGCCTTTTCGAACTGCTCCTTGAGCACCTTGGCGCAGAAGGCGACGCCGTGGAGCCTCTTCTCCTGGACGTGGGAACCCCCGTCTGCGGCGGAGTCCTCACCACTGGCCTGCGCGGCCTCCGGGAGGAAACCTCCTCCTCCTCCTCCTCCTCCTCCTCCACCTCCTCCCCATCGTTCCCTCCCTCCCTCCTCCCTCCCTTCGTCCCTCCCTCCTTCCCTCCCTCCCTCCCTCCTTCGTCCCTCCTGCTGCACGGACCTTTTTCCTGTGGTGTGCTCTGATCAGAACATCCAGTCGCATCCAGCAGCGGCGGGGGGAGGGCTCAAACGGAAAGGGTTTCCCTCCGAGTCAATCACATTGCTCCATCTCGCTTTGGCTGGCGCGCTTGAGGAGGAGGACCTTTGGGGATGGACAGACCTCCCTTTAGTAAAACGTGGTTTAGTGAAAACGACCTAAAGCCCAAACCTGGCGGGCGCAAGCCTGGAAAATAACGGCCGCGGCGCCCTCTCGAGAACCGAAAACGGACAATTCACCAATCGACGCGTCACTCCCGGGACCTGGGGAAGGGGGAGGGGGCGACGGGTCCCGCGCTTGCGAAAGAGGGCCCAGGGAACGGGGGGCACCAGCGACGGGCCCCTCGAGGAAAACGTGCGGCAGGTTCGCGTCGTGACTGGTCCGGCGATGGCGGTCACCAGATTGCCGCATCGTGCCATGGCGGCTGACTTTGGGCCGCTGGGAGACACACAAATAAATACACACAAATCAAAGGATCCACCATATTATCCTATATTTTGTGGATTTTTGTCTTCCCCCTCATTTCCCATATTTTCCCATATTTTCTGGGGAATCGAGGATTAATTGTGTCTGTTTGTTTTTTCCCCTCCTGACTTACACTCCCGCGCCAGGGTGGCCGCCTCGCCGGCACGACGCGAACTC
This sequence comes from Prorocentrum cordatum, assembly GCA_963575745.1. Taxonomy (NCBI): domain Eukaryota; class Dinophyceae; order Prorocentrales; family Prorocentraceae; genus Prorocentrum; species Prorocentrum cordatum. Next base: position 15,791 of record CAUYUJ010014899.1, read on the forward strand.
ACAGCACCGCTGCTCCACGAACCTCTCCCAAAATGCGCGCGCTGACAAAGACGCGACAACGATGAGAGCGAAGCAGCATCGGTACAGTACCTGAGTTTCCTTCTGGCGTTGTCGATACTGGGCCACGACGTCTGGTTTTTGATCCTCGGCCGTTTCGCTACGGACCCCGGGCGCCGCGAGGGCCCAGCAGAGGCCGAGCACCGAGAAAAACGCCGCCCCCATGTTTGCAGCACGTTGGAGGTCTGGGTCCTTTCCCTCCTCTTCTCCGTCTCGCTCTCCTTTTTTTGTTTTCTCTCTCTCTCTCTCTGTATATATATAGCGCTCTCTCTCTCTCTTTCTCTCTCTCTCGCTCTCTCGCGCTCTCTCTCTCGCTCTCGCAGCGTTAAGCAGGGACCGCCGATCCCGGCCTTCCTATCGGCCTCTACCACGACATGTTCTCAGAACCCAAACGTGTCCCAATCACAAAAAAAAACACGGCTCCTGCAACGCAAGCCCGAGATGCGCTGAAGCAGGACCGTCTCAGCCAGAAGCGTTCTCGGAAAAAGGTATTCGAACATTCTTCGGTGGGCCTATATAGAAGCCTCCATAATGGGGTCAGAGTAGATAGGGTCGGAGGATCGCGCCGCATCGGCGATGCATCGGCGATGCATCGGCGATACATCGGCGATGCACCGGCGGTGCGTCAACGACGTCGGCGATGCATCGGAGACGTCCGCGTGAAAGAAATCGGGCTCCGCATCGAGCCGCATCGGCGATGAATCGGCGATGCGGGGCGACCCTCCGACCCCATCTCCGCCGACCTCATCCAGGAGGCCTGGGCTGTGGGCGAGCCGGGCAACAACAGAGGCAACACGTCCGAGCGACTGGCCATCGCTCGGACGTCCATTTCCTGTGTTTTTGTTCGGTGTCGTGCGTGGTATTTTCGCCAACTGATCAAGGATGCTCCTCGATGGTCCTCACCGACGGAAACAATGCACACGTCCGAGCGACTGGCCATCGCTCGGACGTCCATTCCCTGTGCTTTGTTCGGTTTCGTGCGTGTTTTTTTGCGCCAACTGATCAAGGATGCTCCTCGATGGTCCTCGCCGACGGAAAAAATGCACACGTCCGAGCGACTGGCCATCGCTCGGACGTCCATTCCCTGTGCTCTGTTTGGTTTCGTTCTTGGTTTTTTCGCCAACTGATCAAGGATGCTCCTCGATGGTCCTCGCCGACGCAAAACTCGCCATCGCTCGGACGTCCGTTCCCTGTGTATTTTTCGGTTTCGTGTGTGGTTTTTTGCGCCAACTGATCAAGGATGCTCCTCGATGGTCCACGTCCGAGCGACTGGCCATCGCTCGGACGACCATTTCCTATGTTTTTTTTCGGTTTCGTGCGTGGATTTTTGCGCCAACTGATCAAGGATGCTCCTCGATGGCCCTCGCCGACGGACAAATTGCACACGTCCGAGCGACTGGCCATCGCTCGGACGTCCATACCCTGTGTTTTTTTTGGCTTCGTGCGTGGTTTTTTCGCCAACTGATCAAGGATGCTCCTCGATGGTCCTCGCCGACGGAAAAATGCACACGTCCGAGCGACTGGCCATCGCTCGGACGTCCATTCCCTGTTTATTTTTTGACTTCGTGCGCGGTTGTTTCGCCAACTGATCAAGGATGCTCCTCGATGGTCCTCGCCGACGGAACAATGCAAACGTCCGAGCGACTAGCCATCGCTCGGACGTACATTTCCTGTGTTTTTGTTCGGTTTCGTGCGTGTTTTTTGCGCCAACTGATCAAGGATGCTCCTCGATGGTCCTCGCCGACGCAAAACTCGCCATCGCTCGGACGTCCATTCCCTGTGCTTTTTGTTGGTTTCGTGCGTGGTTTCTGCCAACTGATCAAAAATGCTCCTCGATGGTCATCGCCAACGGAAAAATGCACACGTCCGAGCGACTGGCCATCGCTCGGACGTCCATTCCCTGTGTTTTATTCGGTGTCGCGCGTGGTATTTTCGCCAACTGATCAAGGATGCTCCTCGATGGTCCTCGCCGACAGAAAAAATGCACACGTCCGAACGACTGGCCATCGCTCGGACGTCCATTCCCTGTGTTTTTGTTCGGTTTCGTGCGTGGTATTTTCGCCAACTGATCAAGGATGCTCCCCGATGGTCCTCGCCGACAGAACACTGTACACGTCCGAGCGACTGGCCATCGCTCGGACGTCCATTCCCTGTGTTTTTGTTTGTGTATTTCGTTTGTGTGTGTGTGTGTGTGTGTGTGTGTGTTTTTCGCCAACTGATCAAGGATGCTCCTCGATGGTCCTCGCCGACGCAAAACCCGCCATCACTCGGACGTCCATTCCCTGTGCTTTTTGTTGATTTCGTGCGTGGATTTTTCGCCGACTGATCAAGGATGCTCCTCGATGGTCTTCACCGACGGAAACAATGCACACGTCCGAACGACTGGCCATCGCTCGGATGTCCATTCCCTGTGTTTTTGTTCGGTGTCGTGCGTGTTTTTTTGCGCCAGCTTATCAAAAATGCTCCTCGATGGTCCTCGCCGACGGAAAAAATGCACACGTCCGAGCGACTGGCCATCGCTCGGACGTCCATTTCCTGTGTTTTTGTTCGGTGTCGTGCGTGTTTTTTTTCGCCAACTGGTCAAGGATGTTCCTCGATGGCCCTCGCCGACGGAAATATGAACACGTCCGAGCGATGCCCCCCGCAGGGTCGGCGCGGCGCGCCTGGCCACGGGCCTCTTCGCCGGGGCCGGCGCGGACCTGCCCCTTTCCTCCGGGGGAGGAGCGGTTTCCTACTCCTCCTCCTCCTCCTCCTGTTCCTCCTCCTGCTTCTCCGCCTCCCCCTCCTCCTCCTCCTCCCCCTCCTCCTCCTCCTCCTCCTCTTCCTCCTCCTCCTCCTCCTTTTGCTTCTCCTCCTCCCCATCCTGCTCCTCTTCCTCCTCCTCCTCCTCGTCCTCCTCCTCGTCCTCGTCCTCGTCCTCGTCCTGCTCCTCCTCCTATGCCGAGGCCCACCGAGGGTGGCCGGGGGAGGCCGGAAGGAACGGTCAGGTCGCTCACATGATGTAGCACTTCGCACCGAAGACGGAGCGCAGTCAATCCGTATAGTAGGGATGCGGGATAAGGAGGCAAGGGCTTTGGATGTCAATTTCGAAGCTTCCCGGACGGGGCACAGCCAACGGAAATGGTCAAGGATAGACCGGAGAGGCAAGGATGCGAGGGTACCGTTGGGAAGGTTGTCCATCCTCACTCTGCGGGTTGACTGTACCCTGCGCGTAACTTGGTACGCGGCGTACCTTGTCCGCGGCGCTGGAGACGTCGCGCGCCCCTTGTATTCGGAAACGCATGCTAGAATACCATTGTCCGCAACTTCTGGTGGGCCGATCTCGCCACGATTGTTGCGCCATTCGATTGTGGACTACGTCGAACAGGCTCTCGTCGCGGAAAAGGCTGAAGAAGAAAAGGCCCCGAGGAAGTAGAATTGCTCGGGAACGACATACTGTTTCATCGGGCGCGGCGGGCCGCCCGTTGAGGTACTTGTCGTTGGGCTCAACGTTGGCGCTCCGCCCTCGAGGCCAGCGCGGCGCCTCCGGCCATTGACCCCGTTAGCTCGGGCTGGCGCCCCTGGTCGTAGTCCTGCGTAGTCAGGTACTTCAGCATGTTCTCCCAAGCCGGCTAGTTTTGCTGGTGGCTCTCGTAGATCAGGCGGTGGCCCTCGTCGCCCTTGCAATTCAACTTGCCGCCCTCGTAGCTCTGCGACGAGGGGCTCTCGCACTTCTGCTTGTGGCCCGGGTAAAATGCGGGCCTCGTGCCTCTGCAGGTGGCCCATGTCCCGCGTAGCTGGGCTGGTGGCCCTCGGAATTCTGCTTCTGGGGCTGGCAAATCGGGTCGTCGCCCATGGCAGCTCCCCCGGTCGTCCGCGCAGGTCTCAAGAGCTCGTCGCGCGGCCCTCGTAGCTCAGCCGGTTGCTGTCCAGGCCGAGCACGCGCCCCGCGCAGTTAGGCCCGTCGCCCTGGTAGCTCCGCGGAAAAAAAACTTTCGCAATCCTGCTTGCGGCCTGCGTGGCTCGGGCTGTGGTCCTCGTAGTTTTTCGCTTGCTGTTGCAGGGCAGCTGCTGGGTCCAGGAGCGTTGCTTCTAGTCCTTGCCTTCAGCTAGTCGCCGTAGTAGTCGTTCTGCAAAAAAACGCAAGATGGCCCTCTAACATTCCGCGCGGCTCAGGCTGTGACCTCGGCAGCTCAGCGGGCGGCCTTCATCGCGCTCGCAGCTGTGCCTGTGGCCCTTGTAACACGGCCGGCGCCTCCGGCACCTCAGCTGCTGGCCCTCGCAACGTCGCAGGCGGTCCTCGTGGTTCAGCTAGTAGCCCTCGAAGTCTTGCTCGCGGCTTTCGTAGCTAAGCTCACGGCCTTCGCGTCTCAGTTTGTGGCCCCGTGGCCCTGATGGTGGCCTTTGCAGAACGGCAGGTGGGTCTTGAAGCTATTCTGGTCGCTCCCGTAGCTGCGCCTGTGGTCTTCGTAGCTCAGATCGTTGCCCTCGCAGCGCAGCTTGTGGCTCTCGTGGTTTGGCTGGTGGCGCCCGTACCTCGGCAGGTTGGTCTTGAAGCTCGTCTGGCGGCTCTCGTAGGCGCGCGCGTGGTCCCCGTAGTTCAGCGCATGGTTCCCGTCAGTCGTCCAGTGGCCCTGGTCGCTCTGCAGGTGGCTGCAGCATCACAGAAGGCACGCTTTCGCCATGCCCGAGGCCTGACACAGAGTCGCAGGATGTCGGACGAGGTGGCGCGTTCTCTTGAGGGCCGCATGTGTTCGTGCCCCTCTACGCTCTGTGGTCTCGGCATACTTGCGGGTGGGTTTCCACCGAGGTGGTGAGCTAATTCAAAACAAATGCATCTGGATGCCCACCTGCATCTGGATGGACATATTTTTTCATGCACGGTCACGTCCCGCGGCGCGTTCGCTGCTGATCGCGACTGGCGCACTGAGGCTCGCCCCCCGAAAACGCGCGCGCGGCCAGGCGCGGCGCCCAGGGGAGAGCGCGGGGCATTAAGATCTCGCAGGCGGACTTCGGTTTGGGCGCCCCTCGCTTTCCTCCTCATCATCCTCCCCCCCCCCCCCCCACCTCCACCTCGAGTGCCCTCGAGGCCAGCGTGGCGCCTCTGGTCACAAACCCTGTTAATTCGGGCTGGCGCCCCATGTCGTAGTCCTGTGGAGTCAGGTACTTCGGCATATAATTCTACACCAGCTAGTTTTGCTGGTGGCTCTCGTAGCTCAGGTAGTGGCCCTCGTCGCCCTTGCAGCTCAGCTAGTCGCCCTCGTAGCTCTGCGAGGGGCTCTCGCTGTTCGGCCTGTGGCCCGCGTAAATTGCGGCCCTCGGACCTCTGCAGAAGGCCCTTGTCCCTTGTAGATGGGCTGATAGCTCTCGGAAGTCTGCTGCTGGGGCCTGCAGTTCGGGTCGTCGCTCCTGCTAGTTCATCTGGTCGCCCACGCAGGTCTAAAGGTGGCCCAGGTGGTGGCCTTTGTATTTGTTGTAGTTCAGCTGGAACTCCGCGGGACCGTGCCCGTGGTTCTCGAAGCCCTGCCTTGGCCCTCGTAGATCAGCGCGTGGTCCCAGTAGCTCACCACGTGGTCCTCGTAGCTCAGCTGGTTGCTGTCCTTGCTCAGCACGTGTCCCTTGCAGGTAAGCTCGTCGCCCTCGTAGCTCTGCGGGCAGCTTTCACTGTCCTGCTTGTGGCCTGCGTGGCTCGGGTTGTGGTCCTGGTAGTAGAACAACCCTTGTAGAACAACTGGTTGGTCCCGGGATTATGCTTATTGTCCCTGCCTTTTTCAGCTCGTCGCCGTAGTAGTCTTTCCGTGTGAGGCCCAGGTTGGTCTTCCAATACTCCGCGTAGTCCTGGTTGTGACCCTGGTAGCTCAACGGGTGGCCTTCATCGCTCTCGTAGCTGTGCCCGTGGCCCTTGTAGCACAGCTGGTGCCTCCGGCACCTCAGCTGGTGGCCCTCGTAGCGTCGCAGGCGGTCGTCGTGGTTCAGCTAGTAGTCTCCGAAGTCTTGCTCGCGGCTTCCGTAGCTAAGCTCACGGTCTTCGTGTTTCAGTTTGTGGCTCTCGTGGCCCTGCTGGTGGCCTTTGCAGCGCGGCAGGTGGGTCTTGAAGCTATTCTGGTCGTTCCCGTAGCTGTGCCTGTGGTCTTCGTAGCTCAGATTGTGGTCCTCGTACCACAGGTTGTGGCTCTCGTGGATTGGCTGGTGGCTCCCGTACCTCGGCAGGTTGGTCTTGAAGCTCGTTTGGTGGCTCTCGTACGTGTGCGCGCGGCCCTCGTAGTCTACTGTGGTTCCCGTCGGTCGTCCGGTAGCCCTGGCTGCTCTGTTGGAGGCTGTTGTATCTCAGAGAGCACGCTCTCGTAGTACCCGAGGTCCGGCACAAAGTCGCAGGCTGCCACGTCGCAGTGCTGTTCGCCCTGGGTGTCCTTGTGATCCTGGCGGCTGTCCTAACGCTGCGGCCTGTCGTGGTCCAAGGGGGGGCGTAGGACTGCATTTCGTTATCAAAAAGAACACGGTCGTGGTCGCACACGCTCTTGGCGGCGCGGCCGTGGTCGTATCCGAGGGTGCGCCGCTGGATCTCCCCAAAGGTGGGGGGGGGAATGGGGAGGGGGGTTACGACCCCCCCCCCTCCCTTCCCCGATCCGTCGTCGGGGACGCCCCCCCCTTCCCCCCTTTCCCCGATGCGTCGTCGGGGCCCCCCCCCTCCCCCCGTCCCCCCCTTTCCCCGACCCGTCTTCGGGGACCCCCCCCCCGCACCCCCTTTCAAAAAAGGGGGGGGGGTCCGACCCCCCCCCCTCCCCCCCTTTCGCCACGCCGCCCCCTGACTCTACCCCTCGTCCTCGCCCTAACCCAAATCCCAAATCCGAACCCCAACCACTAACCCCAGCCCCAAAGAGTACTCACTACTCATTAATCACAACCCACTACTGACTACCCGCCATTCGCTACTCACCCCTCACTACCCCCTACTCACTACACACGACTCACTACTCACGATCCACTACTCACTACCCACCACCCACTACTCCCTACTCACTACTCCCTACTCACTACTCACTACTCCCTCCCCCCTACTCACTACTCACTACTCACTCCTCACTACTCAATACTCACTACTCACTAAGCACTAGTCATTACTCCCTACTCACTATTCACTAATCACTACTCATTACCCACTACCCACTATCCACTACTCACTATTCACTACTAACTACTCATTGCCCACAAATCACTACTCACCACCCACTACTCGCTACTCGCTTTTCCCTATTCCCTGCACAATACTGACTACACGGTACTCAGTACTCACTACTCGCTACTCCCATACTCGCTACTCAATACTCACTACCCACTGTCCGCTACTCACCATCCACAGCTCACTACTTACTATTCCCTACTCACTAGTCACTACATAGTCTCTAGTCACTAGCCACAACTCACTAGTCACTAGTCACGAGTCACTACTCACTACCCACTACTTACCAACCGCTATTCACTACCCACTATTCGCTACCCACTTCTTACTACCCACTGCTCACTATTCTCTACTCCCTACTCCCTACTCACTACTCGCTACTCCCTACTCGTTACTCACTAATCACTATCCGCTACTGACCACTCTACTCACTACCCACTACGGCCTACTCGCTCCTCACTTCTCCCAACTCGCTACTCCCTACTGGCGACTCACTACTCACTCACTATCCACTGCCACTAACCACTACTCTCTATTCATCACTACTCACTACTCACTACTCTCTACGCACTACGTACTACTCAGTACTCACTACTCACGACTCATTACTCACTACTTGCTACTCACTACTCGCTACTCACTACTCACTACGCGCTACTCACTAATCACTACTCGCCACTCACTACTCATTACCCACTACTCACTACCACTACTCACTACCCACTACTCATTACTCCCTACTCCCTACTCAGTACCCACTACTCGCTACTCCCTACTTTTTACTCACTACTCACTACTCGCCGCTCACTACTCACTTATCAGTGCACACTACTCACTATTCACGACTCACTACTCCCCACTCCCTACTCCCTACTCCCTACTCGCCACTCACTACCCAGTACTCACTACCCAATACTCACTACTCACTCCGCACTTACTCACTACTCACTACTCACCACTCCCTACTCCCTACACGAGGGGGCGAGGGTCCGACCCCCCCCCCCCCTTTCCAGCGCCAAGGGGGGGAGGGAGCGGGTTCTGGACCCCCCCCCCTTCAAGGGAGGGGGCGGGGGGGGGGTTCGGGACCCCCCTCCCCCGCTTAAAGGGGGGAGAGGGGGGGGGGGGGTCCGGACCCCCCCCCAATTGAAGGGGGGACGGGGGGGGGTTCTGGACACCCCCCCCCCCTTTTAGTGTATTCAGGGAGATCCACTGGCGCACTTTCGTCGTGTCCGTTGTAGGCGGACCTGCCGTTGTTCACCCGTACCTGCCTTCACGACGACGTACTTAGTAACCCTTTTCGGGCTGCTTGTTCGCGTCGTTCCTGGCGTCGGTTTGGTTGGCGCAACTGGTGTCGTAGTAGTGATGGTGCTCGCCTTCCGGCCACATGTTGTGAAATCCGCCGACCCTGTCGGCGTGTGTGAGGGGCTTCTCCGTTCGACTCGTCGTCTCCGTCGTCCCCGCTCTCCCCCTCCCAGGGATCTCCTCCTCAAGCGCGCTATCCGAAGCGAAATTAAACGACGTCGTGGTGGAGTCGAAGGGAAGCCCTTTCCCTTTGATCCCTTCCCCGCAGGGGGGGGGAGGGGGGGGGGGCCAGGGCAGATACGACGCCCGCCGGGGCACATTTTCCTCGAGCGGGCACGCACGGGATGCACTTCCTCCTCCTCCTGGTCCTCCTCCTCCTCCTTTTCCTCCTCCTCCTCCTGCTCCTCTCCTCCTTTTCCTCCTCCTCCTCCTCCTCCTCCTCCTCTTCCTCCTCCTCCTCCTCCTCCTCCCGCAGAGGCGTCCCGGGAGCGGGCCCCGAGTCAAAATACCACCCCCCTAGGCGCATTTTCCTCGAGCGGGCTCGCCCGAGATGCATTTCTTACTCTTCCGGGAGCACGTCCCAAGTCAGAATATCACACTCCCGGGGCGCACTTTCTTCGAGCGGGCACACAAAGGATGCACTTCCTCCTCCTCCTCCTCCTGCTCCTCCTCCTTCTCCTCCTCCTCCTCCTCCTCCTCCTCCTCCTCCTCCTCATCCTCCGCTTCCTCCCACCACTCCTAGCCCTTTCGATCAGGGTCGGCGGCACCGGCCGTCAGGCCTGTCCAATGCAGTATCGCACTTGGGCTGCCTGTTACGCAGCTCGCCTCAGGGATGCACACTGCGGCAACAGGTCACGTCCTGTAGCGAAGGTAACCACGAAGGTGGTCGTAGCGATGATCAAGACGTGGTCAAGGTGCGTTTGCAGCCCATGTCGGACGAGGTGGCCCGTTCTCTTGAGAGCTGCATCTGTTCGTGCTCCTCTACGCGCTGTATGGTCTCGGTATACTTGCGGGTGGGTTTACACCGAGGTGGGGAGGTAATTCAAAGCAAACGCATCCAGATGCCCACCTGCATGTGGATGATAACCTTTTCATGTATGTTTACGTTCCCGTGACACGCTTGCCACCGATCGCGACTGGCGCACTGAGGCTCGCCCCCCGATAACGCGCGCGCGGCCAGGCGCGGCGCCCATGGGCGAGCGCGGGACGTTCAGTTCTCGCAGGCGGACTTCGGTCTGGGTGCTTCTCGTCGTCCTCCTCCTCCTCCTCCTCCTCCTCCTCCTCTTCCTCCTCCGCCTCTTCTTTCTCCTCGTCGTTCACCTCCTCCTCCTCCTCCCCCTCCTCCTCCTCCTCCTCCTCATCCTCCTCGTCCTCCTCCTCCTCCTCCTCCTCCACATCCTCGTCCTCATCCTCCTCCTCCTGCTCCTCCTGCTCCTCCTGCTCCTGCTCCTGCTCCTTCTCCTCCTCCTCCTCCTCCTGGGTGCCGGCATACGCACGTCTTTATGTTCCTCCTCCGAGCCTCTGCCTCCGCGGCGCGCCGCAATGCCGCAATCAGCTTGCAAGCGGCGTCGCCCACGCCCTCGTCCGGGTACTCCGCGACGGCGCGCAGAGCCAGGCCGATGCCGTCGGACTCCACGATGCTCAGGGCGGCCTCTGGGCTCTTGGCGGCGACCGCCTGGAGCGCGCCCATGCCCTCGCGCTGGACCTCGGCGTCCAGCGGGTGCCTCGCCAAGGCTGCGAGCAGCAGGGCGACGCCGCCTAGCCGCTCGGCGATGGCCTCGCGGCAGGCGGCCGCGAGGGAGTGCCCACCCGACAGCAGCCGCAGCGCCCCACAGCCGGCGGCCTGCAGCTCCGCGCTGTCGAGGTGGTACTGCATCGCCTGTGGGGATGGCAGGGGGCGCCGATGCCACTGCGCAAGGAACCTCCACCAGAGGGTGCGCTCTGGCTGGAATCGCGAGGCGGATCCAGCCGTGGCGACGAGGGCCTCCCTCGAGGCCCAGGAAGGCGACGATGAGGCACGCGTAGCGGCACCGGTACCGCTTCTTCCTCTGAGCCTTGGTCAGCAGCTCCAGGCCGCCGCTGCGCGCGATGCGCTCGCGGTTCTCCTTCTTCAGCGCGAGCGTCCAGACGCCGACGGCGGCCTTGGCCGCCACCTCCTCGCCGAGCGCCAGCAGCCCCACGACCTCCGCCACCGCGTGGCCGTCCTCCGGCCGCAGGCCCTGCAGGAACCAGGTGGCATCCTCCACGGACCGATAGTGGGGACTCTTCTGGAACAGGTGCTCGGCCACGCCGAAGTTGCCCTCGCGGTACTGGTCCACGCCCTCGCGCCAGGCCAAGATGCGCAGGTACAGGGCTTCCGCCCTGTCCGTGTCGCCTGCGTAGTGGCTGATGGGCTTGTTTTCCACCTCCACAACCAGAAGTTGGATGGGGGAGGAGGAGGAGGAGGAGGAGGAGGAGGAGGAGGAGGAGGAGGAGGAGGAGGAGGAGGAGGAGGAGGGGGTTGAGGAGGAGCAGGAGGAGCAGGAGGAGCAGGAGGAGCAGGAGGAGGAGGAGGAGGAGGAGGAGGAGGAGGAGGAGATGGAGGAAATGGAGGAGGAGGAGGAGGAGCAGGAGGAGGACCCCCTCCCCCATCCTACTTCTGGTGGTGGTGGTGGAAAGCAAGCCCACCAACATTGGTGTGTCCGCGGCTCGAGGAGGTTGGCTCTCGGGCCATGCCACGGGCCTCGAACCGACGTGCGGCACGATCCGGCCATCCTCGGAGCGCGCTCGGCGAGGCGCAGCCGAAAACCCCGAAGGAGCGACGAACACCTGCGAGAATCAGCGACGGAGGAAATCTGAGATCGCCTGCGTCGTCGTAGACGCCCGCCAGCTCGTCGAGGGCCACCCGCCACTCGTGGACCGTGGCCGCGGCGGGCTCGTCGGGCTCCCGGAGCTTGTCGTCGGGGCCGTCGCCCTCCGCGCCCTGCGCCATGCCCAGGGAGCAGGCCGCCTCGTTCGCGAGGGCACGCGCACCTCGGGAGCGGCCAAGAGGGGGGGGCGTGCAAATCATGACCGGCAAAATGTGCACGGCCCAGCGGGGGGGGGAGCAGGGACGCAATGAAATAAGAGGAGGCGCGACATGACATCTGGGGAAACATCATGGCCCCCGCCATGATATCCACCCCCCCCTTGTCATCACCCCCCTCTTTGCCGCCCCCGAGCACCTTGGAAGTCGCCGCCCTCGAAGAGGGCCACCGCCTCGGCGACCTGCTCATCGCCCCACTCGGAGCCCATCGCAGCGGCGAGGACCTCGCACGGGGAGTGCCGCGGCGCCGCCGCCGCCGCCGCTGCCGTCTCGGCCGTCGGCGCCGCCGCCGCCGCCGACACCGCCGCTGCCCCTGGTGTGGGCGGACGCCGTCGACGCCGCCATCACCGTAGCCGCAGCCTGACTACCTACACCCCAACCCAACCCGAAGACTCCAATTTCGGGTTGGGGGGGGGGTACGGGTTCCACATGTGTTTTTTCATTGTGTCCCGACCCCCCCCCACCCGAAATGGAGGGCAAATGGAGGCCTTCGGGTTGGGTTGGGGCGGTTTGGTGTGCGGACACCGTCGACGTCGCCATTGCCGTAGCCGCAGCCAGCGTCGAAGCTGCCATCGGTGTCGTTGACTCCGGCGAAGCCGTCGGCACCGTCGCTGCCGCTGGCGTCGGCGAAGGCGCCGACAGACCGTGGGGGGGGGCAACCAGGTAGTTACCGATACCGCTACTCCACGGTCCCCTCCTGATGCGCGTCCAGACCAGAATTCGGCCGTGGTGGCCAAGAGTCTCACCGAAGAGCGGCGGTCTCGGTATCTCCCGGGGGGGCACAAGGGTGGGGTTGGGGCCAAGGTGGGTTTGGCAAGAGAACCGCTCCAAACGGCCTCTGGAAGAAGGACACGCGTTGCACGGGAGCATCCAGCTGGGCCCCTTCCTCAGCCCCGCCTGGGGATAACCCTCCCTCTACTCGGGAGCGGCCAAGAGGGGGGTGTCCAAAAGGGGGGGTGCAAATCATGGCCGGCGGCATGTGCGCGGCCCAGCGGGGGGGCCGGGTCTGTATGAAATAAGAAGAGGGACCATGAGATCTGGGGAAATATCATGCCCCCCGCCATGAGATCCACCCCCCCCTAGTCATCACCCCCCGGCCTCGGCGAGGGTGTCGCCCTCAAACGTCGTCAGGTTCTTCTCCATGAGGGCAGACTCCGTGGCGCTGGGCCCTCCGCCCTCGTCCTCGCCAGCGTGCGAGGACTCCGTGGGCGTCGTCGGCGCGGAGCCATGGCCAGCGGCCGGCTCCGCCGGCGGCGGCAAAGGGTCCGCCATGGCCGCCGGGCCGCCCCGCGGGCCCCCTTCAGGGGATCCCCGCTGGCTGCCTCGCCTGAGCCGAAGTGGCTCCTGCGCGTGGGCCGGGCGCTTCATCTGCAGACTCGAGCAAAAATCTACTCGGGTGGCAGATCGCCCACCCGCCCCAACTCTCCCTCCGCCACCCTGTCAAGCAGCGCTGGGCCGCAAAGACGTGCGAGCGACTCCCCGCCTGCGCGCGGGCCGGGCGTGTTATCTGTAGACTTACAATCAAAACGTAGATTAAGGACGCGTGGCAAGGACGCAAGACCCTTGGAGGCTGAAGTTGGGATTTTTTGGGGCGGCGGCGACCAGTGAAAACGGCAAAGGACGGGCCACAGAGGCAAGGACGCAAGGGTATCCTAGATGAAGGCCGCGAGTCCTTACTAGGCGCGTTGACTGTAAGCAAATCTACTTGGGTGGCAAATCGCCCACCCACCCCACCACTCTCTCCGCCACCCTGTCAAGCAGCGTTGGGCCGCGAAGACGTGCGAGCGACTCCCCGCCTGCGTGGAGTCCAGAAACTCCTTGCGGGCTTCGCCACGCCCACTGGCCTTTCCCCTCTACGCAACTGAGTCTGCCAGAGTCAAATATGAAACACATACTCCATGGAGCAACTGGCACCCAGACCCAAATGACCGGCCGCGACGGGACGGCAACGGAGGTCACGGAGCCGACACACCGCCACCAAGGCCCTCGTTTCTGAAACCGGATAAGAACCCCAAGAAACACATAATAGAACACTGCACGCGCTGTCTGGGAAATGTGTACATCGATGTATGTGTTACCCAGTATCGACCCCAAGCCGCGTGCGTGTGTTTAACTCTACATGGTATGGATCCTAGGTTGGGCGAGATGGTGCAACCTACCTGGTGCAATATATGTTGTGCAATACAGGTTGTGCAATCTACGCTGTGCCATCTGTTTTGTGCAATATCTGTGGAACAACATGCGTGGTGCAGCTTAAGCGGTGCAATACACGTTCTTGAGATCGTAAATGTGCAATCGGATGGGGCGCAATCGGAGTCTTGCAGTCCACGTGGTGCAATACATGTGGCGCAATTGATGCTACGCAAGCGACGTGGTGAAATCATGTGGCGCATGCAATGTATACGGTGTGCCATGTATGTTGTGCAACCTTTTTAGAATAATCCATGTGGTGGAACTTTGCTGCTCGTGCAATCATCCCACCAACACACTCACAACCTGGTTTGCAAAACCAAGGGCGATTGCGATGAATGCTTGGTGTTGGACGGTGCATCTTTGCGGCCGCGCTAGCCCGCCCACGCTCGCGGGCACAACGGCCACCTAGTTTGGTGCGACGGACGCGGCCACGGTGGCGCTGACCGCCGGGGGCTTCCCAGCGGGCACTTCACTGCCAGTCGGTGGCGTGGGCGGGAACAATATCATGGCGACATCGCCAGCGGTAGACACGATGGTGTTAGTATGGATGATGATGACGATGACGACGGCAAGGTCAGTGACGGCGCAGACGCGGATCACGCCGATGACGATAGAGATGTCCTCGCGTCGATTATGAGAGTGTTGGAGAACATCGACATGCGCGCGCGGCCAACTCGCGCGAACGGCCCGCGCGTTCATTGATATCCCAGCGCGCACCCAATAGTTTGCAAATGGCTTCGACATGCGGCGCGAAAAGCCGATCGGGTGGCATTAACAACAACATTGGAAACCGTGACTCTCCACAGAATTCGCAAGGGCGCGCGCGCAGACCTGTTTTGAAGACTGATGTTGCGAAACCATGTGTATTTCCCGACCATCCTGTGGTTTTCGTCCTCCTGCTTTTCACTCCTCCTCCTCCTCCTCCTCCTCCTCCTCCTCCTCCTCCTCCTCCTCCTCCTCCTCCTCCCTCCTCCCATCCCTGCCTCTGATCACCGCATGCCCACCATTTCGGCACACCTCACGCTTCGTGACCCCATAGGGAGTTCAACCGAAGGGCCCGATGGGGGTGCCCATATGCGCCCGCCATACACAGGACAGCGCTTCGTGGCCCCATAGGGAGCTCCACCGAAGGCCACAATGGGAGTGCCCGCATGCGTCCGCCACACACAGTACTGCGTTTCGTGGCCCAATGGGGGGCTCCACCGAAGGCCGCAATGGGGGTGCCAACATGCGTCCGCCACACCCAGTACAGCGTTCCGTGGCCGCATAGGGAGTTCCACCGAAGGCACAAATTGGGCTGCCCGCATACGTCCGCCACACCCAGTACAGCGTTTCGTGGACCCATCGGGAGATCCACCGAGGGCCAAAAACGGGGTACCCGCGTGCGCACGCCACACCGAATGCAGCGCTTCGTGGCCCAAACCCAGTACAGCGCTTCGTGGCCCAATGGGGGCTCCACCGAAGGCCGCAATGGGGGTGCCCACATGCGTCCGCCACACCCAGTACAGCGTTCCGTGGCCGCATATAGGGAGCTCCACCGAATGCCAAAATCTGGGTGCCCGCATGCGTCCGCCACACCGAGTACAGCGCTTCGTGGACCCATAGGGAGCGCCACCAACGGCACCAGTGGGGGTGCCCACATGCGTCTGCCACACCCATGTCGGCGCACCCCCCGCACGTTTCGTGGCCCCAGAGGGGGCTCCACCGAAGGTCCCGGCGGGGGTGCCCGCATGCGCCCGCCACACACAGTACTGCGTTTCGTGGACCCATAGGGAGCTCCACCGAAGGCCCCGAATGGGGTGCCCGCATGCGTCTGCCACACCCCGTACAGCGCTTCGTGGACCCATAGGGAGCTCCACCGAAGGCCCCAGTGGGGGTGCCCGCATGCGTCTGCCACACCCAGTACGGCGCTTCGTGGACCCATAGGGGGCTCCACCGAAGGCCCCAGTGGGGGTGCCCGCATGCGTCTGCCACACCCTGTACAGCGCTTCCAGGCCCCATCAGAAACTCCACCAAAGGCACCAGTGGGGGTGCCCACATGCGTCCGCCACGCCCATGTCGGCGCACCCCTCACACGTTTCGTGGCCCCACAGAGGGCTTCACCTAGGGCCCCGTCCCTGGGGGGCTGCGATCTGCGAAACTATCGCCACTTTCGAGGGCTGCTGGTGGGTCCTGCGGAGTGAGGCACCGCGCGGATCTGAGCGGGACCTTGCCGTCCCTGGGGGACTGCGATCCGCGAAACTGTCGCCACTTTCGAAGGCTGCTAGTGGGTCCTGCAGAGTGAGGCACCGCGCGGATCTGGGCGGGACCTCGCCGTCACTGGGGGGCTGCGATTTGCGAAACTGTCGCCACTTTCGAGGGTTGTTGGTGGGTCCTGCGGAGTGAGGCACCGCGCAGATCTGAGCGGGACCTCGCCGTCCCTGGGGGGGCTGCGATCTGCGACGCTGTCGCCAATTTCGAGGGCTGCTGGTGGGTCCTGCGGAGTGAGGCACCGCGCGGATCTGAGCGAGACCTTGCCGTCCCTGGGGGGCTGCGATCTGCGAAACCGTCGCCATTTTTGAAGGCTGCTGGTGGGTCCTGCGGAGTGAGGCACCGCGCAGATCTGAGCGGGACCTCGCCGTCCCTGGGGGGGTGCGATCTGCGAGGCTGCCGCCACTTTCGAGGGCTGCTGGTGGGTCCTGCGGAGTGAGGCACCGCGCGGACCTGAGCGGGATCTCGCCGTCCCTGGGGGGCTGCGATCTGCGAGGCTGTCGCCACTTTCGAAGGCTGCTGGTGGGTCCTGCGGAGTGAGGCACCGCGCAGATCTGAGCGGGACCTTGCCGTCCCTGGGGGGGCTGCGATCTGCGAGGCTGTCGCCAATTTCGAGGGCTGCTGGTGGGTCCTGCGGAGTGAAGCACCGCGCGGATCTGAGCGGGACCTTGCCGTCCCTGGGGGACTGCGATCCGCGAAACTGTCGCCACTTTCGAAGGCTGCTGGTGGGTCCTGCGGAGTGAAGCACCGCGCGGATCTGAGCGGGACCTCGCCGTCCCTTGGGGGCTGCGATCTGCGAAACTGTCGCCAATTTCGAAGGCTGCTGGTGGGACTTGCGGAGTGATGCGCCGCGCAGATCTGAGCGGGACCTCGCCGTCCCTGGGGGGGCTGCGATCTGCGAGGCTGTCGCCAATTTCGAGGGTTGCTGGTGGGTCTTGCGGAGTGAGGCACCGCGCGGATCTGAGCGGGACCTTGCCGTCCCTGGGGGGTTGCGATCTGCGAAACCGTCGCCATTTTCGAAGGCTGCTGGTGGGTCCTGCGGAGTGAGGCACCGCGCAGATCTGAGCGGGACCTCGCCGTCCCTGGGGGGCTGCCACTTTCGAGGGTTGTTGGTGGGTCCTGCGGAGTGAGGCACCGCGCAGATCTGAGCGGAACCTTGCCGTCCCTGGGGGGCTGCGATCTGCGAGGCTGTCGCCAATTTCGAGGGTTGCTGGTGGGTCCTGCGGAGTGAGGCACCGCGCGGATCTGAGCGGGACCTTGCCGTCCCTGGGGGACTGCGATCAGCGAAACTGTCGCCACTTTCGAAGGCTGCTGGTGGGTCCTGCGGAGTGAAGCACCGCGCGGATCTGAGCGGGACCTCGCCGTCCCTTGGGGGGTGCGATCTGCGACACTGTCGCCAATTTCGAAGGCTGCTGGTGGGTCCTGCGGAGTGAAGCATTGCGCGGATCTGAGCGGGACCTTGCCGTCCCTGGGGGGCTGCGATCTGCGAAACCGTCGACACTTTCGAGGGCTGCTGGTGGGTCCAACGGAACGAGGCACCAGGCAGATCTGAACGGGACGTCGCAATCCTTGTGGGGTTGCGAGCCTCACGAATTCCGTTCGCAGAAATTTATGCACCCATGTCACGTCATAACCTCCGTATAACGTCTCCCAAGCTACTCATGCCCCGCATTGCCCAGGGGTTGGGTACGTCGCCAGGGTAATTATGTGATCGATGTTGAGATCCTTGCGGGACATGAAGTGTTTGAAGGATTCTGGCATGCGCGAGCGACGACGCGCGCGCACTTCATCCAACCGTTCGCACATGATTCTTCATCACTAGTGATTTGTGATGAACGAGTGTGCGCATACTATTTTTGAAAAAAATGAATGGTAGGGCCAGTGAGGGACTGCCTAGCATGGTGTGAATTCGGGCCATTGGGCACAATCGTACGCACCTCGAAATACGAAAACAGGCGTACCAAAAAGTGTGGAAAGAGGGAGGTGGATCCTGCCTAGTACTCTTGTACAACAAACATGTATGTTGTGAGCTCACTCTGCCGAAATGGAAACTGTCCACCCCATTACTCGCGCGAACATCCCACCCACCCACTCGCACCTTGGTTTGCAAAGCCCATGCAGAGGCGATTGCGATGGCTGCTTGGCGCTGACTGGCGCATCGCTGCGGCCGCGCTCACGCGCGCAAGTTCACGCGCAGAGCGGACAGCTAGTCTGGCGCGACAAGCGGGGCCGCAGTGGCGCCGTCCGCTGGGGGTTCCCGGCGCGTAGCGCAGGCCGCGCTGACGCGCGGGCGCACCCAGTGCGAGGCGACTCGGGCCGGCGCGGTATGATGGCGACGTCGGCAACGGCAGACGCGATGGTGATAGTAACGGTGACGACGGTGACAATGACGACGGCGAGGCCAATGACGGAGCCGATGCTGATCACGCCAATGCCGATGCTGGTGTCCACGCGTCGGCGATGAAGGATTTGGAGAGAGTTCGACAATCGCGCGCGCGGCCGACGCGCGCGAGAGGCCCGCATGGTACTATTTTTGACAGGGATCGTCCCCCCCAGCAAGCGTACGCAGGCGTTCTAAAGATTCGAGAGAACGCGTTTCACGAGCGCTCGCCTTGGGAACGTTCGGCAGCGCGTTTCAAACCGGGGGGTGGCCCCCCCAACACCCGGTGCCGTCGATCGAAACCATGGGGACTCCCCTCCCCCCAACCCTTTTTCTTCCACCATGTGCACCCCCCCCCCTCGGCGCCGGCGCTGGCGGCCGCCAGCAGCGCCCATGGCGGGGACGCAGAGACGATGACCACAGGCAGCTCAAAGGGAACGGGTGGAGTTCAAACCTCCCCTTCCCTGGCGCGGGGGGGGATGGTCCAACCCCTCCCCCCCCCTTCGCGCCGGCGCCGGCGCCGGCGCCGGCGGGGACGCAGCGACGATTACCATATACCACTACCACCACCACCACCACTAGCACCACCACCACCACCGCCTCAACCCACCACCACCACCACCAACAGCACCACGCAACCACCACCACCACAGCCACCACCACCACCACAACCACCACCACAACTCACCATCCCCACCACCACCACAAAAACCCACAACCACTACCACCACCACAACCTGCCACACCACCACCATCACCGCCACAACCACTACAAGAAGCACAACCCACCGCCACCACCACGAACCACCGCACCACCACCACCACCACCGCCACCACCACCACCAGCACCACCTCCACAAACCACCGCTACAACCACAACCCACCACCACCACCACAAACCACCACCACACCACCACCAAACCACAACCACCACAACCCACCACCACAAACCACCACCACCACCACAAGCAACCACCACACCACCACCAAACCACCACCAACACCACAAACCGCCACAACCGCCACCACCAGCACAAAAAAACACCACACCACCACCACCATAACCACCACCACCGCTACCACCACCACCACCGCAACCCACCACCACAACCCACCACCACAACCACCACGACCGTCGTCCTCGTCGACGCTCCTCGCCACCGCCGCCAGCCGCCGCCGGCGCCGGCCCAGAAATGGAAATCGTCATCCCGCCGCCATCGCCAGCCGCCGCCGACGCAAGCGCTGGCCCGAAGAGAGGGGAAGTCAAGGGAGGGGAGGGGGTTGAAACCGCCCCCCGTCACGGAAGCAGGGGGGGGTGACCCTTCTCTCCGTCACGGGGGGGAAGTTCGAACCCCCCCCTCTTCCAGGGGGGGCGGGTTCCGGTTCCAACCCCCCCCCCTCCAAGCGACCACAGAAAGCACTCTTACAAAGATTCCGACATGCGCGCGCGAGAGGCCCGCTTTGTCGCATGTGAAATCGATGTAAAGAACCACCACTGGTTTTCATATGCTTTCGGACAGGTCGACCTTGACATCCTTACGACCCCTGCGGTTGTTGTTGGATGCTGGCATGCGCGCGCGACGACGCGCGCGTGGGCGTTGTGGAGCTTGCGCATTGCTGGGTTGTGATAAACAAGTGTGCGCGCATAAAGCTATGCGTCAGGGGTAAGGGGGACCCCGGTTTGGCTGGGCTGGTATGACTGCAAATGGGAAACGAACGATTGGGCATAATCGTATGTTCATTGCACTACCCGACGGGGAGCGGATATAATCCTGAGGTGGTGGTGGTGCTGGTAAATCCGAGGTCCTGTTTTCGGGACGGGGGATGTATGTGGTGCAATCGACGTGGTGCGATTTGCGTGGTGCAGTATCTGTTGTGCAGTCTGCGTGGCGAAATATACGTGGTGCAATCAACGTGGTGCAAATTACGCGGTGCAATGTATGTGATGCAACTGCTGCTGCGCATGTGGTGTGATGCAGGCTGCGCTGTACAATCTAGGCGGCAGCGAGGCGGCGACGGCGGCAGCGACACCGAGCACGGCACCGCCAGACCGCCACCCAGGCCCAGACGACGGGCGGCGACGAGGCGGCGACGGGGCGTCGACGGCGAGCACGGAGCCGCCAGACCGCCACCCAAACCCAACGGACTGGCGGCGACGAGGCGTCGCCGAGACGAGGAGCCGCCAGACCGGTGGCCTAGCGAGGGCCCCTCCCGAGAAAACAATTGGCAAGAAATCCCCGCTTTGGTTCGAACTTTCGCTCCTCGGGATGCCCCGCTACCTGCCCAGGCCCTGCTCGGAGCTGGACCCCTGAACCCCCTCCCTGGGCCTGCCGTGGGCCACTGCGTCGGCTGCGCCTGGCCGGAGCCCTGCAGACCCATCGCCCGAGAACGACGACGCAGAAGAGGACGACAGAGGGAAGAAGCTTCCGCTACCGAGGAACCCCACATGCTTATAGAATGGCTGGAGTGATGATAGCTGAAGTGAAGCACGTGAGAATGATGTTGGTGGCCATTCCCTGCGCACCCCCTATGGTGTCGAGAAAATGTCACGCCTGTTGCGCCATGGACGACTGGCTCGGATAGCGGCCGCGCTCAGAGACCACCACCTGCGGACCCCCTAGGGTTATGAGAATATGCCACGCCTGCTCCGCCAGCGTTCCCCTGTGCCGTGAGCACGACCGGCACGGATAGCAATCTTGCGTACCGATGTGCCCTGAGCACCACCGTCACGAATATAGGCCGCACTCATTAACCATCCCGTGCGCAACCCCTGTGGTGTCGAGAATATGCCATGCCTGCTCTGCCTTGGACGACCGTCAGGGACAGCAGCGCCCTGGACGACCGGCACGGATAGCGACCGCGCTCAGGGACCAACCCCTGCGCACCCCATATGGTGTCGGGAAAGAGCCACTCCTGCTATGCCCTGGACGACCAGCACGGATAACGGCCGCGCTCAGGGACCACCCCCTGCGCACCCCCTATGGTGTCGGGACAGTGCCACTCCTGCTATGCCCTGGACGACCGGCACGGATAGCGGCTGCGCTCGGGGACCACTCCCTGCGCACCCCCTATGGCGTCGAGAAAGTGCCACGCTTGCTATGCCCTGCGCCATGGCCCGCATAGACGCCGCGCTCGGGGACCACCCCCTGCGCACCCCCTATGGTGTCGAGAAAGAGCCACGCCTGCTATGCCCTGCTCCATTTCCCGCATAGACGCCGCGCTCGGGGACCCCCCCCTGCGCACCCCTTATGGTGTCGGGAAACAGCCACGCCTGCTACGCCCTGCGCCATGACCCGCATAGACGCCGCGCTCGGGGACCACTCCCTGCGCACCCCCTCTGGCGTCGAGAAAGTGCCACGCTTGCTATGCTCTGCGCCATGGCCCGCATAGACGCCGCGCTCGGGGACCACCCCCTGCGCACCCCCTATGGTGTCGAGAAAGTGCCACGCCTGCTATGCCCTGCTCCATTGCCCGCATAGACGCCTCGCTCGGGGTGGTACCCCCTATGGTGTCGAGAAAGTGCCACTCCTGCCATGCCCTGCGCCATGGCCCGCATAGACGCCGCGCTCGGGGACCACCCCCTGCGCACCCCCTATGGTGTCGAGAAAGTGCCACGCCTGTTATGCCCTGCGCCATGGCCCGCATAGACGCCGCGCTCGGGGACCCTGCGCACCCCCTATGGTGTCGACAAAACCCCACGCCTGCTGTGCCCTGGACGACCCTCGTGCTGTGCTATGCTGTGCTGTGCTGTGCTGAGCAGTCCTGTGCTGTGCTGAGCTGTGCTGCGCTGTGAGACGGAGAAGGAGGAGGAGGAGGGAGGTGAGTGAGCGTCGCGGGTGCGACGCGGCAGGGATGAAAACCAGAAGCCCACGAAACATGTGGGAAAAATGCAATAAACCTACACTAATGGCGCTCCAATCGAATGTCTTGGATCTGCGTTGGAAGCCTCCTCCCTGGCGCTCGGAGCGCGCCAGGGGCGGCGCCGGAGGCGCTGCCGGGGGGGGGGCCCTGCGCGGATCCAAGAAATCCGTGCGGAGCTCCAAAAGTTGATGTTTATGCAATTGTTCTTCATCGAAGGAGGACGGACGACTGGCACGATGACGGACGACGCCGGCGGACAACGACGACGTACGACGGTGGAAAGCGACGACGGAAGACGGACGGCGACGGCGACGATGGCGGAGGCCGACGACGGCCAAAGGCACAGCGACTGGGGGAACAAGAAAAAAACGATACCTCTGTTCGAGTCCTCCTCCTCCTGCTCCCTCTTCTCCTCCTCCTCCTCCTCCTCCTCCTTCTCCTCCTCCCCCCCCTCCCCAGACCTGACCTGGACTTCAAGGAAAACGGAGGCTGTTGGTTTGATCGGCGTTGTGGGCAGCCCCTGCACATGCCCGCGCGCACCAGTGCTGCGGCCCCTACAGCTGTTAACGATGAAGGGGCGATGGTGCCATTCGTGCTGCAACGATGCGGGCGCCGTCTGGAAATGCCGGAGGATATGTCTGGACCTGCACAACCGACAGGAGTGAGGCTATCCGGCGGGGGGGAGGTGGAGGAGCCCGACGACCCGGGCTATCTCTGGACGCTACAAAAACATTATCATGTTGCCATGGCGACGGCAAGGGCAGGCGGAGGAGAAGGAGGAGGGGGAGGAGGATGAGGAGGAGGAGAAGGAGGAGCAGGAAGGAGGAGGAGGAGGAGGAGGAGGAGGAGGAGGAGGAGGAGGAGGAGGAGGAGGGAGGAGGAGGAGGAGGAGCAGGAGGAGGAGGAGCGGCATCGGAAGACGTTCGCCGTCGGAGCGTCGGCGGCGGACGGCGCCGGTGACGTCGCGAGATGGCGGCGGCGAGGGGCAGCGGGAGCGGCGCAGGTGCGCGGAGGCCGCCAAAAGGGGGGGCGCGGGCCTGATGCCACCGCCGGCCCTCCCGCAGTATCGTGTCGCCGAGGACCTCCGCGCCGTTTCTGTGCTGTCTGTTGCGGTGTGCTGCGAGCGCGGCAGCTGATCGGGCAGGTGGCGACGGGGAGGCCCCCGTGGGCCAGAAAGTGCGAGGGGGAGGGGGCGGAGGAGGCATGGGCTGCCGAGGTGATCTGTTCCCACGGCTTGGGCCTCGACAGCTCTCAACCCCGTCGCCAGTGACGGACCCTCCTCGCGAGTTGTCTTTCGAGGGTCCTGGGGTCTGGGACGGACCTCGGATAGGTGGCGACATCCGAATCCTATTCCCAACAGCCATCGATTCTGCTGAGTCGATGGGAGGCGACAGTAGGTTTCGGGTAGGTGTCGTGTTCGACGAACTCCGAACGCATCACCCGCCGCCCATCGGGCGGCCTGAATCGTTGATCGGCGATGGTAGGGTCCAGACTTCGCCGCCGATCCGGGGGACGCAAATCCAGACCCCGACGATGTTCGGCGGCGCGCCCGGGGGGGAGAGAGGGGGCGGGCCTTGCGGGGCTTCTCAGAAGCCCCCCGGCCCTTAGTGGGCCCTGGAAACGACAGGGCCGTTTCTTTACCGGTTCCGCTGTTTTTTTGCTGGTTCCGACGCCATTTTTGTTACCGGTTCCGTCGCCGTTCTTTTACGGGTTCCCGCTCCAGTTGTCGTTTCCGGTCGCCGTTTTTTAGCCGTTCCCATTTTCAAAGGACACTTTCTCGGAAACGGTGAAAAAACGGCCCTGCGGTTTCTGGGGCCCACTAAGCCCCAGCCTTCTCAGAGGCCGCCTCTGTCTGCGGGGAAGGCTCAGAACACTGCTCAGAAAGCCGGGTGCATTCCCAGCACTCTGAGCAGGCCCGCCCCCTCTGACTTCCCACCCTGGGGCTCGCCGCCGAGATGTGATTTTTCTTATCTTCTGTTTTTCCCATCCTACTTAAGGACCGCATCTCAGAAATAATTTCGAGCACCTGGAAAGGTGTCAAAAGAGTGTAACGAGTGTCGAAGGAGTGTCGAAACAGTGTCGGGCGAGTGTCTCTCAGGATCCGACACGTGATTTCCTTAAGTTTCGGTGCTTGTTTGGGCGCTCGAAATTCTTCCTGGTGATGAAAGCTAACGTAGGTTGGAACATCATACTTCTAATCCTGGCATGTCCCTCGACCTCGGCCTCCAGGAGCCGTTATCCGGCCACGGGGCCTTGGGGGGGGGGGAAACTGGCCCCTGGGAAAGGGGCGAGACTTCTCCGGCGGCGCATGGCAAAAGAGTCGCGTCGTCGGGCGTCTGGGAAGACGGGGCAGGGCCAGAAAAGGGATTCGAATCCGAAGAGAATTGCTCCAGACGGCCACCGGCAGGAAAAGGCAGGCGAGCACACGGCCGGGTTCGCTCCCCGACTGATCCAGCCTTACGCTTGCCCCTTCCCTCCCGCCCCCGCATGGCGGGACGCGGCGCTATCTGTGACCACCGCCTGCGGGACCGATCTCGGGGCATTTCGGCAGGCGGTGGATATGGAAGCGTGCGTGCGTGCGTGCGTGCGTGCGTGCGTGTGTGCGTGCGTGTGTGTGTGTGTGTGTGTGTGTGTGTGTGTGTGTGTGTGCCTCGCCCTCCGTGGACCCTCATCTGTCCGCGGTCTACCTGGTACGCCCGAAACTGGTAAGCGTTGTCCACAACTCACAGCGGCCGCTGGTGGGCAGCCGACTGTCTGTCTCAAATGGAGAACGCCCGCGGTAGCACCGACCGCGAGTCCGTTCAGAAAAAGGGAAAGAAATGCTCTTGGTCTCGTCCCCGTCATTTTCGTCCGACTCTCAGTAGTACTGGTCTACTAGCAAGGGTAATGGCGATCCCAACTTCCGACCTTGTGAGGATGCCGACTGGACACAACAAATGCAAGCGCCTGTCCTGGATAGGGGTGCCTCCGAATCGATCCCTGGGGTGATATCTGAATTTTTACTCCCTTTGTGAGCGGCCTGACTCCTCACGGGAAAGTTGGGGAATTGGGGGCAGGAGATCGCCTGCGATCTACGTTTGCCCCCCGGACGGAGGGCTCCACAGGCGCGGCCCCGGGGCGCAAAAGCTCCCCCTCAAAAGCCGCCTGCCAGGGCACGCGCGAAGGGTGTAAATGCGAAGACCTCCCACCGGGGCCCGAGTACAGTCAAACACCCTAATAAGGAGGCGCGGTAAGGACGCAAGACCCTTGGAAGCCGAAGTTGGGATTTTTGGGGCGGCGGACGACGAAAACCTCAAGGACGCAAGAGCAAGGAAGAGCAAGGACGCAAGGGTACCCTGAGCAAAATCGCGCGTCCTTTTTGGGGGTTTTTGACTGTAGACTGGGTCGGACGATGCATCGCCGGTGCACCAGGGATCGGCGCCGTCGGCGAAGCATCGGCGCCGTCGGCGTGGAGACAATCGGGCCACACACAGGGGAACAAAAAGTGACATAAACATAAAAACTCAGAGGTCCGCGCGGATTTCTCGGATCGGCGCTGGACCCCCTCCCTGGCGCGCGGAGCGCGCCAGGGGCGGCGCCGGAGGCGCAGCCGGGGGGCCCCAACGCCGATCCGAGAAATCCGCGCGGACCTCCGAGTCTTTCTGTTTATGCCACTTTTTGTTCCCCTAGCATCGGCAAGGCATCGGCGACGTGGCGCGATTCTCCGACACCACCTGCGCGGACCCCATCCGAGAGGCCTGGAAAGAAGGTCCGGCGCCGCAGTGCCGGACATCCGCTGGCCTTCCGTTTTCCACGAGGGGCTTGATCCTCATCGCCGATGAGAATCAAGCCCCTCGGAAGCCCATGCCAAAGCTTTTCGAGCGCGGCGGGCCATCGGATGTATCCAAGGATGATCGAAAAAGGCAAGGACGCAAGAGTACCCTTGTGAACGTTACCCATCCTTACATTCGGACTCGACTGTAGACGGGCGATAGCTTTAGGTCGGGCATGTCCTCCTACATGCGGATCCTGGAGGAGAAAGAAAACATTGCGAAACAACAAAACACCATAATGCTCAAACATTATCTGGACGAAAGACCTAACCACTTGAAGATACGAGTCACGTACGGCAGGTTCGTGTCGTGCCGACCCCAGCGTTGGTTTTTGACACCGCAGGGATCGTTCAACCTTGAACGATCGGCCGCTGCCGCAACGTCCGATCGTTCAACATCGATCGATTCTGGGTCGCCAGCGGCGTTCAACCTTGAACGCCCGCGCTGGGGTCTCCGCTGGTCGACACGACGCAAACCTACCGTAGACGATTTTCTTCTCATCATAGGCAGCGCGCCGCGAGAGGGACGGAGCACGGGAGGGGGGGGCAGCACGGATGGAGACCCCGAACGTGTGCGGGGCGTGCCGCAGTGGACTGGGGGACGCATGCGGGCGCTGCCATGGGGGCCTTCGGCGGAGCTCCCTATTTGAGGGATGAGAAAACGACCCTACCCTGGGTTACAAGTGCGTGGTCTGTAAACCTCCTGGGGGCCCCCAAAGCCTAGAGCCGCCAGGACGCGGCACATCACGCAGGGTTTACCCTGTCAGCCCACAGGAGTTTCAGCGCACAGCGCATCGTAAACCAGGGTAGGGGCGTTTTTTATGCCCTTGACCTATGGGCCACGACATATGTGAGGGGTGTGTCGAAGTAGGCAGAGGAAGGCATGCGAACTCTGCCACTGGTGCCTTCGGTGGAGCTCTGTATGGGGCAGCGAGGCGTGTGAGGGGTGTGCCGAAATGGAGGCGACGCCGCCATGTGAACCCTGCCGCTGAGGCCTGCAGTGGAGCTCCCTATGGGGGGGGCCACGAAGCGTGCGGGGTGTACCGAAATGAGGCGGGGCCGCCATGCGAACCCTGCCACTGGGACCTTCGGTGGAATCCCCCATGGGGCCACGAACCATGTGAGGGGTGTGCCGCCATGGGGCGGGGCCGCCATGCGATCCCTGCCACTGGGGCCTTCGGTGGAGCTCCCTATGGGGCCACGAACCGTGTGAGGGGTGCGCCGAATTGAAAGTGGAACTGCATGCGAACTCTGCCACTGGGGCCTTCGGTGGAGTTCCCTATGGGGCCACGAACCGTGTGAGGGGTGCGCCGAGATGAAACAGAAACTGCATGCGATCCCTGCCACTGGGGCCTTGGGGTGGAACTCCCTATTGGGCCACGAACCGTGTGAGGGGTGCACCGAAATTAGAGCGGAAATGCATGCGAACCCTGCCGCTGGGGCCCTCGGTGGAGCTCCCTATGGGGCCACGAAGCGCTGTACGGGGTGTGCCGCAACGGAGACATGCGGAGGGCAGAGGCAAGGAGGGGGAGGAAGGAGGGGGGGAGGAGGAGGAGATGTGAGGAGCGGAGAGAAGAGAAAGGAGACGCGGGGCGCGGTCCCTTCAAAACGAGGACCCGACACCACAGGATAATTACTCGAACAACGATCCGAGACACCGTCATCGTGCCATCTTCTCTCTGACCGTTCCTCCTGCACGAGGGGCATGCCCGACTTACCGATCGCTCCCCGACAGCAGTTTAGCAGGCTCCCGGGCCGAACCGCGGGCCTAGGCCCCGATCGGCGATGCATGGGCGGGGGGGGGGGCCCGGTATCCACCCCCCCCCTGGGCCGGGCCCCCCCCCGTGTTTTGAGCAGGGACCGACCGTCCCGGCATCCCTATAGTCCTACCACGAAATGTTCTTAGAACGCAAAAATGTGCTGAGAAGAATCACAATGCTCTTAGAACATGAACCCGATGTGAGAAAACAAAACAGACTCCGCCAGAAATGTTCTGAGAACATTTCGTGGGAACCACGACAGGTTCTTAGAACATTGTTTGGTAGGGCTACAGGCACGCCAGGACGCTTCGCCACTGCTTGAGTGTTGGGATGCGGGCCATGCTGGGATGTGTGTGTCCAGGGTGGCAGGACCGGCTGCCAGCGCGAAGGCAGGCGCTGCTGCTCCTCGGCGACCCGCGCTCCGCTGGTCGCAACGCGGTTGAATTCGCTGCCTCAGCTGCGCGTAGCATCGCGCAGCTGCCAAAGGTGCCCGACTAAGTCGGGCCCCCTCCCCGGGCGCCTGCGGTCGCGCATTTCGCCCGGAACGTGCCTGTCAAAAAGCCCCCCAGTGTCGTTGCCCCCAGGCAGGCTCCCAAACCGAGGCAACTGGTTGGCACTGGCATGTCTCCTTTCGCACCCGACCCTCGAGCGGGGCCAGCGAAGGTGGCAAAGGATGGACCGAGGAAGCGAGGACGCAAGGGGAACCCTTGGGAAGGTTGCCCGTGCTTACTATGCGGGTTGACTGCCCTCTGGGCCTCAACAGTTGGCCGCAGGGTGGGGGGCGGGAGCGGGGGCCAGGGCCTGGGCCGGTGCTTCGTCGCTCTGCCTGGACCAATCACGCAAGAAGGACGGGGGGGGAGAGGGGCCCTGACCAGCCGCCACACGCAGCCGCCATGAGAGCAGCCAGGGTCTGGTCCACGTGGGGTAAGGGGTGGGGGGGCACCGAAGGCGACCTGGATGCGGGCGCCCTCCCCACGCTCTGCACGCTGCCCGATCTGCTCGATCTGCGCGTCGAGTGGCAGCTCTCCCGAGCTTGCGCAGGGGCGCCTCGCTTCGCGCTTCGCGCTTCGCGCGGAGCGCGAATCACGTCGTGCTCTCGAGCCGCCCGCGCAGGGGAGAAGAGGAGGCCGAGGAGGCCGAGGAGGAGGAGGAGGAGGAGGAGGAGGAGGAGGAGGAGGAGGAGGAGGGGGAGGGGGAGGGGGAGGAGGAGGAGGAGGAGGAGGAGGAGGAGGAGGGAGGAGGAGGAGGACGAGGAGGAATCGGGAGCCGAGCCGTGCACGCGCGAGGCGCGAACGGGCGCGCCCTCGAGGGCGCCCGCGGCTCTGCGCGGTCCTCGATGTTTGCTCGATCCGCGCGTCGGGCGGCGCTTCCCCCGAGCTTTTGCGTGAGGTCGGGCAGGCCCCCCTACAGGCGGATTTTGAAAGAACGCTCCAGCACAGCCAAGCATTGTGCCAACATTCCCCCAAAAAACAGAGGACGGATCTGACTACCTGCCAGACCACCCCAACCCAACCCGAAGACCCGAAGGTGGCCCGAATTTCGAGATCCGGGGGGTACGGGCTCTACGTGATTTTTCAACGTTCCCCGACCCCCCCCCACTGGAAAGGAATGGCAAATTGAAGCCTTCGGGTTGGGTTGGGGTGGTTTGGTAGGTGGTGAGAATCGTCCCGTAGAGGGACGCGCCCGACTCCCAGCTTGCCGCGCCGGCTGGCTCCCGCAGCAGCAGCGCCGGGCGCGGCCTGCGCGCGAGGCGCGGCCGCCCCCCCGCCGACCACGAGACTGCGGCTGCGCGAAGCCGAGGGGCGGCCAAAGGCTGCGACGCCGTCGCCGCCGCCGCGGGCAGCGGCGTCGGCGACGGCGACGGCGACGACGAGACAAAAGGACCCAGAGATCCGAGGATCTTTCTAGGCCGACATTTTCCTGGATTCGGGCCTCGCCTCCGGGGCCCGTTACATGGGGCCCGTGGGGCAGCAAGAGCTGGGCCGGAGAGCCACCCCCGGGGGAAGGGGTCGGGACTTCTGTGGCTGCGGATTGACAAGATCATGTCAGATGGGCCTGTTGTCCAGCAGCACCACCAGAAGCTGGAGGGGGGAAGGAGGTGAAGGACGAGGAGAAGGACAAAGAGGGGGAGGAGGAGCAGGAGGAGGAGGATGAGGAGGAGAGCCCGCTCCCCCTCCAACTTATGATAGTGGTGGTGGTGGAAAACAGGCTCATCAGTGTCAGCAGACGCCTGGATAGGGTAGCGAGAACGGCGAGGACGAGGGCAGAGACCTTCTGGCACACCTCGGGCCATCGCTCGGACGTCCATTTCCTGATTTTTGTTTCGGTTTCGTGCGTGGTCTCTTCGCGAAATGATCAAGGATGCTCCTCGATGGTCCTCGCCGAAGGAAACATGCACACGTCCGAGCGATGCCAGGACCTCGGGCTGAAGCAGTCGGGTCCTCGCAGATCCGGCGCTCGAGCCCCGACCGGGCCGCCGCCGCCGCCGCCGCGGGCGGGCGGCGTGGGCGGTGCGCGGGCGGCGCGCGGGCGCCTCCTGGACCACCTGGCCGAACTCGGGGTAGTTCCTCGCCGCAGGGGAGGGGGCCAGGAGGGAGGAGCGGACGCCAAAGACCCAGAGAAAGGGGCCCTGGGACACACAAGTAAATACACACAAACAGCAGGATTCCCCATATTTTCATATATTTCCCAACCATCCTCTGGTGTTGGGTCCTCGTTTTGAAGAGACGGTGCCCCGCGTCTCCTCTCCTTCCTTCCTTCCTCCTCCTCCGCCTCCTCCCTCCTCCCCCTCCGCGTCAGCCACACCCATTTCGGCACACCCCTCACACGTTTCGTGGCCCCATAGGGAGCCCCACCGAGGGCCCCAGTGGCTGCGTCCGCATGGCGGCACCGCACCCATTTCGGCACACCCCTCACACGTTTCGTGGCCCCATAGGGAGCTCCCTCTCATTCGTTCAACATGCTTTGCGGTACTCGTAACTGCATATGGTTGGGTCCATCGCCAGGATCATTTCTGTGTTTTTGCCCTCCCCCTACTTCCCATACTTTCCAATTTTTTCTGAGAGTCGACGATTAATTATGTCTGTGTGTTGTTTCCCCTCCTGACAAAAACAAGTCAGGGATCTTCTGACATGGGTCGATGCAGACCCGGGCCAGTCAGGCCCTGCAGCATCCTGCAGATCCCGCATGATCCTGCACCCAAGCCCGGGTCCACCCGAAAGATCCTGCAAGATCCTGCTAAAGCCTGCGCCCAAGCCCGGGTCAATGCGACACTGTCCCTGCAGGATCCTGCAAGATCCGGCGCTCTGGCTGACCCCCGTTTGCATTGACCCCCGTCGCGAGGCTCCCGCAATTCAAGGCGGGGTCACTCCCCAGGCCCTGGGGCCGTCAGCTGCTCAAGAGTGGAGGGCCGGTCCCCCTTGCGGAGGGGTCGAGGCTCCCAGGGTCCACGCAGTGGCATAAACAAGACATCAGAGATCTGGGTCCCCCTCCTCCTCCTCCTCCTCCTCCTCCTCCTCCTCCGCCTCCTCCATCGCTCCTCGTCCCCCTCCTCCTCCTCCTCTCCTCCCCCCTCGCTCCCGCCCCCCTTCCCTCCCCAGCGGAGAGGACGGAACGGAGGACGAGGAGGGCCCCAGAGCGGACCCGAGATGCACCATCGGTGCTGCAACACAGCCTCTGTCGTCAGGTCCCCTCCTCGTCAGTCCCTGCAGGCATCGCTCTGCCACTTCGCGAAGGGCCCCCCTTGAAGGACGAGCGTGCCATGGGCCCAGTGCAGGCGGGGCCTCCCTGTTAAGAGAGAGGGAGAGAGAGAGAGAGAGAGACCGCCCTTCATCACTCGAGCCATAAGGAGTGCGACGAGGTGGAGGCAGGAGTCGAGTCTTGAGGACGATCCGCGCTCCGTTCGCGCTGCGGCTGGAAAATCCAACCTTGAAGGCCGCAGGCGGTGACGATGTTCCGGGCGAAACACCTGGCCTGCCCTCACGAAGTGCCTGGTGGTGCGACAGTAGCTCCAGCGTCGAATGACAAAATGGTGCTGTGACCTCCTGGTGACCTCCTGCCTCCCTCCCTCCTGCCTCCGTCCCCCACTACTTCTTGAAGGGGGAAGGGAGGGAACTTAGTGGGCGCTAGAGACGACAAAGCAATGTTTGCACTGGTTCCGTTGTGCCGTTTTTGTTGCCAATTCTGGCGCCGTTATGTTTTCTAGTTCCGTCGCTGTTTTTGTTGTCGACTCTGGTTCAGGATCGAATTCCAGAACCGTTGTAATTGCCGTTTCCTGTTGCCGGTCTTTTCTCAACTTCCATTTTCACGAGACACTTTTTCGGAAACGCGATTCCGGGGCCCACAAAGTCCGTCTCCGGGTACTTGAAGGGGGGAGGGGAGGGAGGAGGGCCTAGGGGTTGGAAAGACGGAGGGCGGGAAAGGAGGAGGAGGAGGGAATGGCGACGAGGACGAGGACGAGGCCGAGGACGAAGCGCGAGGACGAGGGCGGAGGACAAAGGAAGGTGATCGAAGGAGGAGCACGAGGACGGTGAACGAGGGCGGAACGAGAACGGGAAGAGGACGGAGGACGAAGGAGGACGAGGACGGGACGAGGACGAGGACGGAGGACGAAGGATGAGAGGGGCGAGGAAGAGGAGCGAGGCCCACGTCGGCGGCGGCGCCGTCCACGACGAGGCGAGGACGACGACCACCACGACGACGACGCCGCAGACGTAGACGACGACGACCACCACCACCACGACGACGTCGACGTTCACGGCATCGACGACGACGACCACCAACACATCGACGACCTCGACGCTATCGACCACCGCGACGACATCGCCGTGGTGGTGGCCGAGGCGGCGGCCGAGGCGGCCGAGGAAGCGGGGAATGGGGAGGACAAAAAAGCAAGGCGAGGGCCTGTTGATGTCCGTCAGAGTACAGTGCCGCAGCGCGTACAGGAAGCACGGCGCGGCTTGGCTGGCGGGGCGGAAACGGGCGGCAGCCGCCCTCTCGTCGCAGTCTGCACATGTCCATTCTCCTCAGCCTCATCCTCCTCCTCCACCACAGCCGTCGCGCCACTGCGCCACTCTCCCCTCCTCATCCTCCTCCTCAGCCTCATCCTCATTCTCCTCCTCCTCCACCTCCTCAGCCTCATCCTCCTCCTCCTCCTCCTCCTCATCAGCCTCCTCCTCAGCCTCCTCCTCCTCCTCTGGCTCCTCTCCTCCACCACGCCATCGCGCCGCTCCCAGACCCGCCCGGCTCTGGGCCGATCGCGCCGCGCGGGCTCGCCGCGAGCGCCCGGCGCCGCTGGCGCTGCGGCAGCGCCAGCCGCGCAGGAGGTCCTGCTTGCCGTCGCTCGGACGTCCGTTTCCCGAGCATGTTTCGGTCCCGCGCGTGTTTTTTTTGCTCGATGGTCCAGGATGGTCCTCGACGATTCTCGCCGAGGAAACATGCACACGCCCGAGCGAGGCCAAGCCTGGCTGCCGCCCGCGGGGCGGCGCCCGCGGGGCGGCGCTCGGCGGCGGGCCGAGTGCGCGGGGCGGCGGCGGCGGCGCGCGCGCTGCCGCGCAGCGCGCGGCGGCCTCTGCCGCGCGGCGGTGGCGGAGCTCGAGGCCGCGCGGCCTCGCCCGAAGCGTGGGCGGAGGCAGGTGATCGAGCAGCCGTCGGAGCCGCGCCTCGGGCTCGACCGCCATCTCTCGGCGGCGGCGCCCGTCGCGCAGCCCGAGGCGGCCCTGGCGGCGCTGGGGGGCCTTCGGAGCAGGAGGGGGCTGTGCGATCGGGGGGAGGGTGCAGCCGCCTCGCCGCTCTGCGTGTTGGGTGGCCCTCGAGATAGGGCCCCGCCCGCCTGTGCCCTGTCTCCCCAATTAAAGCTGTGCGTGGCCCGCCTAGCTTTTAGCGGACGAGGTTCGCTCTCGCCCCGCCGACCAAGAAAGTGTTGGGTGGCCCTCCCCTCCCACCTTCCTGCACATGGTATGGCACGTCGGCAGGGTGAAGATCGTCGTGTGCTGAGTCGTCGGGGGCCCTGCGTCGCCAAGGCCCCCCATGGTCAGGGGCCCCGGTGCGCCGCCAGAGGCTCAGGGCCCCTGTCGAGACGCGCGGCCGCGGCCGCGCGGCTCGGCGGAGCGAGCCTTCGTCGTCGGCCTCGCGCTCTCGCTTGCCTCGATTCCACCACCTCTTGCTCCTCGACCTTCTACTGCTTTCTGCCTCATCCTCCTCTGCCATCTCCATTCCTGTGCTTATAAGATAACTCTTCCCTGTCGTACCCGAGGCCAGTCGGAAGGGCGGGCCGAGCGTTTCGCCCGAGACTTCCTCACCATGGATGATCATGAAGCTTAAAGTTTGCTTGTGGTCTGGCAAATAATGCAGGGGGACAGATTATGATTTTCTGCGGCGTCTCACCTTCGAACCAGAAGGCGCGAGACCAGCCACAGACGCGTGCGCTCGCGCAAGGGGCCGGCCCAGAAAAGACTGGGCAAAGTGCTTGTGCAAAGCCGTCGCTCCGCAGTTTACGTCTGCATCTGCACTAATGCAATGTGTCTGCCAGCCAGCAGCGTGGCACAGATTTGTTATTGATTTTGGGTCTCCCCCTCCTCCTGCCCTCCCTCTTCCCCCTCCTCCTCCTCCCCATCCCCCTGGCCCGCAAGGTGTAGATTAGAGAGCAGGCGTGCCGCCTTCTCCCACGAAGCGGTGGGGATTAGCTGGCAGCGTATTCGTTCGCCCACGCGCTCCGGCGAATGACATGTCTGTCCGTCTTCGCAGATGGAGGGCGGGCGGGCGGGCGGGTTTCAAGATGTGCCTCTCGCCTCAGCGTCGCGCACCTGCGTCTCCAATCATTGGGAGCTCCACGGAGGAAGAGCGGCCCAGTTTCAAAATGTTGTTCTCGCGTCAGCGCCGCGCACATTCGCCATACAAAGTGCAAGATGTCACGAATGGAGGGCAGGCCGTTGTCAACATGTGGCTCTCGCCGTAGCGCCGCGCACACCCGCTCTAAACAAATGGCAGGCATTTCGCGGATGGATGTCGGCTCCTTTTCCGCATGTGGCTCTCGCCTCAAGGCCGCGCACATTCGTTTTTCGAGTTGACAGCAGTGTAAAGCATTCGAATGGTTAAAGTCGCAGAACAATGTTTTGGCACGATGGCGGATTCAGGGCGCAACAATTGTGGATTCGCATGGTTAAAATCCCGGGGACAGCGTCCTGGCACGATTCAGGATCGTCATGGCGCAGCAGTGACGGTGACTCGCGGCGTTGAAGTCCCACGAATGGTGTTATGGCACAGCTCCGGATGTTCAAAATATTGTCTCCAACGAGGTAATTCCTGCAATGAAAGTGAATCCTTGTACGGGACTATGAATAAGGGAGACTTTGAGGGTGTCTTGCAATACCGTTGATGAGTCGTGGGTTTACACTGGCCCTCCGCCTTCTCTGTCTCTTCGTTCTCCTCCCCCTCCTCCCTGCCACTCACATCTCCCCCCTGCTTCTCATGCTCCTCCTGATCCTCCTCCTGATCCTCCTGCTCCTCCTCCTTCTCCTCCATCTCCTCCTCGTCCTCCTCCTCCTCCTCAACCTCATTCTCCATCTCCTTCTCCTCTTATTCCTCTTTCTCCTCCTCCTCCCCTCCTCCTCCTCCTCCTCCTCCTCCTCCTCCTCCTTCTCAACCCCTCTCCTCCTCCTCCTCCTCCTCCTCCTCCTCCTCCTCCTCCTCTTCCTCCTCCCCTCCACCTCCTCCTCCTCCTCCTCCTCCTGCTCCCCCCCTCCTCCTCCTCCTCCTCCCCCTCCCCTCCTCCTCCCCCTCCCCTCCTCCTCCTCCTCCTCCTCCTCCTCCTGCTGCTGCTGCTGCTGCTGCTGCTCCTCCTCCCTCCTCCTCCTCCTCCTCCGCCTCCTCCACCTCCTCCTCCTCAGGATAGCTACCACAGGTGCTGGGGGCAGTGCGCTGGGCGGCAGCCTCACCCCATCTACGAGATGACGGACGAGCTGCTCATCAAAGCTCAGGCTCAGCACGAGTCCGAGCCCTGCTTCTGGCTGCGGGGGCTCATCCCTGCCGACTGGGTACGGGTCAAGCCGCCGCAGCAGGGCGAAGAGTGGCACGTCTACGGTTGCAACGGTTTCGAGCAGGGGGCCCTGGGCTGCGGCAGCGAGGTGAGCCCCCTCTTCATCTTCGGGGACGCGAGCGGGGGGAAGGACACGACCCCCGCTTGAGGCGGGTGGGGTCGGCCTGGCAGCCTTCACGGAGCTCGTCGAGCCCATGCAGATCGCTGCCGCGGTATGGGGTGGCTTGCCTGGCGGCCGACAGACGGTCGGACGAGGGGAGCTCTATGCCCTCTACACGGCCATTCGAGGCGCGGACGGGCATATCAATTATGTGACAGACAATGCGAACGTGTGTGAAGGTTGGCACGCAGGCAAAGCGCATTATCCCGAGGGCGAGGACGGTGGTTTGTGGTATGCCATAGGTCAGCAGTTGCGTGCACGCCCGTCGTTGCAGGTGTGTGTCATGTTCGTGTTTTCCCATCAGGAAGCTAAGGATATAGTAGAAGGCCGTTCCCCACCATTGTACGTAGTCGGTAACACCATTGCCGACGAATTCGCTGGTGAGGGGGCCAAGGTTTGTAGAGTCTCCGAGCACGAGAGGGCCCGTGTGGCCCATGTAGAGTATCAAGCGTATTTAGTTCGCATGCGGATCCTGGTCAGCACTCTTCAGACTCTTGAGGCTGAGCAGAACCTTTCCCTTAAGGAGCCCCAGCGGGCCCGTGTCAGGCACCCTGGACCCAGGCCCCCTGCTCCGAGGGTTTGTTCATCGTTTTCCACGCAGCACGTGCTTTCAGAAAAAGGTAATTCATGTTTGCAGTGTAAAAGGCTCCTCCTCCCAGGCTGCTCGTCGAACCTGGCTGGATTCGCCGTGTTTTACTCTGCGGTCTGTGGGTGGCGTTGTATATGATCTCCCCCATGGGCGTCGGGTGCATATATGTGGGGGATGGGCTCATAGTAGTCATCTGCTTAAGTTTCACTCTGGGCTGGGTATTTGGTTCTGTGGCAAGTGTGGCAGTTTCGCAGCTCAGCAGATTGCGAAGCTCGGAGGTGTGTGCCTCGGACCTGCCACGGGTAATCGTGCTGATTACTTAAGGAACATCTCTGCAGGCAAGTGGCCTACAGCTCCTCCGAGAAGGCGCGGAGGGCCAGTGCCAAGTTGGGGTTTTAATCTCAGTCAGTCAGTAACCGACACGGTCGCAATATCCGTAACTCCGTAACTCCTCCTCCCTCCCTCCCTCCCTCCCTCCCTCCCAACTCCCTCCCCCCCCATCTCCCTCCCTCCCATCTCCCTCCCTCCCTCCCTCTCGTCCTCCTCCTCCATCCTCCATCCTCCTCCTCCTCCTCCTCCTCCTCCGCCTCCCCTCCTCCCCCTTCTCCTCCGCCTCCTCCTCCTCCTCCTCCTCGCTCTCTCCTCCTCCTCCTCCTCCTCCTCCTCCTCCTCCTCCTCCTCCTCCTTCCTCCTCTCCTCTCCTCCTCCTCCTCCTCCTCCTCCTGCCCCTCCTCCTTCTCCTCCTCCTCCTTCTCCTCCTCCTCCTCCTCCTCCGCCTCCTCCTCCTCCTCCTCCCTCCACCTCCTCCTCCTCCTCCTCCTCCTCCTCCTCCTCCTCCTCCTCC
Organism: Prorocentrum cordatum; assembly: GCA_963575745.1. Classification (NCBI taxonomy): domain Eukaryota; class Dinophyceae; order Prorocentrales; family Prorocentraceae; genus Prorocentrum; species Prorocentrum cordatum. The sequence continues at coordinate 53,256 of CAUYUJ010014899.1, forward strand.
TCCTCCTCCCTCCGCCTCTCCTCCTCCCTCCTCCTCCTCCTCCTCCTCCTCCTCCTCCTCCTCCTCCTCCTCCTCCTCCTCCTCCCCCTCCTCCTCCTCTCCTCCTCCTCTCCTCCTCCTCCTCCTCCTCCTCCTCCTCCTCCTCCTCCTCCTCCCTCTCCTCCTCCTCCTCCTCCTCCTCCTCCTCCTCCTCCTCCTCCTCCTCCTCCCCCTCCCCCTCCCCCTCCCCCTCCAGAATCACTCAATATGAATACTACTCTCCTCCTTCCCCTGATGACGGGTTGGGAGTGTTCGCCACCCCCGCGTACTGTTTTTTACAAACAAGATTCCCCGGAGTTGGGTTTTCGCCTGCATTTTTTTTCAAACATGCTGCTCTCGCTGAGGCGCCGGCCTCATTTTCGGGCCCCGCTCGTTCCGAATCGTGGTCCCGCTGCGGCGCTGGCCTCATTTCCGTGCTTCCGCTCGTTCCGAATCGTGCTCCCGCTGCAGCGCTGGCGTCATTTCCGCGCTTCCGCTCGTTCCGAATCGTGCTCACGCTGCAGCGCTGGCGTCATTTCCCGTGCCATGCCACGGCATGCAATGCAATGCTAGGTTGCGTTCCGCTGCGCGATGCCATGCCTTCAGCTGAAGCTGTGATATGCAGTGCTTAAGTGCCACGCCGTGCTATGCCATGTTACGCTTTGATCTTCAACGCCATGCTATGCAATGTTATGTTCGGGGCCGCTGTGCGATCCCATGCTGTGCGTTGCAAAGCTTTGCGATGCAATTCTTCACTACTCCACGCCACGCCATGCTGTGACATACTACGCTTTGTGGTACTCTTCTACGCCATACCATGCCGTGCTCTACAATGCATCGCGTACCCTTTCGGGATCATTGCCCTGCTCGACATCCGACTGTGCGAGTAGAGAGCGGATACACTCCATGGTAAGGGATGGGAGGGAGGGGTAGGATGTCAGATATGACGCGAGCGCACCTAGCTTGCCCTTCCCCCTCCCCCTTCTCCTCCTCCTCCTCCTCCTCCTCCTCCTCGTACCTCGCCCCCTCCTCCTCCTCCTCTTCCTGCTCCTCCTCCTCCTCCTCCTCCTCCTCCTCCTCCCTCGCCACCTCCTCCTCCTCCTCCTCCTCCTCCTCCTCCTCCTCCTCCAGTCCGCCCAGCCCACCCTGCCCCGCCCATCCGCCTGCCCACCATCCCCACCAGCCGCCCACCACCAAACGTTCCAGAAGACCCATAGAGGGCACAAGCTTGCACGTCCGCCCTGCCACGCCAAACCTGCCCACCCTGCCCGCCCACCTGACCTTGCTCCCTGTCGTAGCCTTCCTCCTCCTCTCCTCCTCCTCCTCCGCCTCCTCCTCTCCTCCTCCTCCCCCTCCTCTCCTCCTCCTCCTCCTCCTCCTCCTCCTCCTCCTCCCCTTCCCCCTCCCCCCCTCCCCCTCCCCCCTCCCTCCTCCTCTCCTCCTCCTCCTCCTCCTCCCTCCTCCTCCCCCTCCTCCTCCTCCTCCTCCTCCTCCTCCCTCCCCCTTCTCCCTCCTCAAGCCCACCTACCCCTCTCCCTTCCCCTCCTCGTACCCCCTCCTCTTACCCCCTAATCCAATCGTCCTCATCATACCCCCTCCCTCTCCTCCACCTCCACCTCCTCCGCCACCTCCACCACCTGCCCCAGATTATCGTACCGCCGTTCCCGCCAGACGTTTTTGCTGGCACTGCCTGCCCCCTCAGCGACGAACCCTAACAATTTCTCCCCCCGCCGGACACCTGCAGCGAACCATCATCTTCTTGTGGTCGATGAAGGGCGAAAAGGAGCTCTCTTGGAGGATAAACTCGTAGCCTGTCCCTCGCGCTCTCGCCCTCCCTGCACCAGATTCTGGATGTATGCACTCGTACACACAAACACTCCTGCATTGCAGTGTCCTGTAGAACGCAGCAGGGCGGGGGGCTGCGGACTTGTAGAAGCACTACTGTCTTCATAGCCAGCCCTCGTCTCCTTCAACAAACCCTCCTTCCTTCTGGGAAGCCATCTTGCAAGTGCGTCGCTTCCCCGTGCAACAACACAACTCTCCCAACATAATACCTTCGAGGCCTATCAAAGCAGCGGCGAGATGAAAACCTCTAACAATTGTGGGCCGAGAAGTCTCCAAGGGATCGGTCAAGAGAAGCTTGCCCCCAACTCGATCTGGGTCAGGGGCTGCGGCACGCAGGCCTGAAGGTTTTTTAGTTCTTCTCGAGTCCTTGCACAATGGGTACTTCGGATGCGTTCCCGGCTCTTGCCACTTTGGCGAGGGCCCCAAGCGAGCCACAGGAGGGCCCAAAGAAGCCTCCGATGGTCCCAGAAGGCCAATATAACGTACTGGGCAGATGTTGTGTGCTGCTCGGGCTGGTACATGTGCGGTCCTACCAGTGCCCCTCTTTTTGGCTGCACGCTCTCCCAAGGGGAGGTGGCTTGAGCATCAGCAGACGGCAGAAAATGATGAGGCCGCATGCTGCCGGATACCCCAGGAGCTCACGAAGGCAGCTACAATTGCGATCTACAAGTATCCCTCCACAAACCTGCCGGGGGGCAGTGCCGCTGAACATCTGCCCAAAAGCCCATCCAGGTCGCCATATTGACCAATGCCTCGACATGTGACCAGCCGTGGGCACGCGACGTCCCCCCCCACACACACTGGACGCCAGGTCTAGTTTGCTTTCCAGTAAGACGTCACGCCTCTGGGCCTCCCAGGATCTCACGGTTAGCGACAGCTTGGTAACAGTCTGAAAGGATGTTCCCCCCATCTTTGTTCCACTGCTTGTTCCTGTACTTCCCTGATCAAGGCAACTCGCCTGGACTCGTTTCTGGATGGGCTGGTGGGGTCACGCGAAGCGTCTAGACTATAAGAAACACTAATGGCAAGCAATTCCAATGCAATGTCGATAAACCTGCCACCCCTGCTCCGTTCGGCCCAGTGAGCTCAACCACAAAACACCCCCGCTCACGTGAACGTTTCCAAGGTCGAGGCAGCATTAGAGGTGGCCAAGCAAAAATAATAAAAAAAACACATGCACTCCAAGGCAGTGCTAATCCGAGCATAGTAGTTCGTTCCTGGCCCAACCGAATATCCGACGCAGCAACCATACATTCATGCTTGACCGACAAAATGACGCCTGGTTGGGCGCGACAGCTGAAGCGACGATAAGGGACGGAGGAAGAGTCGACTAAATCAAAGTGATGTGGCTCTCAGCATCGGATGCCACTTGGCTTTGGCCACTGTTTGCAACCTCGATTGATTACATGACAAACCATGTGGCTCTCTGCCACTGCTCTGCTTGACTGAGCGGCTTTGGTCACTTGCGCGCCATGGTTCACACTGCACCACCCCCTTCCTCCATCGACTTTAGCTAACACTGTCAAGCGTAGGATGCAAGGGCAACAGATGAAATAGTTGAGCCACTCGGACCATTTCGGTACACCGGCTCATGGAGCTCCGTACGCGTCGCACATAGTTCCGACGGCGAGGTCACGTCGTTGTGGTCGTCCTCCCCCAGAAGACCTCCGACAGCAAATCCTGCTCGCCCTAAATGTTTCACGAACACGTTCAAATACAAGGAGCCACTGTCCGTATGTCCATGAACGACTTTCAACTGTACTGGACCCAACGCGAGCCATTCTGGAACCTCGGCTGAGCTTTGAGAAACGCTGAAATGATACCCTCCAACTTGTTCGGCCTCCGCCCAATAGCCTATAACGTTCAATGCTTGGAAGTACATGTCCGCGCAGTGTCCTCCCAGTCGGCGCGCATCAGCCTGCACGCGAAGAAATGCGTCTTCAGCGCTCAGTCCACGAGGGATGTTTATCAGAACATGTGTGCCCACTTTCATCAAATCGAACCGCTCGCCATGAACGTTTTGAAGGTGGGGGTCCCCAACGGCAGCAGCGCCGCCGGTCGGGATGGCGATCGGACTGGACGTCGGGAAAGCCGTGGGGTAGGCCGTCGGGTAACCTGTTGGGTACGGGGTCGGAGATGGCGTCGCCTGGCTGGCAAAGAATGCGACCTGTCGGACCAGGACATGAATATTGCCATGACTACTCACGAACTGCAGCCTGACGAATTGTGTCGTCATTAACGCCAACGAAAAGTCCTTCCGAGCAGGGCTCGAATCACCATTTGTAATTGCTTGCGACATGACCCAAGGCCCATTCAAGCTGCTAGATGTGTAGATGTTGATGACCTTGGGACATTCGGTTCCACCCCATTTTGCATTACCGGGGGCAATCGCAATTGAAGCCACGTCGTAAACACCACCGAGATCAAAATAATACGAATCGCCAACGACTGGGTCTGGGCTCGGACGAGTGGAAACAATGGTGTGCGTATTGGATCCGGATGAGAAGTCACCGTTCGTAAGTTTAGGCTCCTGCTGGAAAGCGTTGTTGTACCCGACTGTGGTTGGCACTTCAGACGGCGTCGCCGTCGAGGCACTCGCGGTCGTGGCCTACGCGCCGCGATTCGTGACACCGAGGGACTGGTTGGTGGACGCGACGGTCATGGCAGCCGTTCCTCCGATTGACGGCGACAGCCAGAAGACTGTGCCCAGAAGGAATCGGGCCATTGCTGGAGAAAGAAAAAGCAGCATGATCATGAACTTTTGGAGGTCCGCGCGACTTTCTTGGATCTGGGCTAGAGCACCCCCATGGCGCGCGGAGCCGCCAGGTGCGGCGCCGGATGCGCCGCTGGGGGGATCCAGCACAGATCCAAGAAATCCGAGCGGAGCGCCAAAAGTTTATGTCTATGGCGTTTCTCTTCTTCGAATTGCGTTGGGGCAGACTGAACGTGCGCTGAATTCGAGCGAACACCGACGTTCGAGTGTGTAAGATTCAGTGGGATGGGAGCAGCTGTTCCTGCAGGAGGCGAAGCGGCTTGAGCAGGAGCAGAGGGCAGATAATGAGGAGGCCGCGTGCTGCTGGATATCCCAGAAGCTCACGGAGGCAGCTACGGTTGCGTTCTACACAGATCCGGGGGGCAGTGTCGCTTCACGTCTTCCCATAGGCACATCCAGGTCGCCATATTAACCAATGCCTGGACATGTGACCAGCCGTGGGCGCTCGACATCCCACCCACACACTGGGCGCGAGGTCTAGCGTGCTTTCCAAGAAGAAGTCGCACCTCTGGGCCTCCCAGGATCTTGCAATATTAGCGACAGGTTGGTAAGCAGTCTGAACACATGCCCCACCTCTTTGTTCCACTGCTTGTTCCTGCGCTTCCCTGATCAAGGCAACTCGCCGGGGCTCGCTTTTGATGGGCTGGTGAGATTAATTTTTCGATCGCAAGCGTAGCGGAAGTGCCGAACGCCGTCAAAAAGTCGTAACACTCTAGCTACGGCCGAATTTGCGCAAGAAGGAGAGAGAACGCTGGTGGGGCTACTTTTTGTGATCGCGAGCGTCGCGGTCCAACCGCGCGCCGTCAAGAGAAAAGGCAACCGCGCCAAGAAACTGGTGGGGTTATTTCCCAACCATCCTGTGGTGTTGGGTCCTCGTTTTGAAGAGACGGTGCCCCGCGTTCCTCTCCTCTCCGCTCCTCTCCTCTCCTCTCCTCTCCTCTCCTCTCCTCTCCTCCTCTTCCCCCTCCTCCCTCGTGCCCGCGCCCGCATGCGTCAGCCACACCCATTTCGGCACACCACTCACACGTTTCGTGGCTCCATAAGGAGCTCCACCGAAGGCCCCAGTGCCCGCGCCCGCATGCGTCAGCCACACCCATTTCGGCACACCCCTCACACGTTTCGTGGCTCCATAGGGAGCTCCACCGAAGGCCCCAGCGCCCGCGCCCGCATGCGTCACCCACACCCATTCGGCACACCCCTCACACGTTCGTGGCTCCATAGGGAGCTCCACCGAAGGCCCCAGTGCCCGCGCCCGCATGCGTCACCCACACCCATTTCGGCACACCCCTCACACGTTTCGTGGCTCCATAGGGAGCTCCACCGAAGGCCCCAGTGCCCGCGCCCGCATGCGTCACCCACACCCATTTCGGCACACCCCTCACACGTTTCGTGGCTCCATAGGGAGCTCCACCGAAGGCCCCAGTGCCCGCGCCCGCATGCGTCACCACACCCATTTCGGCACACCCCTCACACGTTTCGTGGCTCCATAGGGAGCTCCACCGAAGGCCCCAGTGCCCGCGCCCGCATGCGTCACCCACACCCATTTCGGCACACCCCTCACACGTTTCGTGGCTCCATAGGGAGCTCCACCGAAGGCCCCAGTGCCCGCGCCCGCATGCGTCACCCACACCCATTTCGGCACACCCCTCACACGTTTCGTGGCTCCATAGGGAGCTCCACCGAAGGCCCCAGTGCCCGCGCCCGCATGCGTCACCCACACCCATTCGGCACACCCCTCACACGCTTCGTGGCTCCATAGGGAGCTCCACCGAAGGCCCCAGTGCCCGCGCCCGCATGCGTCAGCCACACCCACACCCCTCACACGCTTCGTGGCCCCACCCGCTGCGGCACGGCACACCCCTCACACGTTTCGTGCTGCATAGGGAGCTCCACCGAAGGCCCCAGCGCCCGCGCCCGCATGCGTCAGCCACACCAATGTCGGCACACCCCTCACACGTTTCGTGGGCTCCACCGAAGGCCCCAATGCCCGCGCCCACACGCGTCACCCACACCCATTTCGGCACACCCCTCCAACGCTTCGTGGCCCCATAGGGAGCTCCACCGAAGGCCCCAGTGCCCGCGCCCGCATGCATCACCCACACCCATTTCGGCACACCCCTCACACGCTTCGTGGCTCCATAGGGAGCTCCGCCGAAGGCCCCAGTGCCCGCGCCCGCATGCGTCAGCCACACCCATTTCGGCACACCCCTCACACGTTTCGCGGCTCCATAGGGAGCTCCACCGAAGGCCCCAGTGCCCGCGCCCGCATGCGTCAGCCACACCCATTTCGGCACACCCCTCACACGTTTCGTGGCCCATAGGGAGCTCCGCCGAAGGCCCCAGTGCCCGCGCCCGCATGCGTCAGCCACACCATTTCGGCACGCCCCTCACGCGTTCCGTGGCCCCATAGGGAGCTCCGCCGAAGGTCCCAGTGGGTGTGCCCGCATGCGTCCCGCACACCCATGTCGGCACACCCCTCACACGCTTCGTGGCCCCATAGGGAGCTCCACCGAAGGCCCCAGTGGGTGTGCCCGCATGCGTCCCGCACACCCATGTCGGCACACCCTTCGTACGCATCGTGGCCCCGTAGGGGGCTCCACCGAGAAGATATTCACAATTGCAGTATTCACAATTGCATATGGTTGGGTCCTTCGGCAGGATATTTTTTTGATCTGCGGCTCAAAGGACGGCTCCAGAAAGGGGGTCAATCTCGACAGGGGCGCAGAGCGAGACGATTGGCAACGAAGCCGATGCACGCGCGAGGGACAAAATGAACCTCATTAGAGCCGACCCGGGAACGGAAGACGGCAGCAGACTGGAAAAGCCGGCGGAGGGTCGCACTGTGGCGCCAGCCCCCACAGACCAAGCCTGCGAGATGGCGGGAACACTGCGCGTGCAGCACAGAACCCAAGGACAGGCACCGCCAAACGCGGCGAGGAGGAGCAGAAGGGGGGGACAGGCGCAGGAGGCGACGAGGGGAGGAGGGAGGAAGGAAGCCTCACTCACAATGCGCCTCAAGTGCTCGAAGTCAGGTGCGTCGAAGCACGACAGGCGTCGGCAGCCTAGTCGCGAGAGTCCCAGCTTGCAACTTCCTTGGGAACGCTGCGTGGTACCACGGCTGAACCACCCGGCGGGGGGCCTGCGGACCTGCCCGCGGGAGAACCGCTGGGCTGTCGTGAACCACGTGCGCCGTGCGCCGTGGAAAAGGTCGCTGGCGTAGTTGGCGCACGCGAGCAACAGATCCGCCCAGGGGAAGGGGGCGACGTCGCAAGCGAAGCCGGGGGCCGGAGGGTCGGGCCTGCCATGCGAGGGCTCAGTCCTGTCAAAGGATGGACCACTTGCATGCGATCTGAGTTCTTCCAAATATTGATTGCTCTGGTTGGCTATCTTCGCAGCTACAGCTTGGGTGTTGACTGCTTCCAGCCTGGCGTCTTTAAGTTCTTCTTGTAAGCTCTGCTTTCCTCGTTCCGCCCTGACTGTAGCGATTTGTTCTCCTTCTACTCTAGCCGCCGCAACGGCAGCGGCAACCGTTTTGGCATCAACGAACTGATTGGTTGCCATCACGACGGCCTGTCTCTCAGAAGCCAGTATTTCCATGCATTTTCGGCTTCCGTCTCCACCTGCCGCTTAACGGCCGCGGTCTGATGATGCAATTGTTCCATCAGTTCTTGTTCTCGCTCTCTAGCAGCCATGGCTAGGGCGATCCGCTCAGCCTCGAATGTCTTCCGAACTTCAGCCATGGCTTCAGTCATCTCCTCTCAATCCAGTCGAGCCCTTTCGGCCAGCTGCGCTTCATTGGCCAGGAACTCTCTCTTAGTGTTGGCCTCTGCTAGCCCGGCCTGGCCCTGGATAGATTGCATGAGAAGACGCGTGCAATTATGCTCGTCCATTGGGTAACGCTCTGCACGCAGCCATGGTATGTTACACTTGGGCCACACTTCAGAGCAATTTTTGCATACTGGATTCCTACATGCACCTTCTGGCTTGTTTGCTTTTCCCGGGCATCTGCTTTCCGCCTGGGGCGCGCAGTTAGGGTTAGGATTCCAACAGGCCTCCGCCATGGAGATGGTGCTGTTGCTCCTTGAAGTGGAAAGTAGATCTCGCTCCTGATCTTGGTATCTTGGGTCTTCCCCTGCTAGAAGCATTTGATCTGGGGCGAACGAAGGTATTTCCTGGGGGTTTAGGCACGTCCCAAAGCTCCTCATCCTTTCCGTCTTGTGTTATTAACTCAGTACACGAAACTGGTTGTCCAACCGTTTCTTCATCCTCAACAACAGCTGGTACCGAGGGTTGCCAGTCACCTGAGGTGGCGGCAGTACGGAAGAAACCTTCTTTCAGTGGTGAGACGTTTAGTTCATAATCCTCGTTTCTTTGTTTCTTGAGGTGAGGTGCAGGGGTCCGTCCTGTGGACCCCCTCTCATGCTTCGCCTGGGCCTCCGTCCTGTCCGCCTGAGGCGTCAGGATACTAGTATCTTCATCGGATCCATCTGGAGACAACCTCTCGCCTTGGGCGGGGAGGTCTTCTTCCACCATCAGGGAAATTCTCGGCTCAGGGAAATTTCGTTATTGATATTATCAAAATATTGCTCCATGGAGTTTATCTCATGTCCTTTATCAATGGGATCATCACTGTCCTGACCAAATTGTCCGTTTAATGCTATTGGGATGGGAATGTTCGTATTCGTACCTGCCCGTTCGCTTGGGATGCTGGGGTGCGCACCTACGTTCTCATGGGCTTCCCCTGGCCGGCTGGTCTCACCAGCGGCTGTTGCAATAGCATGTGTAGCATTCGGAATTGGGCTGATTGACTCCGTCGATTTGGCACTCCAAGACGAAAACGCACTTCGTCGAGTTCTTGCTGTCACGCCATCTCGTCCGTACGGGTCTGGGGTCTGCTCTCGATTACCAATCGGAATTCCAGCGGGTGAAACATCTACCGACATCTCTGCCACTCCCTCAGTACTTCTACCCCTAGTTACCCGAGTGGCGATATAGGAATGAGGGATGCGATCCTGAATGGGGCCGCTCTTGATCATGTCGTATCCGTCATGTTGTTCGGCGCGCCCGTCGGCGCTTCTCGAGACGATGGACACGACGTCTGTCTTATCACAGCTCATTCCCGCAGCGACTAAGTCGTGGGGCTCATTCGAAGTTCCTTGTTTTGGTTGAGATCGTCCCGCGTCGACTAAGTCGCGCGTTTCGGCTGATAACCAGTGTCTTCCTCCGAGAATCGGGATACTATGCCAAAGGAATTAAGATCTCACGTTCACTCTGCTCAGGGAGAGAGGGGACGGGATCAGACATCGATAAGACAAGTATCCGTTAAGCAAGATTACTCTATCAATAATGTGAAGGAAAGAGGCTGGCTGGCCTACGGCCGACGACGCGTGACGGCCGAGGGCTGGCGCGCTCTTTTTCTCTCCTGCAAGCCAAGGCTGGCTTGTTTGAGCAATCGATACAGCTGCAGGATGCAGCAGTAGTTCAGGCAGACAGTGCAAAGCATGCAAGTTATCTGAAGTTCTAATTGAATATGAGGCGGAGAGGAGCATATTTACTCCTCCCCCAGCAGACCTCAAACGGCAAATCCTGCTCGCCCTAAATGTTCCACGAAATATAAGAAGCCACTGTCCGTATGTCCATGATCGACTTGCAACTGTACTGGACCCAACACGAGCCAGTTCGGGGCCTCGGCTTAACTTTGAGAAACTATGAAATGATGCCCTGCAGCATGTTCGGCCTCTACCTTAGACCCGGTAGTGCTCAATGATTGGAGGCACATGTCCGCGCGAAGCCTGTTCAAACAACATGGCCTCTCTCTGCCCACTCTGATCGCCTTCGCCGCAAGCCGCCGTCTGCGGGACCCATCCCCTGGCACCCCCGCGCCCAATGCAGAGCCAGGCGGGGTTAGACTTCCCAGGCACTGACCCTCACCTTCCTCGTGATCGTCCTCGTCGTCGACTGGGGGGACAAACCAATACCGATACCGCTTCTCCCCGTTGCTCTCCCAAAATACGATCTGACCAACATTTCGAGGAGAATCCAGCCGTGGTGACGAGGGCTACGGAGAGCGAGCAGCGGTATCGGTATCTAGAGGCCTCCAGATGGAGTCCGAGCAGATGGGGTCGGAAGATGCCGCATCGCCGATGCATCGGCGATGCGGCTCGATGTGGAGCCAGACTTTCTCCACGCCGATGTCACCGATGCATCGGCGAGGCGGCGCGATCCCCCGACCCATCTATTCGGACCTCAACGGGGAGGCCCAGAATATCGCTTCCTCCTCTGATCGTCGTCGACGTCGTCGCCGGCGTCTTGCGGAACCACTCGGCGCCCCCCTTTGACTACCTACCAGACCACCCCAACCCAACCCGAAGACCCGAATTTCGGGTTGGGGGGGTATGGGCTCCACATGTGTTTTTCGATGTTCCCGGACCCCCCCCACTAGAAATCGAGGGTAAATCTGAGCCTTCGGGTTGGGTTGGGGTTGGGGTGGTTTGGTGGGTGGTGACCCTTGGGCGCGAATAGTGTGGGGGGGGGGGGGCGAAAGTGGAGGGGGAAGAGAGGTGCCCTTTTCGCTCCCTACATGCCCCCTCCTGGGCCCCAGAGGGCCCCTTCAGGGGCCCTACAGGCACTCGTTTCTGAAGCCCTCGCTGCCCCCCCCGGTTCATCGCTCCCGGCCATCGCGCGTCCTCCGACCCCCCACCCCGCCGAAGGCAGAGCCGGGTGGGTAGACGTCCAGCAGCCGCCCCGGGCACTCGCCCTCGCAGCCGGCACCGCAAACGCAGGGGCCCTCGGCCTGGGGAAGCCGCGGGGGCGGCGGGGGGCGAGAGGCCGTCAAGGACTCAAGGGCTCCTGCTATCCCTCGACTCGCGCTGAAGCGTCCACGATCTGCTCGAGATTTTCCTGGTCATCTCCGGACTGGCCTGGAGCAATCCGGATTTTTCTTAATCAATCTGGATGTGCCTCGGTGTATCGGGATTGATCCCTATAGTGAGATGGCAAAAAGCCGTCAGTCCTTAGGGAAGAGGAGCGGGGAGCCGCGCGGGCATGTCTGAGCTGAAGGTCGATGCGTTCCCGGAACTCAGATAATCGGTTTGTTTCAATCCATGCGCTTATCCTTCTGTCGACCCGCGGAGGTCGGTTCTGGGCCGCCAACACGGCAAGAGAGGCTTCCAGGACGGCCAAGGATTGTCCTAAGGGGAGCTCAAGAAAGGTCCCGAAGGGGGAACGAATCGACATTTCGAGCTCTCCGCCCCAAGAAGTTCCCCGAGACCACCAGTGGGTCACCAAGGGGCACCCCAAAGTCTCAGGAGGCTTCCAGAAAGACCAAACATACCCAGGATGTCCTCAAGAGATCCTGGAGAGGCCCCAAGGCACCCATAATCGTCTCCAAAAGGGCATCCAAGAGGGCTCTGACCTACAACCTAGGCGCAGTGTCCCTGCGGCTTGCCAAACGGGCGCACGGCGTGCTGAATGCTTGATGATCGCTGGCTCTTTCAAAACTCCCAGTAGCACCTCGGCCCAGCCCGCCGGCCGCCAGGCAATCCCGGGAACATACTCAATCCGTCGGTGTTACCCTCCAACATGGCCCCACTATGGCTTCCAAGACAGCTAAGATGGCCTCTAAGATAGCCCAAGGAGAATTCAAGATAGCCCCAAGAGTACGTCCAAGACGGTCCCAAGACTGGCGGCGAGCGCGCGGGGGAAGTGAGCAGGGGCGGGCCATCTCAGATCTGAGAAGTTTCCTAAGCCTTCCCCGAAGATACACAAACTTCTCAGAGGACGTGAGGGCGTCGAAAAAGTCCCGCCGTCCGCGAAGAAGGCCTTCTCCTTCTCACTTCCACCCCGTCGCTCGCCGCCGCGAAGATACCCCCAAGACCGCCCAGATGGTCCAAGAAAGCCCAAGACGGCCCAAGAAGGCCCTAAGAAGCCCCTGAGACAGCCCAGGAGGCCTCCAATGGGGTCCTCCAAAGGCCCGAGGAAGACAAAACCAGTGATTTTCGTTCACAGGACGGTTGTTGCAAGATGTCGGCACTTGCTTCAGCACGGCCTTCCGACGGCCCTGTGGGAAAAAAAACGCACACACACACACACACACGTGAAACACACACACACACACACACACACACACACACACACACACACACACACACACACACACACACACACACACACACACACACACACACACACACACACACACACACACACACACACACACACACACACACACACACACACACACACACACACACACACACACACACACACACACACACACACACACACACACACACACACACACGCGTGAAACACACACACACAAGCACACACATCGTGGGGAAACAACGTTTCCCACTGTGTGTATGTGTTTGCGTGTTTGTTGTGTGATTTTATGTGTTGTGTGTGTGTGTGTTTGTTGTTTTTGTTCCCACAGTGTGTGGTTTTCGTGTGTTTATTTTGAGGCCCCTGCGATTGCCCCAAGATCGCCCAAGAGACCTCCAAGACGGCCCGAGGGCGGCCCCAGAGGCCCACAAGGCGGCCCCAAAAGGGACTCCCAAAACGGCCCCAAGAGTCCTCCAAGGCGCCCCAAGAAGGCCCCAAGAATGGCCTTCAAGAAGGCCCTGGCTCGCAGTGCCCCGGCGCCCCCCTCTTCCTCCTCCTCCTCCTCCTCCTCCTCAAGGCATCTGGGTCAGGAGCGCCAGCACAGGTGCCCAGGGCGACAGGCGCCCAGCTCCTACACCACCTGCATGCCTCCTCTCAGAGGCATCCCTCTCACATCTTACCTCGTTTCTGATGGCTTCTAGATGTCGCAGTGTGGGCTGCTGGCTCCTGCTCGTGCGCGTGATGGTCGGCAGCCGTCTTCGAGTGCTCCAGTACAACCCCTTGCACGCATCCAGCGGGGAGAGGCTCACAGCGATCGCACAAGCCTGCCGAGCCTACGACTTCGTGTGCTTGAACGGCACGACCGCCAAGGGTCACGGACGTGAGAGACCCTGGGAGGCACGCTGGCGGAAGGCAGGAGATCACAATTGGTGCATAGAGAGTGGGTGGTCCCGTGGGCCGTATACCAACAAGAGTGCGGGCTGCAGCATCATCCTGGGGGCCAAGGTGAAGAAGGCTTCCGTGACGCACACGTGGACCCCCGCTGGGTCCCTCGCGGGGCGTGGGCTCGCGCTCCGCGCCAGGTGCTCCAAGTACGACCTCGGCGTCTGCTCGGCCTACTACCCACCGCCGCCCGTCAAGGGCGGCCAGGACGTCTACCGCCGCACCTGCGATGCGCTCACGGACTGGCTCCGCTCGCTGCCCTACCTCAGCTCTAAGCGGGTCCTCCCCATCTTCTGCATCGACCTGAATTCAGGGCTCGGACTACACCAGCTCGACGGTGACCCACAGTGGCGGCCCACCACCTCCGACGTCAGCGGCCCGCTGGCGCTGGACAAGCAGCGCTACGCCGCCACCAGTATTCTGCCCCTCATGGAGGAGCTCGGCATGGTTGCGGTCAACAGCTACATAGGCCTGGGCCCGACGTTTTTCGGACCGTCGACTGCCTCGCAGATCGATTTCATATTCGTGCCCAAGGCCTGCCTGGGCGACATCACCTCGGCGGGGCCGCTTCGTCGCCTAGGGAGAGAGCTGCAGGTCATCGCCACCCGCACGCCCAGGGATCACGTCCCAGTCCACGCCTGCATGTACTACTCAATCTCGGCCACCACGGACTCTCACGTGCACTGTGACATGACGGAGCACCGCCGCCTGGGCTACCTGCCGCGGGCCATCCGCTGGAACCGAGAGGCTCTCATGCAGTCGCTTCGTTCGGGCCAAGGCCGCGCGGCCTTCCTCATGGAGCTCGAGACCTACTTGCGCGAACATGCGGACGAGTGGGCCACCATCCAGAACGAGGAGCAGACGCCCAACGCCGACTGGGGTTTCATGATGGACGCCATGATGACGATAGGCAGCAGGCACTTCGCTCAGGCCCCAGAATACCGCCCTGGATATCGCACATTGGCCGCTACCATCCAGCCGCTTTTGGACCAACAGCGGGCCCTCCGACTCCAGCTCAGTGACGACCACTTTTCGGACGGCGCCGAAGGCGCGCTGGCCCTCCTTTCCGTGCAGTGGCAGCTCCGACTCCACACCAAGTGGCTTCGCTCGGCCCGCAGGCAGTACTGGGCGACGTGGCGAATCGACACAGTCGACGAGCTCAACCAGGCCCGACGTCACGGACGCAGCGCCGAGGTGGCCCGCCTGTCCCGACTTCTCGCGGGCACAGGCGTGGGCCCCCGCAAGAGAGACTACAGACGGGCGCCCGTGGCCCTCCCCACTGGGGAGGAGTTGGCCGAGCGCTGGTCGCTGCCGGCTGGCGAGGGGGGCATGGCGGCTACCCACATCGACTGGGTCAAGCAGGCCGAGGACTACATCTACCACGACGTCACGGGCCAGGAGGCGCAGCAGTTCATCGCCCCGTGGACCGAGGAGGGCCTGGGCTGGGCTAAGCGTCGACTCAGAGAGCTGCGCGATTGGCTACGACGGGCTCCCAAGCGTCGTGCCTGCCCACCGTGGTCGGTGCCGCTGGAGTTATGGTGGATGCTGCTTCACCCGTACCGCCGTGTGTCCAGGCGCTACCACGGAGTTGGCTACGAGACACCGCAGATCGACCAGGAGCACACGTGGCGCTTCCTGGTGATCTTCCTCCACAGGCTCCGACGTTCGGGCCAGGTCCCGCTCGTGTGGCATCTGAGCCAAGGAGTGGCGCTCACTTGGAAGAGAGTCATTCATCTCCTCGACCCGTTCGGCAAGGGCTTCATGGCCACGGCTATGGACCCACACGAGCTGCAGGACGAACCTCTTTTCGCTCATGGCTGCGTACCTCATCGGCGCAGAGAGACGGCCATACTGGGCCAGCAGCTGTGCACATGGAAGCTGCGCTCCCTCGGCCTCAATCACGTCACCGACCTCAAGGACATCACCAACGCCTTCGCGTCCACCAACTGGGACAGCCTGGCAGACGCCAACCAGAGCATCATGAAGGACGACCAGGTTTCGTTCGGCCGCCAGCGTTTCCGCTTTGCCGCCGTGATGTTCGGCGACCTCTGCGTGCGCCCCAGCGTCGGGGCTCTCATTGGTGACCCGTGGGCGGTGAAAGTTTTTGTGCGGGACATCAGCACAGTCTTTGCGAAGGTGCAGGAACAGTTTGTAGAGTTTGGCCCCGAGACGGCTACTTGGTGCCAGCTCACGCTCAATTTTGATGGTGAGGAGGTTCTTCTTGATTTGGCGTTTCACTCATACGTAGACGACGCCATTCGGAAGATCGTGGCGCCGCCCGACCTGGCCACGGCCGCGGAGCTCGCGCGGTGGTCCCGAGCATACGACTTGCTTCTCTCTGCTGAGCTTCGACGCCACGGCTACGCGCTCAACCCAGCCAAGAACGTCAGCCTCCTGTCCTTCGTGGGCACGGGGCTACATGCACGTCGGCGTGAAGTGGCGGAAAAAAAAGTTCTTCTTGCAGGGGCCCCAGCAGACTCAACTCGACATCTCGGAGGCCAGGTCATGGGTAACTGTTCGTTTCGGGCCGAGCTTTCGGCCCGCCTGGCGGCCATCTCGGCGGGTTTCTTCTCCATGGGAAAATATTGGTACGCTCGGGGGATCGCCTACACCGAGCGACGAGCCGTGTTCCTGGCCAGGGTCGTGGGCCCCGCGTGCTCCGCCTGCGAGGCCTTCCTGCCGACCCCCAGCCAGATCGACCAGCTCACGGCGCGGGTCGTCTTCTTCGGGCGCAAAGCTATGAGGGGGGCCGCGACGTCCTGGGAGGGGGGCCACGCTCGTTCGGTCCCTTCCGAGGCGGTCTTGAGGTATTGGCGGGTCCCTCCTCTCGAGATCGAGTTCCGTGTCAGACGTCTGCGGTGGTACCAGCAGTGGGCTCGAGAGCCCGCGAGACACCTAAGTGAGTGGGCCCCCCTCTTTGGGGACATGCACATCGAGAAAATGCGAGGCCTCCGAACCCTTTCACCCGAGGGCCATCTCACGGAGACGGCGAACCCCTGGGCCATCCAGTACGTCAGGGACTTCGAGGCGCTTCGGAGGACGTCTGTGGACACAGAGGAGGATATGCGGTCCTGGTCAGGAGCCCCTTTGGAGTTTCTCGAGGAGGGGGACTTGCGGGACTGGTTCACGGAGCTGGACCTCTCGGTCGTCAGGGCCGCGTGGCTCTCGGTCAGCATTCCTCCAGCAGGCTCTCCTGGTCCCCATCAAGAGGCACCACCTGAGGTCCCCGCTGGACAAGGTGAGGGCTTTCGCTGCTCCGTCGGGAACTGCGCCAAATGGCTCCTAACGAAGCGTCAGTGGCTTGTTCACGTTCGGGCCGCTCATGGTTACAAAACTCTGTTGGCTGAGGCCGTCCAGGGCGCTTCGTGCTTTGTGTGCTGCAGCAGGTTCCAGTCTCGCAACTCGGCTTACAACCACGTGCTGGACTCGTTCGCTTCGGGCTTCTGCAAGGTTCAGCTCAGTACCACTCTCGAGCTTGCCCCGCCGACTGGCCCATTCTGTTGCCGACTTTGCGAGGCTCAAGTTCTTTCCGAGCCTGCTCTCCACCTCCATACGCGCATCCATTTCGAGGATCTCCCGCTCGTGCTGGGAGGCGATGGATTTAGACGAGCCCAGCTGGGCGGTCGGGAAACGCAAGGGCCTGGAGACCAGCGACTCCAAGGGGGCCAAGCAGGCTCGACTCCTCGCGGAGCTCGGGCAAGAGGCGCAGGCCAACCAGAAGAACGGCAAGGGAGGGGCGCTGGCGGCGCTCCTGGTCGTCCTCACGAGGCTCGCCCTCACCAACGCGCGCGAGCTGGCCGAGGTGACTGGCGCCTGCTACACCTCGTACATGGTCGGGGCAGAGGTCCCGTTCGTCAAGGTGCTGCAGGAGACGGGCAAGACGTACGCCGAGAACTGCAAGGCCGACGGCAAGGACCACCAGCACGGGCCCCCCTGGCCGCATGTGTTCAAGGCGTTCATCAAGTGGGCCTGCAGCACGGAGGGGGCCAGCACGACTCCAGCGGCAGCGCAGACGGTGTTCCAGGACTACTGGAAGAAGGTCATCCTATCCCCGTCGGCGCTGGAGACGCTGGCGATCCACTGCCGCCACTTCCGACTCAAGGCCTGCTGGTACGACAAGAAGAAGCTCACCAAGCCCGACAGGTTCAAGCTCCAGATCATGTTGGGCATCCCGCAGCAGGCGAACCCTTGGGGAGACGGCACAGCATCGCTGATGGAGGCGGTTCAGCAGACTGTCATGGCGGCAGGCACGGACAAGAAGGACCAGACCGTGCGCTTTCTCCCAGGGGCGCCGCCGAGAGGCGGGCTGGAGCGCGAAGCCTCCAAGCTGCTGGCGCAGCTCGGAATGAAGGACAAACCAGCGGCAGCGCCCGACGGCAAGGACAAGGACGACGACGAGCTGTGAGCCAACCTGCCCGTTTCAGGCTGCAGACTATCAACGGCTCGCGCCGCACCGCGGAGTTGTACCTCCAGGGCCGCCTCCCAGACGGAACCCTCCTCGCCCTCCAGGCTCGGACCCTCTCCCCGATCCTCGAGTACTCGGATGGGGCCCTGGAGGTTAGACTTTTCTTTAGGACCCCCCCCATTCAGGCCTCCTTCGGCGTTGAGACGCTCCAGAGGCTTTCGGAGGCCTCCCGTCAGCTTCGGCTGGCCGCGAGTTCCTTGGGCGAGGGTCGTCTCTCGGGTTCCCTGCGGACCTCCGACGTTTGGGCCGTGCCGCGCCGCGCCGAGGAGGACTGAAAGGGGTTGTGCTGGGGTCGGTTTAATGCGTCGCCGTCCCTCGGCCCTGGTCAGTGGAGGGAGTGCATAGGCGAGCCCCCTAGGTGTCCCCTTTTTGGGGGTCTCGCTGATATGCCAGTGGAATCCCCCTGCAGGGCCCCACAGAATCTCGGGCCCCCTAAGTGGTTCTCGAACGCCTGATCCGTTTTTTGTTTTCCTTGTGGCCCTGCAGGGTGCGGTCGTTCAAGGCGGTTGACTCCATCGGATCATCGGCGCTGCTCTGCTCTGCTCTGCTCCTCCTCCTCCTCCTCCTCCTCCTTCTCCTCCTCCTCCTCCTCCTCCTCCTCCTTCCCCCTCCTCCTCCTGGCCTTCAAGATGGCCTTCAAAACGACCCCGAGGCGCCCCAAGAAAGCCCCCAAGGCGACCCCAAGAGAGCTCCCGAGGCTGCTCCAGACGGCGTCCGACGGTCCAGGAACGCCGCAAGACGGAAAAGAGGCCCTCAAAAGCCCTCCTCCTCCTCCTCTTCCTGCCCCCCCCCTCCCCCTCCTCCTCCTCCTCCTCCTCCTTCTCCTCTTCCTCCTCTTCCTGCCCCTCCCCCTCCCCCTCCTCCTCCTCCTCCTCACCGAAGGTCCCAAAGAGGCCTAAGGAGGCCCCCGAGAGGCCTCCAAGAACGCCCCCCAGGAAGCTCCCAGAAGGCTCCCACTGAGAAGCTCCCAAGAGGTCCCCTCGTCCGTCTTCTCGTCCTCCTGGTTCCTCCCTCTCTTCGTCCTCCTCTACCTCCCCCACGTGTTCCCCGAAGGGCTTCCACAACGGCGGCTGGGGGAACGCATGGTCCAATAGCGTGGCAAACCTTTGTCCAACGTAGGCGTATCCTGAAAGGCATTGAGCGGCGGTGACTCGCCGTAGGCGTCTTCGATATACGTGTGCATGTGTATGTTTGGACGATCTGTACATGTGTTTAGCTATACATAGACGCGTCTCGCATCCACGGCGCATAAAGCAAGTACACGGCATGCATATATGAAAACGTGTGTGCATGCATAACTGCACGTGTCTAACAAGGTGTTCGTGTTAGCATGTGTATTCGGGGGCGCGCAAACATGGATTAGCGATCCATGGATTTGGCGCGCGGGTCGCCAAATCCATGGATCGGGGGAGGTCTCCTTCCCAACATGCGGCCGGTGCCGCATAGTTCGGCGGCGGAAATCAGCGATTCCCCATGGAAACGGGACCCGTCGCTAATCCAAGCCCCCTTAATTCATGTTTGGGATCGCCTGGTGTATGCATATGCGCGTGCATATGTCCATCACCGTGCCCCCGGCACGCGGCTGCGTACCAGCATGCCAGGTGCTGCCTGGCAAGGTTTCTGCCATGTTATACGGACTCCCTCCCCTCTCGAAGCATCCCCATGCGTGCTCCTTCCCTTCTTGCCGAGGCCGCAATCCCTGGCCAACCGCGAACGAGTTGCGCTCCCGATGCCCAGACGGCCCAAGGTGGCCCAAGGTGGCTTCAAGACGTTCCACGATACCTTCGACGCTTCCAACGAGGGCCCCTAGAGCCTTCCCAATAGGGCCTCGAGAGGCACAACATCATTGATGTCCCTAAGGTTGTTCAACGTGTGGTCGGGTTCTCGCCTTCTCGAGCTTCCGACGTCCTAAGTCGATCCAAGGGACGACAAGGACCGCCCCAAAACGGCCGTAGAGGCCCTAAAGAGGGCCCCAAGGCGGCCCAAGAGGGCTCCGAGACGACCCGCGAGGTGCCCAAGAACGCCCACGGGAGGCCCTCAGATGGCCCCAAGCAAAAAAACACAAAAAAAAAACACGAGCCAACCTTTCGAGCCTGCCGCCCAATAAAGGCTCCGGAGGCCCCAAGAGGGCCAACAGAGGCTCTCAAGAGGGCCCCGAGAAGCTGAATCTCATGATTTTCCGATGGTTGTTCAATGTGTGTTGGGTTCTCGCCTTTTCGAGCTCCTGACGCTGCAAGACGGCCCCAGGGGCGCCTCAGACCCCCCGAGTCAGCTCAAGAGGCCCCCAAGAGAGCTCCAAGACGGCCAAGAGGGCTCCGAGACGGCTCAAGAGGCGCCAAAGACTGCCCAAAAGGGCCTGAAGACCGCCACACCAGAGGCCCAAGTCGAGCCTTCTGCCCCAAGAGGCCCCCAGCAGGCCCTCTTGCCTTCACGAATAGGTGTGAACCAGAAAGCTACGCGGGCACGGTGGCAGAATTGTCGGAGACAGATGGATTTAAGTACATTCTCACGTGCAATGAATGAAGCGTATAGTGTACGGAAATGTGCACTTGAACATGCATATGCAAGAGCATGCATATGCACATATATGTACACGTATTGGGTGTGGATCGGATGTGCGTGAAGGCATATCAATACATGTAAATACGATCGTGTACATCTATACACTCACTCACTCACTCATGCCATACGCCGGAGCGCGTAGGCGAAAGAAGCGTAGGCGGAAGAAGATAGATAAGTATATGTGCATGTACCGATGTGCACAACTGTTCGTGTTCATACATACACATATGCATGCATAGCAATACGTACATGTGTAGAGATACACACATGCGAAACCATATGTATATGCTGTTGTGGTTGGATGCATATGTAAACACATAGGTAGGTCTAAATAGGCACATGCGCATGTGCTACGAAATCGTGCATGCATGTGCTAGATCGCAGTCCGTGTAGCAATGCGCTGTTTAGGTCCGGCTTCGTTTGTGTGTACATGCGCATGTACATGTATGTGCATATGTACATGCGCATTGTTGTGGATATGCTATTGTATGTACGTGCATGCATATACATAGTTGTGTGTACATGTCTGTCCGTATGCAGATGCATGCGCATACGGACACGTAAATGTCTGTCCGTAAATGTCTGTCCGTAAATGTGTTGCACATGCAGATGCATGTGCATATGCATATGCGTATGTCTGTGTGTGTAAATGTATGTCCGTATGGAGATGTGAATGTGTGTGATGTTCCTATGCACAGGTGGTTGTCCGAGTATTTGCATGTGTTTGCGTTCATGTAGGTGCGTCTGATTTCTCCAGGCGTAAAAGGGTATGGCAGATGTATACTCCTCAAGCTGGGTGCTTTTACAAACAGATCCGTACTTCATGTCTGAGAAAATGGGCCCCGTTGTAGGGACCGCCACCTTGCGGTCGCCGTCGCCGCCCCGTCGCAGCCGAGTCGCCGCCCGTCGTCTCGGTTCCGCTGTCGGGTCCGCCGCTTGGTGGTCACCGTCGCAGCCCAGTCGCCGCCGCGTCGCCGCCACCCTGTTGCACCCACCCCGTTGTAATCGAATCGTTGCGTGCTGTTGCAGTGCTGTGCCTTGCTCTGCATTGCGTTGCAGTGCGCTGCATTGCGTTGCGTTGCATCGCATTGCATTGGGTTGCATTGCTTTGCATTGCTGTGCATTGCTTTGCGTTGCTGCACATGACTTTACATTGCGCTGCAGTGAATTGCGTTGCATTTCGATGCGTTGCCTTGCGTTGCGTTGCATTGGTGTGCACTGCATTGCGCTGCGTTGCATTCCGTCTCATTCCGTTGCATGGCGTTGCATTGCTGTGCATTGCGTTGCATCGCTGTGCATTGCATTGCATTGTTTTGCATTGCGTTGCATTGCGTTGCCTTGTGTCGCATTATGTTGCAATGCGCCGCATTTCTTTGGCGTGCGTTACATTGCTTTGCGTTACATTACGTTGCATTGGTTGGTTTGAAGTGAACTGTATCGCGTCGATGCGCTGCATTGCAGATCGTTGCATTGCGTTGCATGTCGTTGAATTGCTGTACATTGCTATGCTCTGCGTTACATTCCTGTGCATTGCTTGCGGTGCAGTGCACCAATGTGCATTGGTTTCTACTTCTGTGTGAAGACGCATTGCTTTGCATGGCATTGCATTGATATACATTGCATTGCATCCACGTGGCATCGCGTTGCAGTGGTTTGCAACTTTGCAATGCGTTGCATCACGTTGCATTTATTTGCATTGCTTTGACCCGAGTTACATTGCGTTGCATGACGTTGCATTGCATTGTCTTGCATTGCCCTGCATGGCTGTGTATTGGTTTGCACCAGTTCGCCTTGCGTTGCATTGCTTTGCACCGCATCGATAGTACCACATGTATTGCAGCACCTTGGTTGCACCATTGTTTACACCACCTATAGTGCACCGCACAGATTGTAAGAAATGACTTGTTGGGGTCCACGTTGGCTAACACGGATATGCATCGGAGATAAGGGGGTGAGATCGCAATTAAACGGGGGAAGCCCCCCCCCCGAGAAGTCGGTTTCGGCTTCGTGATCGTGTCGTGCGTGCGAGGCGAAGGTGCGTGGGCGGGCGGGAGGAGTCAAACCTCCACTGGCTAGGGCGCCGCCAGGCCAATTGACCACCCCACCCCCTCCTTGGGCGGCGATGGCCAAGGGTGTCCTGCTGGTGGTTCGTCGGAATCCCGTCGGTGTCTCGCGGTGTTCCGTCAGATCGATAGTGAGATCGAGAGTGAGATCAATAGTGAGATCGATAGTGAAATCGATGGTGGGCCGATATTAAAATGGATAGAGAGAGGGATAATGATGTCCCGTCGGCGCCCCATCGGTGTCCCGACGGTGTCCCGTCGGTGTCCCCTATTGAGCTGGATAGGGAGACTGGTAGTGAGATCGACAGTGGAACCTATAGTCAAATCGGTAGTATAATCGATAGTCAGATCGATGGTGAGATCGATAGTAGGATCGATAGCGAGACCGTTGGTGACATCGAAGTGAGATCGATCGTACAAGCACTAGTGAGATCGATAGCGGGATCGAGAATGAGATCAAGAATGTGATCGATAGTGAGATCGAGTGAGTGAGACGTTGGTGTCTCCCCCCGGCGCACCGCATCACCCGAAGGGTGGCCGTATGGGTATGCAGGTGTAGCTTTCCCTCGCCCTGCCTGACCTCCCCGGCGGGCGGGCAGGCATGAAACAGCAGGCCAGGGCTCCTTCGCACCCCTCGGGAGCGGCCAAGAGGGGGGTGTCCAAGAGGGGGGGGGGGGGGCAGATCACGACCGGGGGCATATGCGCGGCCCAGCGGGGGGACCAGGGACGTGATGAACTAAGAAGGGGCGCCAAGAAATCTGGGGAAATGTCATGGCCCCCGCCATGATATCCCCCCCCCCCCCTAGTCATCACCCCCCTCTTTGCCGCCCCCGAACCCCAGGAGGGGAGCAAGGGGATGGCACGGAAGGGTGGGACCTTCTTCCCCTGGAGCAGGGCGGTGGGGCACTCCGACCCTCCTCCTCGGACTCCCGCCCTCCAGCTCCCTCTGCCTCCGCCTCCGCCTCCGCCTCCGCCTCCGCCTCCGCCGCCGACGACGGCGACGGTGGCGGCAACACTGATCCCGGCAGGGGCGCCGGCGAGCGACTCCGACGACGACGTCGACCCTGGGTGACCACGACGACGACGACGACGACGAGTCCGAGGACAACTGGGGAGACGAGAAGAGGCCCACGACGACGACGACGACGAGCCCAGCCCGAAGACCACTGGGGAGACTAGAGGATGCCCACAGCTGGAGGCCTGGAGATGAGCACCAAAACCAACACAAAAAAAACCTCCACCATATAAAAGTAACCCTGGATGACAATTCTGGATTACTTTTATATCGAAAATGCTGGATCCCTAATCCTGGATCCTGGATCCTTTTCGCACCACAAAAATAAACACCAATAATCATGGATCTTAATGCTGATGGCAATCTGCTGGCCACCTGCGAAGCCCGAACAGCACGACCCCTCGCCGAGCTCGGGACCACCCTCCCTCGGTGGAGGCACACGGCTCGGGGACGGACAGACCCCCCTTCAGTAAAACGTGGTTTACTGAAAACGACCTGAGGCCCAAACCTGGCGGGCGCAATACCGGCCGCGGCGCCCTCTCGAGAACCGAAAACGGACAATTCACGTGTCATTGTTGGGGGTTCTGTCCACCCCCGAACGGCCGACATCGGTGCTGGCGTCAACCTCCGGGCCTCGGAGATGGCGCCACTCCACGGACCTCTCCCGGGGTGCGCCCGGGCCAGAGTCTCGAGGAGAGGCCTGCCGAGTCAACGAGGGCTCTCGAGGACGAGCAGCGGCACATCGCCACCGCGTCCGCCACGGCGGCGACGACGCCGCCGGGGAGGGCCGCCGAGGCCCGCCGGCGCGCAGGCGCATGAATGAGGAAGAGCGGCACCACCACCACCGCCACCACAGGGGACCACCATCGAGAGAAGCCGGAGGGGTCCCCCTGGTGGTGTGGTCCCCCCTCCTCTCGCTCCAGACGTCCCAAATCCTCAACTCGGGGGGCAGCGTGGAGCTCCTCGCTAGAGTCGGCCCCCGCGGAGGTGGTGGTGGTGTCGCTTCTCCTTCACCCGACAAGCGGACCGCCGCGCCGCGCAGGGGGAGCCACTTGAAGGGCCCCTCGAGAGGGCCGCTCCGAAGCAGCAGCGCGATCGCAGGGGCGGCAGCGCCGCGCGCTGGGGGGAAGCCGCGCGCGCCCGCCTTCATCAGCGCGCTGCCCCTTCGCCGCACCGTGCCTGCCGCGCGCGCGGCAAGGCTCGTTGGACTTAGGTCGGGCGTCCCCCTACAGGCGGATGTTGGACGAAAAATAAAAACACACTCGACACATCATCCTAACAAATTGTCGAATGTGTTGTTTTTCTTTTGAGGAAAAAAAACATCGCTCGACTATTTTTGGACTATTTCTTGAATCTTCCTCCTGCGGAGAGCGCGAAACCCGACTCACGTTAGACTTCGGCTCCTGGGAGGTCTTCGCAAGAACGACTGAGGGCGCGGGCGGGCCCGAGGGAGGAGCCGCTCGGCAGGCGCAGGCCGGGTCAAACACCCAGGATCGAGCGGGAGCTAAGCGGCGTCGGGCACGAGCACGACGTCGGCGGTCGACCGCGGACGTCCAAACGAAAACTCAGATGCTGAACTTCACCTCCAAGCAGGCGCAGCCGAGGAGGCGGGGGAGGTTTGGGGGGGGGGCACACGCGAGCCCTGCCCCTACCCCAAGCGACTTCCGAGGGGGAGGGTGGGGTTCACCTCGCTCGGGAGCTCCCGAACGAACTGGGATGCCCTCTCTGGAGGCCCCAGGCGGGCCAGGAAGGCTTTCAAGATTTAGCGCAGACTTCTGAAACCATCTTGACTAGATGCCAATGCTTCGAAAGAAACCCTCAAAACCAAAATGGGCGGCCCACGGTAAAATCGCAATCTCAGGACGCGCGGGGGGTAGGGGTAGGGCCATGTCGGGCCTGTCCCCCTACAGGGGGATTTTCGACGAAAAAATACTCCGACGGTGGGACCCCACATGAGAATATGTTTGCCCTTTGCCCTTTCCCCCTCCCCCTGGAGCACGCCCTCCTCTCGCCCTCTGCTCTGCCCTCTCCTCCTCCTTATATTTCTCATCATGCTTCGCCCCCTTCTCCTGCGCCACCTCCACCTCATCATCGCCCGCCCCCGTGCCCCTGCCCCCCCCCCCTCGTCCTCCTCCTAATCTTCTCCACGTGCACCTCCCCTTCCCCCTGGTCGGGGCAAGCAAATCGATTTTCCTCGGCGCCGTCGCCGCGTCGGCCAGCGCGCGCGCGTTCGCCGACGGCTAGATCGCGAAGCCGCCGGGGCAACCCTTCGGACCAGGCCGCGGGGGCAACCTCGCAGGCCGCGGGGGCGCGGGGCCAGCCGTTGGGACAACCCCGCGGGCCTCCAGGTGCGCGCCGCGGCGCCCAGGCGGGCGGCAGCACGAAGCCCAGCTCTGCCGCGATCTGCTCCGCCTCAGCCCTGGAGCCCACCGCTCTCTTGTCGAACTCTTGGAGCGCCTTCCGCAGCGGCGCCGGCGGCCCGCGCTCCAGGAACTCTCGACCGGGCGGCCGCAGGATCAGCGCGTTCCGCATGCACGCGGCGCGGGAGAACATGGCGCAGAGGCGCAGCCACCACATCTCGTCCGACATGCCCGTGCGGCCAGCGCCCTCGCCCCTGGCGCAGTCGATGGCGACGCCCTTGCGCAGCGTCTGGCCCTGCGACAGCGTCGAGGTCAGGCAGGGCGCGCGCGCCAGGGTGGACCCAGAGCGGCGCGCAGCGTGCGCCCCCGAGCTTCGCCACGTGAGATCCTGCCCGCTGGGCCCGAACATGAGCAAGCTCCTCGCCCGCGCCTCGGCCTCGCCGTCGTCGTCGGCGGCATCGGCGCCCTGCTGCAGCACCCCGGCGACCTCCTTGTAGATCGTGGGCCCCTGGAAGCCGTGCACCTGCAGCCAGATTCCACGCGGTAGGTAGCGGGGGCGGAAGCTGGCCCGGCGCGCGCCCCTCGTAGTCCCGCTCGTCGCCTGCGTGAAACTCGAAGGACACGATGATGGCCCGTTGCTCGTGCACGAACCCCAACTTCTTATTCGGCTCCTCCTGCACGGCCGTGAACCGAACCTCCATGCCAACGTGTGCCCGTAAGACGCCGTGGATGTCCCCCGTCTTATGCATGTCCGGGACGTTCAGGAGGCGCCGGCCTGCGTCTGGGTCACCCTGAATCGCGCCGCACTCGTCCACGGCCTGCAAGAAAACGAAGGGCGCGCCCAGACGCCGAGCGTCGCGACGAGCACGCGTGTTGATCCACCTCGCCAGCGTCTCCAGTAGATGCCTACGCCGTAGCCGAGCAGAAAGTTCTCGTGCTGGTGCCGTGGGTCCAGGACGCCGTGGCTGTCAGAGGCCAACGTCTTCTCCCAGGCAGACCAGACCTCTGGTGGGAAGCGCTTGCCCTCGCGCGTGCAGCCCGAGAGCGCGATCAGAGGGCACCCCGGCTCGAAGCGCGTTGTGCCCATCAGCTCGAAGACGCAGGGAATCTGAGAGAAGACCCTGATGGCGTGCTGGATCTCCACCGTCGGCGGCTCCGCGTACTTGCACGACCCGTCGTCCAGGAGCTCGTTCACGTCCGTCAGGAGCCCGATGCTGCCGGTGGGCTTCAGCTGCAGGAAATCCCCGAGGTGCAACGCGATGGGGACGCGGCCGAAGTGGTGGCGCGGCCTCCTGTAGGTGGACTCCTACACGTCGTGCGTGTCACTGCGCCCGTGGCAGGCGCGAGGGTTCAGCGCGTTGTACAAAGCAGCTGCCACCATGCTTACCTCCTCGATGACCAGGGCGCGGACGTGCTGCCACAACCACTGCAACCTCTTCTGCATGCCCCCCGGTCTCATCTTCGCGTTGATGTACTTCTGGACTCGCAGGGCGCAGGCGTTGTGCAGCGTTCTGGCCTTCGCCGTCTCCGCGGAGATGTTCTTCGCCTGCGCGTTCGAGATGGCCACGACCATCATGGCGCCCTTGTCCTGCGCCGACGAGGGCCGCAAATACTCCACCACTGGGAAGACGATCTTCTGCACCACGTGCGTCTTCCCCGAGCCGCCCTGGCTTGACAGGAACAAGTGCGTCACTTTTCTCTCGCCCCAAGGCTTCTTCTGCACGTCGTCCACCCAGGCGTTGTCGCAGGCCTTGGCGAACTTGGCGACGACGAGCGTCTGGCCCCGCGTGAGTCTCTCGTTCTCCGGCAACCCAGCGACCAGGGCGGCGATGCACGCGCTGGGCGTCGAGTACACGCTGTCGGCAAAACTGGCCGCAGCGGGGTCGCCGCCCAGGCCGCCTGCGCCCTCGTCCTCGCCGTCCGGAGAGCCTGCGTCGTCCTCGTCGCGATTGTTTCGCACGAGGATTGCGACGACACATCCTAAGTGGGGTTTTTGTTTTCTCTGCACCCCCCGCGCAGCCCTCCCGCGCCCCCTCTCTGTGTCTCCCCATCTCTCGCGTTCTCTCTCTCTCTCTCTCTCTCTCTCTCTCTCTCTCTCTCTCTCTCTCTCTTTCTCTCTTCCCACCACCGCCATCATCGTCACTCATCATCCCTCATCGCCCCTCATGATCATAATCGTTCTGGTGATCACCATCATCGCTCGATCATTCACTCACCCACTCACCATCATTATCATCATCACTCACTCCCTCCTCACTTCGCCCCACTCCATCTGTCATCATCATCGTCAGCATCCTCATCATCAGCACCACCACCAGCACATGAAAGGAATTCGGTGCGATCGCCATCATCGGCCAGCGATTATCACCATCATCTAATGATCATCATCACGCCACCATCGTCATATCATCGACCATCATCAGCATCGTCACCATCATCACTGTATTACTCATTCATCATCATCATCACTCACTCACTCACCCACCCACTCAATCACTCATTCACTTACTCATCACATTCACCAGCATGGCCAGAGTATCAAGCGGGAGCCTCGTCTGTGAGTGAATTGCAAGGAAGTCTTAGGCGGGGGCCTCCCCCCTGCGGGTCCCGCACTTCATGTTGGTAATCCGAGGCGGGTCACCCCAGACCAATAACTGTCGTCACCTTTGGGTTCCCCAGGCCTGAATGTGGAGGAAGCATCACGCGGGGGCCTCGTCTGCGAGTAAATTGCGAAGAAGTCTCAGGCGGGAGCACCCTCCCTATGGGTCCCGTACTTCGCGTTGGCAATCCGAGGCGGGCCATCCGAAACGTGTAACTGTCGTCACTTTTGGGCCCCCCAGGCCTGAATATTAAAGAATATCAAGCGGGGGCTTCGTCTGCGAGTGGGTCGCAAGGAAGTCTCAGGCGGGGGCCCCCTCCCTATGGGGCCCGAACTTCACGCTGGTAATCCGAAGCGGGTCATCCCAAACCTGTAACTGTCGTAAATCTCAGGCGGGGGGGCCCTCCCTACGGGTCCCGCACTTCATGTCGGTAATCCGAGGCGGGTCATCCCAAACTTGTAACTGCCGTCACTTTTGGGACCCCCAGGCCTGAATATGGAGGAAGCATCGCGCGGGAGCCTCGTCTGTGAGTGAATTGCGAGGAAGTCTCAGGCGGGGGCCCCCTCCTCATGGGTCCCGCGCCTCATGTTGGCAATCCGAGCGGGTCATCCCAAACCTGTCGCTGTTGTCACTTTTGGGATCCTCAGGCCTGAATATGGAAAAAATATAAGGCGGGATCCTCGTCTGTGAATGATTTGCGACGAAGTCGCAGGCGGGGGCCTCTCCTTATGGGGCCCGAACTTCATGTTGGCAATCCTAGGCGGGCCATGCGAAACGTGTAACTGTCGTCGCTTTTGGGCCCATGTGGTGTGAATCTGGAAGAAATATCAAGCAGGAGCCTCGTCTGTGAATGAATTGTGACGGAGTCTCAGGCGGGGGGCCTCTCCATCCGAAGCGTGCAGCTGTCGTCGCTTTTGGCCTCCGGAGGGTTTGAATAAGGAAAATGTATCAGGCGGGGGCCTCGTCTGTGAGTGACTCGCGAGGAAGTCGCAGGCGGGGGCCCGCCGGTCTGTCCCCGCGGGAGTCCCCGCGCTGAGTCCCCGCAGGGTCGACATGGCGGCGCGAGGAGACGAAACCCCCCGACAGTGCCAGAGCGGCGCGGCCGCGCAGAGCGCGCACCTCACGGCGACCACCAGTGGGGGCGCCTGTCAATGCGAGGGCGCCGAAGCGGGCGAGAGTGTAAAGCATCCGGGCGCGCCCCCCTTGGCGGTCCGAGCGCACTCCCAGCCGGCCCCGACGCGGGGCGTCGACGGGGAGCAGGACATGGCGGACGTGCTGAACTTCGCGCGCCGCAAGCGGCTCACGGGGTTGGCCAAGGAGCTTCTCCCGCCCGCGCGCATGTCCGGAGCGGCACGCGAGGGCGCGGGCGCGCCCGAGCCGACGGAGGCCGCGACCGCCCCCGCGCCCGCAACCGGGCACCGACCGCTGGCGACCGCAGCGCGCGATGAGAGACACGCCTGGGGAAACCTGCATGACGAACGCAAGGCAGTCGCGACGAGGCCGACGCAGGCGCTCCGGACGGCGAGGACGAGGGCGCAGGCGGCCTGGGCGGCGACCCCGCTGCGGCCAGTTTTGCCAGCAGCGTGCACTCAACGCCCAGCGCGTACATCGCCGCCCTGGTCGCCGGGTTGCCGGAGAACGAGAGACTCGCGCGTGGCCAGGCGCTCTTCGTCGCCAAGTTCGCCACGGCCTGCGACGACGCCTGGGTGGACGACGTGCAGAAGAAACCCTGGAGCGAAAGAAAAGTGACGCACTTGCTCCTGTTGGGCCAGGGCGGCTCGGGGAAGACGCACGTGGTGCAGAAGATCGTCTTCCCAGTGGTGGAGTATGTGTGGCCCTCGTCGGCGCAGGACAAGGGCGCCATGATGGCCGTGGCCTTCTCGCACGCGCAGGCGAAGAACATCTCCACGGAGACGGCGAAGACCAGAGCGCTGCATAACGCCTGCGCCCTGCGAATCCAGAAATGCATCAACGCGAAGATGAGGCCTGGGGGCACGCAGAAGAGGTTGCAGTGGTTGTGAGAGCACGTCCGCGCCCTGGTCATCGAGAAGGTAAGCATGGTGGCAGCTGCTCTGTACAACGCGCTGGACCTTCGCGCCTGCCACGGGCGCAGCGACACGCACGACGCGCAGGAGTCCACCTACAGGAGGCCGCGCCACCACTTCGGCCGCGTCCCCATCGCGCTGCACATCGGGGATTTCCTGCAGCTGAAGCCCACCGGCAGCATCGGGCTCCTGACGGACGCGAACGAGCTCCTGGACGACGGGCCGTACAAGTACGCGGAGCCGCCGACGGTGGAGATCCAGCACGCCATCAGGGTCTTCTCTCAGATCCCCTGCGTCTTCGAGCTGAAGGGCACAAAGCGCTTCGAGCCGGGGGGCCCTCTCATCGCGTTCTTGGGCTGCACGCGCGAGGGCAAGCGCTCCCCACCAATGGTCTGGTCTACCTGGGAGAAGAC
Source organism: Prorocentrum cordatum (assembly GCA_963575745.1). Lineage (NCBI taxonomy): Eukaryota > Dinophyceae > Prorocentrales > Prorocentraceae > Prorocentrum > Prorocentrum cordatum. The sequence goes on from CAUYUJ010014899.1 coordinate 84,460, forward strand.
GTTGGCCTCTGACAACCGCGGCGTCCTGGGCCCACGGTACCAGCACGACAACTTTCTGCTCGGCTACGGCATGGGCATCTACTGGGAGACGCTGGCGAGGTGGATCAACACGCGTGCTCGTCGCGACTCTCGGCGTCTGGGCGTGCCCCTCGTTTTCTTGCAGGCCGTGGACGAGTGCGGCGCGATTCAGGGCGACCCAGACGCAGGCCAGCGCCTCCTGAACGTCCCGAACACGCACAAGACGGGGGAAATCCACGGCGTCTTACCGGCACACGTCGGCATGGAGGTTCGGTTCACGGCCGCGCAGGAGGAGCTGAAGAAGAAGTTGGGGTTCGTGCAGGAGCAACGGGCCACCATCGTGTCCTTCGAGTTTCACGCAGGCGACGAGCGGGACTACGAGGAGTGCGCGCCGGGCCAGCTCTTCCGCCCCCGCTACCTACCGCAGAGAATCTGGCTGCATGTGCACGGCTTCCAGGAGTCCCCAATCTACAAGGAGGTCGCCGAGGCGCTGCAGCAGGGCGCCGATGCCGCCGACGACGACGGCGAGGCCAAGGCGCGGGCGAAGAGCTTGCTCATGTTCAGGCCCAGCGAGCAGGAACTCACGTGGCAAAGCTCGGGGGCGCACGCTGTGCGCCGCTCTGGGTTCACCCTGACGCACGCGTCCTACCTGACCTCGACGCTGTCGCAGGGCCAGACGCTGCGCAAGGGCGTCACCATCGACTGCGCCACGGATGAGGACGCTGGCCGCCCGCGCGATGAGTTCCTGGAGCGCGGGCCGCCGGCGTCACTGCGGAAGGCGCTCCAGGAGTTCGACAAGAGAGCGGTGGACTCCAGGGCTGAGGCGGAGCAGCTCGCGGCAGAGCTGGGCATCCAAATGCGTGGGGTCGCACTCGTACTGAGCAGAACCATGAACAGCACCATGAACAGCGCCCTGATCGGCACCATGAACAGCACCCTGAACAGCACCATGAACAGCACCCTGATCGGAAAACTGAGCAGCACCATGAACAGCACCCTGATCGGCACCATCAGTTCCGCCGTCACTTCCCTCGAAGACGCGCGGATGGAAAGGCTGGGTGGGCGTGAGCTCCTCCTGCGTGGGGCCACAATGACCCCACATCTGTGTCGGGCCCGGGAACTCGGCCTCCATGCCAGACGTGCGCTGCAGATCCGCGTGCATCTCCTCGATCCGTATCTGCGTCCACCACGCCTTCTCGAACCCCCTACCCTCAAAAAATCCCCCAAGAGACCTCGAGCTTGCCTCCAAGACGCCCCCAAGGACCTCCCCACCAGATCCCAGCTAGCATCCAAAAAGCCTCTGGCACACCACCGGAGCACGACTGAGGAACAAGCAAAAAGACCACTAGAAGAAGACCCCCCCCCGTGGCTCCGCCCTGGAGCCCACAGGTTTGGGATGAGCCGCCTCGGATTACCAACGTGAAGTGCGGGACCCATAGGGAGGAGGCTCCCGCCTAAAACTCTCTTGCAATTCACTCACAGACGAGGCTCCCGCTTGATACTCAGTCCAGGATGGTGAACGTGATGAGTAAGTGAATTAGTGATTGAATGAGTGGGTGAGTGAGTGAGTGAGTGAGTGAGTGAGTGAGTGATGATGATGATGATGATGATGATGATGATGATGATGATGATGATGATGATGATGATGATGATGATGAGTAATACAGTGATGTTGATGGTGACGATGATGATGATGATGGCCGATGATCGTGATGATGATGGTGATGTGATGATGGTGGTCATCGGATGATGGTGATAATCGATGACCGGTGATGGCGATCGCACCGAATTTCTTTCATGTGCTGGTGGTGGTGCTGATGATGATGATGCTGACGATGATATTGACAGATGGAGTGGGACGAAATGATGAGTGAGTGAGTGATGATGATGATGATGATGATGATGATGATGATGATGACGATGATGATGATGATGATGATGATGATGATGATGATGATGATGTTGAGCGGGTGGGTGAATGATCGAGCGATGATGATGATCACCAGGATGATTATGATGATGAGGGATGATGAAGGATGATGAAGGATGATGAGTGATGATGATGGTGGTGGTGGGAAAGAGAGAGAGAGAGAGAGAGAGAAAGACAGCGCGAGAGATGAAGAGACACAGAGAGGGGGTGTGGGAGGACTGCGCGGGGTGTGCAGAGAAAACAAGAATCCCACTTAGGATGTGGGGATAAATACAAAACCCTAAAATATCCCAAGAAGAGCAAAACATACCAACAACATAGTCCCCAGACTATTTGTTTGACTATTGTTTGACTATTTGGGTTTTTGTTGTTCGCCTATTTTCTATTTTTCGTCGAAAATCCCCTTGTAGGGGGACAGGCCCGACTTAAGGGCAGGGCTCGCGTGTGGCCCCCCCGTCCTGGGAGAGGTGCAGCCGAGGAGGGGGGGTCGCAGCCCAGTCGGCCCAGATCTCCGACGATCCCTCAAAGGGGCCCTGGGACACACAAACAAACACACAAGTAACAGGACTCCCCATATTTCCCCATATTTGCAGGGTTTCTGTCTCCCCCCCCCACTGCCCATCTTTTCCGATATTTTCCCCCTGGGAGTCGACGATTCGTTGTGTCTGTGTGTCCTGGAGGCCTCGGCCTGCGCGGGCCGCTTCCGCCCCCCCCTGTGGCAGTCCAACTCGGCTTCGGGAGGCAAGCCAACTGCGGCTGCCACGGCGACCCGCACCGCGCACCCTGTAGGTGCCGCGGGTTGGGGCCATCGCTCGGACGTCCATTCCCAATGTTTTTGTCGGTTTCGTGCGTGTTTGTTTCGCCAATTTGTCAAGGATGCTCCTCGATGGTCCTCGCCGAAAAGAAAAATGCACACGTCCGAGCGGTGCCAAGGGGTTGGGGCCGAAGCACCCATTACACATTCAACTGCCTGACAGAACTCTTGCTCTAGATCGTTCCACGCATCTCGCGTGGCAAACCTCAAGTGGATTCTCGGGCCGGGCGAAAGGGGGGGATAGCAAAGGGGGGGTTTGAGAATCAGCTCACGTAGCTGATTCTCCCAGCGCCACCCAGCGCCGGAGGCGGCCATGTATCGAGGAATGGGCTCGGCGGCGGGGCCGAAACCAGCTGCATGCAGCAGATTTCGTACCCCCCCCCTTTCCCTATCCCCCCCTTTCGTTCGGCCCGACCATTGCAGATTAAGCTGCCTGACAGAACTGTCGCTCCAGATCGTTCCACGCATCTCGCGTGGCCAGCCTCAAGTGGACTCGGGAGGGAAAGCCAGACCCCGGCGAAGCGGTCGGAAGCCCTGGGGCCGCGGATGGCAGAACCACGTTCTGCGTCGGCGGCGAGGCGGCGCTGGCTGCACCAGCGACAGATCTAAACATGACGGGAGAAACTCGGGAGCGGCCAAGAGGGGGGTGTCCAAGAGGGGGGGTGCAAATCATGACCGGCGGCATCTGCGCGGCCCAGCGGGGGGAACAGGCACGTAATGAAATTCACCGGCCCAACGGGCCAAGGGCGTGCTGAGATCTTCGGTAACTGGTCAACAATATTCTAGTTCGCGCGCGCGGGGCCACCCCTGGGGGTCCCCAGACAGTACCCCGGGACACCCCCGGGACACCCCCGGGACACTCGGATCAGAGATGCCAGATCGGGCAATTTTTCGACACCCCTCACAAGGATCGTGGCAACTTTTCGACACCCCTCACCCCATCCTGACCCAAGAGGTCCCCAAGACTGCCCAAGAGGCCCCCGAGACGCCCAAAGAGCGCTCCAAGATGCCGATGATGACCCCAAGACGGCCCACGGGGCCTCCAAGTGGCCTCCAAGAGGCCTCACAAGAGGGCCCGGGAGGCCCAAATCAGTAATTTTACGACGGTTTCGGAAGGAGTTTGGCCTTGTCGCCTTTTCGGCCATCCGATGCTCCAAGACGGCCCAAGAGGCCCCCAAGAGCGCAAGCCAGAATATCACCACCCTCACCGAGATCGGGATCTCCTTCCCTGGGTGGTGGCACCCCGCCGATGTTGGTGCTGGTGCCAACCTTGGGACGGCCGATGCCGCTGCGAGAGAGAGGTGAAACTCGGAACGTTCGCTCTGGTAAAATGGCTCCACGCTGTTTGGCGAAGCCGGCTCTGGGCAGGCTGTGCCGCCCGGAGAGGGAGGGAGGGAGGAGGAGAAGGTGAAAGGCGAGGAGAAGGAGGAAAAACGCGACAAGCAGACACAACCAAGCAGGAGGAGAGGGGAAGCGGCAACAGCAACAGCAGCAGCAGGCAAGCGCGCACCTCGAGGCCTGCGCAGGCTTCTGACCCCGCGAGGCGCCCGAGAGGCGGCGGCGGAAGCGGAAGCGGCGGCGGCGGCGCCGGTGCGCCGTCGCAGCGGGCCGCGGGCGGCGGCGCCCGGGCGGTGCGAGGCTCTGTGCGAGGCCGAGGACGTGCAGTACGACTCGCAATGGCCTGGGGCAGCGGCGGCCCGCCGCGGCGGCCGGCCGGCCGCCCGCCGGCTCGTCCGGCGCCAGGGGTGTGCACGGCAGGGCTGGCACCAGGGATCTGGGAACAGATGGGACGCACAGCGACAGACTCATAGTATGTATGTCTATAAACAGATGCGTGTGTATATATAAGATCTTATGTGTATAGCATGATCAAAAAAGATATGTATATATACATATATATATACACACATATATACACAAATATTCGGGGATGGGCTGAGCCCCCTTTAGCAAAACGTGGTTTCGGAAAGCGACCCCGGGCCCAAACCTGGCGGGCGCAAGCCTGGAAGATGACGGCCGCGGCGCCCTCTAGTTAACCAAAAATGGACAATTCACTAATCGACGTGTCAAGGTGGGGGGTCTGCCCACCCTATCTATGTATACATATACATATATATACATATATATATATATATATATATATATATATATATATGTATATACAGATGTCCACTTTGAAGGCGCGCGTTCGACCCGAACATATGGTAAAACCATCTTGCAGTATATCGTTTCCCGAGCGGTGTGGCCAGAAAGCGCCCGCCAAGACGCATATACCACAGGATTTCTCAGTGCGCGCGTCGCCGCTGGGGGGGCGACGCACGCATAATATTACTATGTTGGGGTGACGCCGAACATATGAACATACGTGGCTAGATTCACATGTGGAACAACTGGAGGCCACTTGCGGGATACACATGTGGAGGATCACCGTGCTGGGCCACACGAGGACCGTGGTGGCCACGCATGCATCCAACTCTCGCCCAGGCCGGCCACCTCACGCGCATCCGGCTTCCTGATGCCGTGACGACTCCGCTCACCCTCGCCTATTCCTCCTCCTCCTTCTCCTCCTCCTCCCTGCTCCTCACTCCTCCTCACTCCTCCTACTCCTCCTCACTCCTCCTGACTCCTCCTCCTCCTCCTCCCTCCTCCTCACTCCTCCTCCTCCTCCTTCTCCTCCTCCTCCTCCTCCTCCTCCTCCTCCTTCCTCCTCCTCCTCCTGCCCCTCCCGCTCCTCCTCCTCTCACTCCTCCTCACTCCTCCTCCTCCTCCTCCTCCTCACTCTCCTCTCTCCTCCTCCTCCTCCTCCCTCCTCCTCCTCCTCCTCCCTCCTCCTCCTCCTCCTCCTCCTCCTCCTCCTCCTCCTCCTCCTCCTCCTCCTCCTCCTCCTCCTCCTCCTCCTCCTCCTCCTCCTCCTCCTCCTCCCCTCCCTCCTCCTCACTCTCCTCCTCCCCTCCCCCTCCCCCTCCTCCCTCCTCCTCCCCCTCCTCCTCCCCCCCCTCCTCCTCCCCCTCCGCCGCGCCTGGCCGCCTCGGGCCCCTCGCTGCCCCACGACGCGAGGCACACCCCGCCTCCGGTGCCCGAGGCCGCCCGCGCGCCGCTCGCCCGTCGAGACTCGACGGTGAGGCCCCCTCTCCTCTCGAAGGGGCCCTGGGACACACAAACAAATCCGCCGATCCGGCGTGTGAGTTTCTGAGAGCGTGGACTTGAGCTCGCTCAAGCTTCGCTCTGCAGGGGGGTGGGGGGGTACATTATTTCTGACGTCATTTCCGACGTTATTCGGTACACGGGGATATTTCCGACGTCATTTCCGATGTAATTCGGTCCCGGGGGACAGGGAGGCATAGAAAACTCCACTTCCGGAGCACCCCCGGATCGGCGGCACTGGCCGGAGGCCAGCCCAATACACACAAATAACAGGGTTCGCCATATTGTCCCATATTTTCTAGGCTTTTGTCTTCCCCCCCCCTTCCCATATGTTCCCAGATTTTCTGGGGACGACGACTCATTGTGTCCGTGTGTTTTTGTTCCCTCCTGACCTCTGCCCTCCTGCGCGCCCGCGCGCCTGCTCTTCCGCTCGCGTCCGCGCGCCGCGCGCCCCGCCCGTCTCGACCCTCGCGCCCGCGTTCGCTGGGGCCGCCGATCCAGAAGAAGTGGCACGACGACCCTGGCGCTGGTTTGTGATACGCAGAAGGCATCTATACACCACCACCGTGCCAGGCCAGGGCCATCTTGGCCCTGGCATGGTGTACACGCCATCCTGGCCGAGGCCAGGAAGGTCTATACACCATCCTGGAACCCAGGATGGCCCTGGCCTGGCACGGTGGTGGTGTATAGATGCCTTCGTCGGGTCTGACACCGCCCAGGTCGTTCAGCCTCGAGCGTGGCGGATCGCTGAGCCTCGCTGACTTTTCCGCCGCGGCGCGGCAGAGGCGACCCGCTCGCGCGTCGAGCATCCTGGGCTACGGCGTTGCGGAGTGTCCCGCATGCAGGCAGCCTTGAACACACGACCAGACCGTTCAGCGGCGGCTCTCCAATCGCCGGATCGTTCTGCATTGGCCAGTTCGGGGGTCCCTGGCGGCGTTCGACCCTGGAATCGGCAATACATCTCCGACACATCAACGATAGGCCTATGTTCCTGGGCGGAGTGGGCAATCGAATTCCCTTTAAGAGAGGAGCTGCGATTGGAGGTCAGCGCATCCCCCCTAAGAGTATCTCCCCCTAACGTGGCCCCTGATTATAATCCAGGTTCAGCCAAATATCACCCACCTTGGCAATCACGTAAAACCGTTTCGTGTCGTGACGACCCTCGCGCTGGTTTCTGACACCAGGTGGATCGTTCAACCTTCAACGATCGGCGGTTCTCCGATAGCCAGATGATTTCATAACTCACAAACAGCGAATGTATCCATCCATATTCTCGCCCTCGCGGTCTGGATTCTGGGGCGCGATCCCGCGGATAACGTGGTCGCATGGACAAGTTCCGTGCAGAACATCCGCGGGAAAAAAGCACCGTATCTGAGGTTGTCACGGCCCATGGTGCTGATCCTGGGCGCTCTGTGCAGACGGCTCGTTGGCGCCTTCGCTTCAACACGGCCACGCCGAATGCGGCCAGCACTGTTGCAACAGCCACTCGGCGCCCCCCCCACCCCAATGATCGCGTGGCGGAGGCGCTTAGCGGCGCTGCGCCGGATGCCTCGGTCTGGCGCCACCAAATCGCCGCGGGGGCTAGACCAGCGGCGCCAGCAGAGCTGCGCTGGGAGGCCAAGTGAGGCGACCCTTCTGTCACCATCGCGCAGGCACTGCGCGATGGTGACAGCGGACAACGGGCCCAGCGGGGCAGCGGGGCTTCGCCTACGCGCGCGGACAACGGGCCCACGAAAACTGCCAGCGGACCCGACTGAACGAACAGCGTCATCCATCACAAGAATGCGCGCTAAGGATGCGCGCTAAGGATGGCCTTGAAGACCATGTCGATACCTTTCGAGTGGGGCGTGGCCAGCGAAATTGGCCAAGGATGGGTCGAATGGAAGTATGCAAGGGCCACCTTGGGAACTTGCTCATCCTTACTATGCGGGCTGAACCAAAGGAACAATCGCGCAACTGGGACCGCAAAGATCGGAAACACCAGATTGACAGCACAGTTCCCTGCGATCATCAGGTCTCGCCCACGGCCACCCGCTGCAACATATGGCGCAAAATTGAAGCAAAGACGTACAACATATGAAACATAATGAAACGGACCAGAGGCTATCCGACCATCTCTTCCAAGTGTCCAATCCCGTGAATTTCTGTCACATTCAGCCAAACGTATGGATAAAATACAGAAGTCCCTCTTCACAACTCGCGGCTCCCCTGCGCCACAAAGGAAACCGGACAATCCTTCCCCGCCCCAGCTGCCCAGTATCTTCCGTCAGAGCGGGCCATCAAAAAACAATGCTAAATGAACGAAGGAGAAACGCTAATCGGGACACCCGCGACTTTCTGAAAACCCCGCGTGGGCTTCACCTCGAATCTCACAACAACCGCGAACAATGAACGTCCCACTACGATCAAATACCGAACCCAGCTCCCAAGTCGTATGGCAACGGCCAGAAGCTCTATACATATATATATATAAATACCTTTATATACATACATGTATATGTGTGTGTCCATGTGTGTATATCTACTAGAACGATCGCGCGCGCTTCGGGCGCGCTTCTGTTCTACTTGAGGTCGATCGCACGGAGTGGAACATGAGATCGCGATGGATGAACCAGTGAAAACATGATAACAACAATTGAGACTGAGCACGGTCATCTGCACAAAGAACCGCAGTGGGCGGACCGACCCGCTTTCTCGCTGTGGTGAGGGTTGCGCAGAACATGGAATGGCCAACTGACCTTGGTGAACTGGACCGGCCAACGGAACGCGATAGGGGGCGTTATGCGAACGTCGCCGATCCAACCAAATTGGCCGATCAGGACCAGCGGAACCCATGCATCAAAGAGTGAAGGAAGAGAACGGAAAAGGCGCCACCACAAAGGCCCCAGAAGACTCAAATTGCCCAAAGAAGCTGATTCTGGAGGCACCGCAAACGTTCCAGGAAGGCCCCGGACCGCCACGAGGCTCCCCCGACGACTCCAAAGGCTTCGACGAAAGGTCAAACATGATCGACCCACGAACCCGGAAAGGAATATAGAAATGTAACGCACGCATGGCAACGTTTTCAAAGACACCTGATTGGGTGACGGACAAGTGCAATGCTGATTGTATCGATCTTGATGTACCGTGCCGAGGGCTGTGCTGTGCTGCGCCGTGCTGAATTGCGATGTGCCATGCCGCGGTTGTGCTCTATAGCGTCGTGGATCGAGTCTTCCTTTGCATCCGAGTCCTGACCGAACTGATCTGGATCTGAAGCTCGAGCTGCCTGAACACGTAGCAGCTGCCCCAGAGCTAATTGACAGGGGGACATAGGCGCCGCGAAACGTCCCAAGGGACGCGCCAGGCGACGTGCCAAGGGACGTGCCATGGGGTCGCACCGTAGGACGTGCCAAGGGGACGCGCTACTGGACATCCTCAAAATTCCTGCGCGCGGGACGTGGCACGCGCGAGACATCCCCAGAATTCCTGCGAGCGGAACGTGAAAACCAACATTTCGCCTGAGACATCCTCTGAATTCTGGCCCCCCACGAGGCCCCCGCTCGAGACATCCCCCAAGTTTGCAAAACCAGCGTTTCGCTTGAGACATCCTCAACAAATTATGAAAAACACATGCATTTCGCTCGAGACATCTGGTCAAAATCCAAGGACATCCTGGCAAAACAAACGAATTAGTCGAGACATCCTCGAAATTCCTGCGCGCGGGACGCGGCACGCGCGAGACATCCTTGGAATTCCTGTGAGCGGGACACGAAAACAAGCATTTCGCCTGAAACATCCTATGAATTCTGGCCCCCCACGAAGCCCCCGCTCGAGACATCCTCCAATTTTGCAAAACCAGCGTTTCGCTCGCGCTTCGGGAGGCCCTCGCCAGCGCGCCTGATCGGGCGCAGGCGCGCAAGCGGCCATGGAGGACGTCGCCTTCTTCAGCAAGAGTTCCGGACGCCGCTGGGCTGCCGCGAGTGCGAGGACGCTCGCGCGTCGCCGTCGGCGGCAATATCGTCATGAAATCGGACTTTCGCGTGCTCAGGCGCTGCAGCGGCGCTTGGTCCTGCTCCGCGTTGGACTTACCGCCCACTGGGACCTGAGCGACGCCATCGGCGGCCACCACCCCAAGATGGGCGACGCCCTTGCTGCTGCCGATCTTCTTGGGGCTGTGTCGCCCGATCTCATCGCGTTGGCGGCCGCAGCCTGTGCTGACAGCAACTGGGCTCGGCACGCGCCACTACGCGACACGCCTGCCATCCCCAAGATGCCGATCGGCATCAGCCTGGTCTCTCTTGAGCTGTTCCGTGCCGCGTTATACCACGGCCAGTACGACTTCGAGCAGAAGACCGTGGACGACCTGCTGGGTGCCCTGCTGTGTGATGGCGATGTTCCTCACCCTGGCGACCCTCATGCTCCTGCAGATGAGCCTTCTGTGCGTGCAGATGTGCCTCATCGTGATGATGAAGAACTTCCTGGTGGTGCGTTTCCTGCTGAAGCGGTTCATGGCGTTTCTCCTGCCGGCCTGCCTGATGAGCTACCTGACGATCCTGGGGCTCATGGGCTACCTGATTTTCCTGGTTGAGGTGCTCTTCCTGAGCTACCTGACGATTCTGGTGGAGCCGCTCTTCCTGATGATGCTGATCTTCGTCTTCCTGCTCGTAGGCGTGACCAAGATCGATGCGCTGATCTTCATGGCGTGGGCGGTGCTCGCTGGTGGACTGCCCGCCAGGCCATCGCCGACGCCTGGCTGCTGCGCCCTGCTCGCGATGATCCTGTCCTCCGCGCTGGGCCCGCGACTGAAGTTCAGAAACTTGCTGCTCCTGTCGCTGGTCGCGACAACATCGGGTTCACGTTCGCCACGAACTCGTTCCGACCTGGTTCGTCTGTCTACGACTCGTCTGGCGGAGACTGGTACGACAGCATGCCCAGAGGCTGGAGGCTGACGCCGCACCGCTTCAAGCGGGCTGTATGACGCCCCCCGCGCGCCTCAGTTGCCCTCCCCGCGACCTCCCCTCACTCCCGTCTGTGTGTCTTGTTGGGGGGCGGGAATGGGAGGGATGGAGGATGAGGAGGCTGTCTTGAGATCTCTCTCTAGTTGCCGCCCCATTTGATATAATAGATTGTCCAGTGTTGGCGCTACCACACGTCCGAGGATGATCTTTTGAATTGCAGGTGCATTCGGGCCCTCGAGGTTTCGTGCCCCTGTTTGTCGGTCGTGGCCCTCCGCCTCGTCTCTGTCTGGGTTCCTGGGTCCGTCCCTCGTTCCCTTTTCGGTCCCCTTCGGGCCCCTTCGCTCTTCGTCGGAGCAGGAGTGTTCGGCAGACGTTCACCCGCGAGCAAATCAAAAAAATCAAAAATCCTCAACAAATTACAAAACACATGCATTTCGCTCGAGACATCCGGTCAAAATCCAAAGAAATCCTGGCAAAACAAACGAATTAGTCGAGACATCCTCGAAATTCCTGCACGCGGGACGCGGCACGCGCGAGACATCCTCGGAATTCATGCGCGCGGGGCGCTTTTCCGCGTCGCGGTCGGGGCTCCAGACCCCGTCATTTGTCGAGGATTATGCTAAAAACGCTCCGCACCTTCTTTTACGAAGGAAAACGGGGGTCCGCGGACTTCGTTTTTTATCGAGGATCCGAGATGGGGGGCGCACTTTCCTCGAGCGGGCACGCACGAAACGCACTTCTTCGACTGCAAATCATCACTGTACTTCGTTATTTACACAGAATAATTTCGCCGGCCCCCTTCAAGTCGAAACCGGACGGTAAACCAACTACATGATCGACCCACCAACCCGGAAAGGATTATAGAAATGTAAGGCATTGCAACATTTCAAAGACACCAGATTGGGTGACGGGCACATGCAATGCTGAATGTATCGATGATGATGTACTGTGCCGAGGGCTGTGCTGTGCTACGCCGTGCTGAACTGCGATGTGCCATGCCGCGATTGTGCTCTATATAGCGTTGTGGATCGAGTCCTCTCTGGCATCCGAGTTCTCACCGAACTGATCTGGAGCGTAAGCTCGAGCTGCCTGAGCAGATTGTAGCTGCCCCAGAACTAATCGACAGAGGGAACATGCCAGGAGGACGCGCCGCGGAACGTCCCAAGGGACGCGCCAGGCGACGTGCCAGGGGACGTGCCATGGGGACGCACCGCGGGACGTGCCAAGGGGACGCGCTACGGAACGTGCCAATGGACGTGCCGAGGGACGTGCCAGGGGACGCGCCGCGCGACGTGCCAGGTGGACTCGCCACGGAACGCGCCAAGGAACGTGCCAAGGTGCATAGTTGAGTGTATCGATCTTGATGTACCGTGCCGACGGCTGTGCTGTGCTGGGCCGTGCTGAACTGCGATGTGCCATGCCGCGACTGTGCTCTCTATATATAGCGTTGTGGATCGAGTCCTCTGAACACGTGAAAACACGTGGTTCCAGCTCGAGACCACCATGTTAGATACCCCCCTGGGTGGCCTGAACACGTGAAAACACGTGGTTCCAGCTCGGGACCACCATGTTAGATACCCCCATGTCTGGCCTGGACACGTGAAAACACGTGGTTCCAGCGCGACACCACCGTGTCCCCCCTGGGTGGCCTGGACACGTAAAAACACGTGGTTCCAGCTCGGGACCACGTGCAAATTCACACTTTACCACGATATTTATCGCAGAATAATTCCGCCGGCCCTACTCCCGCACGTAATTTATAGCAGAATAATTTCGCCGGCCCTACAGCCGTCGAAACCGGGGGGAACCAACTAAAAGAGAACCCTGGGCTCGAGCCCTTTCCGGGAAAAACAGAAACCTGGGCCCACGCCCTTTCCGGGAAAGATTGGCATTTCCCTTCGTAAAACGTACGTGTTTCACAAATTCGCCTTTGGGGCTTTCCGACGCTCAAAGACGGCCCAAGAGGCCCCCAAGACCGCACCAAGACGGTCCAAAAAGCCCCTAAGAGGGCCCCAAGACAGCCCAAGAGGGCGCCAAGACGCTCAAGAGGCGCCGAAGACGGCCCAAGAGAGCCCCGAAGACGGCCCCAAGAGCATTCCAGGAGCGCTCCAAGTGGCTTCCAAGAGAGCTCAACATGGCCCCACACGGTCCAAGAGCGATCGAAGATACCCGAGATGGCCTCCAGCTGGCCCAAGACGCCTCCAAGGGGCCTCCAAGATGCGTCCCAAGAGGGTCCCTAGACCCCAACCAGCTCGGGACCACGTGCAAATTCAAACTTTACCACGCAATTTATCGCAGAATAATTCCGCCGGCCCTACTCCCGCACGTAATTCATCGCAGAATAATTTCGCCGGCCCTACAGCCGTCGAAACCGGGGGGAACCAACTAAAAGAGAACCCTGGGCTCGAGCCCTTTCCGGGAAAACAACATGATGGACCCACGAACCCGGAAAGGGATAAAGACATGTGCAGCATGGTCACGTTTTCACGATACCCAACTGGGCGACATCCCACGAAACATCCCACGAGACACCCCGCGAAACATCCCACGAGACACCTCACGAAACATTCCACGAGACACCTCACGAAACATTCCACGCGACACCCCGTGAAACAGTCCACGAGACACCCCACGAACAGGCAACCACTCAACCAGACACGCCACGAAACATTCCACGGGGGTGCGACTGGGTGTGGTCGTGCTGGGGTGTGGTCGTGCTGGGGTGTGGTCGTGCTGGGGAGTGGTCGTGCTGGGGGGTGGTCGTGCTGGGGGGTGTGGTCGTGCTGGGGGGTGGTCGTGCTGGGGCGTGGTCGTGCTGGGGCGTGGTCGTGCTGGGGCGTGGTCGTGCTGGGGCGTGGTCGTGCTGGGGTGTGGTCGTGCTGTGGTCTGGGGTGAGGGTCGTGCTGGGGTGTGGTCGTGCTGGGGTGTGGTCTTGCTGGGGTAGGGTCGTGCTGGGGTCTGGTCGTGCTGGGGTGTGGTCGTGCTGGGGTATGGTCGTGCTGGGGTGGGGTCGTGCTGGGGTGGGGTCGTGCTGGGGTCTGGTCGTGCTGGGGTGTGGTCGTGCTGGGGTATGGTCGTGCTAGGGTGGGGTCGTGCATTTCGCTCGAGACATCCTGCCAAAATTCCAGGAAATCGTACAAAAACAAACGAATTAGTCGAGACATCATCGAAATTCCTTCGCGCGGGGCGCTTTTCCGCGTCGCGGTCGGCTCTGCAAAACAAGCGTTTCGCTCGAGACATCCTCGGCAAACTCTGCGGAGCAAGCGTTTCGCTCGAGACATCCTCAACTCTGCAAAACCCGCGTTTCGCTCGAGACATCCTCAAGAAATTCTGAAAAACAAGCGTTTCGCTCGAGACATCCTCAAATTTTAATTCGCCGGCCTCCTTCGACCTCGTTATTTATCAGGGAAAAAATTCGCCGGCCTCCCTCAAGTTGGCACCGGGGGACAGGTTTACCACTAAAAGAGAACCCTGGGCCGGAGCCCTTTCCGGGAAACATGATGGACCCACGAACCCGGAAAGGGATATAGACATGTGGAGCATGGGCACGTTTTCACGATACCCAACGGGGCAACACCTCACGAAACATCCCACGAGACACCTCACGAAACATCCCACGAGACACCTCACGAAACATTCCGCGAGACACCTCACGAAACATTCCACGAGACACCCCGCGAAACATTCCACGAGACACCCCACGAAACATTCCACGACGACAGGCAACCACTCAACAAGGCGGTGTGGTCGTGCTGGGGAGTGGTCGTGCTGGGGTGTGGTCGTGCTGGGGGGTGGTCGTGCTGGGGGGTGGTCGTGCTGGGGGGGTGGTCGTGCTGGGGGGTGGTCGTGCTGGGGCGTGGTCGTGCTGGGGCGTGGTCGTGCTGGGGCGTGGTCGTGCTGGGGCGTGGTCGTGCTGGGGCGTGGTCGTGCTGGGGTGTGGTCGTGCTGTGGTAAGGTCGTGCTGGGGTGCGGTCGTGCTGGGGTGTGGTCTTGCTGGGGTGGGGTCGTGCTGGGGTGTGATCGTGCTGGGGTGGGGTCGTGCTGGGGTGTGGTCGTGCTGGGGTGTGGTCGTGCTAGGGTGGGGTCGTGCTGGGGTGGGGTCGTGCTGGGGAGTGGTCGTGCTGGGGTGTGGTCGTGCTGGGGTGTGGTCATGCTGGGGCGTGGTCGTGCTGGGGTGGGGTCGTGCTGGGGTGGGGTCGTGCTGGGGTGGGTTCGTGCTGGGGTGCTCCGCACCCTGTGATTTATCGATCGGGTCGTGCTGGGGTGTGGTCGTGCTGGGGTGTGGTCGTGCTGGGGTGTGGTCGTGCTGGGGTGTGGTCGTGCTGGGGTGTGGTCGTGCTGGGGAGTGGTCGTGCTGGGGGGTGGTCGTGCTGGGGGGTGGTCGTGCTCGGGGGTGGTCGTGCTGGGGGGGTGGTCGTGCTGGGGGGTGGTCGTGCTGGGGCGTGGTCGTGCTGGGGCGTGGTCGTGCTGGGGCGTGGTCGTGCTGGGGTGTGGTCGTGCTGTGGTGAGGTCGTGCTGGGGTGTGGTCGTGCTGGGGTGTGGTCTTGCTGGGGTAGGGTCGTGCTGGGGTCGGGTCGTGCTGGGGTGTGGTCGTGCTGGGGTATGGTCGTGCTGGGGTGGGGTCGTGCTGGGGTGGGGTCGTGCTGGGGTCTGGTCGTGCTGGGGTGTGGTCGTGCTGGGGTATGGTCGTGCTAGGGTGGGGTCGTGCATTTCGCTCGAGACATCCTGCCAAAATTCCAGGAAATCGTACAAAAACAAAGGAATTAGTCGAGACATCATCGAAATTCCTTCGCGCGGGGCGCTTTTCCGCGTCGCGGTCGGCTCTGCAAAACAAGCGTTTCGCTCGAGACATCCTCGGCAAACTCTGCGGAGCAAGCGTTTCGCTCGAGACATCCTCAACACACGAAAAAGTGGCCCGCACCCTGTGATTTATCGATCGGGATTTCAAAAACAAGCGTTTCGCTCGAGACATCCTCAAATTTTAATTCGCCGGCCTCCTTCGACCTCGTTATTTATCAGGGAAAAAATTCGCCGGCCTCCCTCAAGTTGGCACCGGGGGACAGGTTTACCTACTAAAAGAGAACCCTGGGCCTGAGCCCTTTCCGGGAAAAAATGATCGACCCGCGAACCCTAAAAGGAATATAGAATTGTAACACATGGCAGCGTTTTCAAAGACACTTGATTGGGTGACGGGCAAATGCAATGCTGAGTGTATCGATCTTGATGTACCCTGCCGAGGGCTGTGCTGTGCTGCGCCGTGCTGAATTGCGATGTGCCATGGCGCGACTGTGCTCTATAGCGTCGTGGATCGAGTCCTCCTTTGCATCCGAGTCCTGACCGAACTGATCTGGATCTTAAGCTCGAGCTGCCTGAACACATAACATAGTAGCTGCCCCAGAGCTAATGGACAGGGGAACATGCCAGGAGGACGCGCCGCGAAACGTCCCAAGGGATGCGCCAGGCGACGTGCCAGGGGACGTGCCATGGGGTCGCACCGCGGGACGTGCCAAGGGGACGCGCTACGGAACGTGCCAATGGATGTGCCACGGGATGTGCCAGGGGACGCGCCACGCGACGTGCCAGGGGGACTCGCCAAAGGACGCCCCACGGAACGTGCCAAGGAACGTGCCAAGTTGCAATGCTGAGTGTATCGACCTTGATGTACCGTGCCGAAATCAGTGCTGTGCTGCGCCGTGCTGAATTGCGATGTGCCATGGCGCGATTGTGCTCTATAGCCTCGTGGATCGAGTCCTCCTTTACATCCGAGTCCTGACCGAACTGATCTGGATCTTAAGCTCGAGCTGCCTGAACACATAGTAGCTGCCCCAGAGCTAATGGACAGGGGAACATGCAAGGAGGACGCGACGCAGAACGTCTCAAGGGACGCGCCAAGCGACGTGCCAAAGGACGTGCCATGGGGACGCACCGCGGGACGTGCCAAGGGGACGCGCTACGGAACGTGCTGGGGACAAGCATTTCGCTCGAGACATCCTGTCAAAATCATCTGAATTCCTGCGCGCGGGACGCTGCACGCGCGAGACATCCTCGGAATTCCTGCGAGCGGGACGTGAAAACAAGCATTTCGCCTGAGAGATCCTTTGAATTCTGGCCCCCCACAAGGCCACCGCTCGAGACATCCTCCAATTTTGCAAAACCAGCGTTTCGCTCGAGACATCCTCAACAAATTATGAAAAAATGATGGACCCACGAACCCGGAAAGGGATATAGACATGTGGAGCATGGGCACGTTTTCACGATACCCAACGGGGCAACACCTCACGAAACATCCACGAGACACCTCACGAAACATCCCACGAGACACCTCACGAAACATTCCGCGAGACACCTCACGAAACATTCCAGGAGACACCCCGCGAAACATTCCACGAGACACCCCACGAAACATTCCACGACGACAGGCAACCACTCAACCAAGGCGGTGTGGTCGTGCTGGGGAGTGGTCGTGCTGGGGTGTGGTCGTGCTGGGGGGTGGTCGTGCTGGGGTGTGGTCGTGCTGGGGGGGTGGTCGTGCTGGGGGGTGGTCGTGCTGGGGCGTGGTCGTGCTGGGGCGTGGTCGTGCTGGGGCGTGGTCGTGCTGGGGTGTGGTCGTGCTGTGGTGAGGTCGTGCTGGGGTGTGGTCGTGCTGGGGTGTGGTCTTGCTGGGGTAGGGTCGTGCTGGGGTGGGGTCGTGCTGGGGTGTGGTCGTGCTGGGGTGTGGTCGTGCTGGGGTGGGTCGTGCTGGGGTGTGGTCGTGCTGGGGAGTGGTCGTGCTGGGGTGTGGTCGTGCTGGGGTCGTGGTCGTGCTGGGGGGTGGTCGTGCTGGGGGTGTGGTCGTGCTGGGGGGTGGTCGTGCTGGGGCGTGGTCGTGCTGGGGCGTGGTCGTGCTGGGGCGTGGTCGTGCTGGGGTGTGGTCGTGCTGTGGTGTGGTCGTGCTGGGGTGTGGTCGTGCTGTGGTGTGGTCTTGCTGGGGTAGGGTCGTGCTGGGGTCGGGTCGTGCTGGGGTGTGGTCGTGCGGGGGTATGGTCGTGCTGGGGTGGGGTCGTGCTGGGGTGGGGTCGTGCTGGGGTCTGGTCGTGCTGGGGTGTGGTCGTGCTGGGGTATGGTCGTGCTAGGGTGGGGTCGTGCATTTCGCTCGAGACATCCTGCCAAAATTCCAGGAAATCGTACAAAAACAAAGGAATTATTCGAGACATCATCGAAATTCCATCGCGCGGGGCGCTTTTTCCGCAGCGCATATAAAACCAGAGGCCATAGAAGTCCTAAGAACATCCTCGGGCAAAACTCCTGCGGAGGCAAGCGGTTTCGCTCGAGACAATCCCACCCACGAAAAGAATGGCCCGCAACCCTGTGATTTATCGATCACAGGGGGGGGGGGGGGGATTTCAAAAACAAGCGTTTCGCTCGAGACATCCTTTCAAATGTTATCCCGTCCTCCTTCGCCATATTTATTTTAATCAAGAAAAAATTCGCCGGCCTCCTCAAGTTGGCACCGGGGACAGGTTAACCTACTAACAGAGAACCCTGGGCCCGCGCCCTTTCCGGGAAAAAAAACATGATCGACCCACGAACCCGGAAAGGAATGTAGAACTGTAACACATGGCAGCGTTTTCAAAGACACCTGATTGGGTGACGGGCAAATGCACTACTGAAGGTATCGATCTTGATGTACCCTGCCGAGGGCTGTGCTGTGCTGCGCCGTGCTGAATTGCGATGTGCCATGGCGCGACTGTGCTCTATAGCCTCGTGGATCGAGTCCTCCTTTGCATCCGAGTCCTGACCGAACTGATCTGGATCTTACGCTCGAGCTGCCTGAACACATAGTAGCTGCCCCAGAGCTAATTGACAAGGGGAACATGCCAGGAGGACGCGCCGCGAAACGTCCCAAGGGATGCGCCAGGCGACGTGCCAGGGGACGCGCCATGGGGTCGCACCGCGGGACGTGCCAAGGGGACGCGCTACGGAACGTGCCAATGGATGTGCCACGGGATGTGCCAGGGGACGCGCGACGCGACGTGCCAGGGGGACTCGCCAAAGGACGTCCCACGGAACGTGCCAAGGAACGTGCCAAGTTGCAATGCTGAGTGCATCGACCTTGATGTACCGTGCCGAAATCAGTGCTGTGCTGCGCCGTGCTGAATTGCGATGTGCCATGGCGCGACTGTGCTCTATAGCCTCGTGGATCGAGTCCTCCTTTGCATCCGAGTCCTGACCGAACTGATCTGGATCTTAAGCTCGAGCTGCCTGAACACATAGTAGCTGCCCCAGAGCTTATGGACAGGGGAACATGCCAGGAGGACGCGACGCAGAACGTCTCAAGGGACGCGCCAAGCGACGTGCCAAGGGACGTGCCATGGGGTCGCACCGCGGGACCTGCCAAGGGGACGCGCTACGGAACGTGCTGGGGACAAGCGTTTCGCTCGAGACATCCTGTCAAAATCATCTGAATTCCTACGCGCGGGGCGCTGCACGCGCGAGACATCCTCGGAATTCCTGCGAGCGGGACGTGAAAACAAGCATTTCGCCTGAGACATCCTTTGAATTCTGGCCCCCCACGAGGCCACCGCTCGAGACATCCTCCACTTTTGCAAAACCAGCGTTTCGCTCGAGACATCCTCAACAAATTATGAAAAACAAGCGTTTCGCTCGAGACATCCTGTCAAAATCCCAAGAAATCCAAAAACCCGCGCGCGGGACGCGGCACGCGCGAGACATCCTTGGAATTCCTGCGCGAGGGGCGCTTTTCCGTGTCGCGGTCGGCTCTGCAAAACCAGCGTGTCGCTCGAGACATCCTCAACAACTTCTGACACCAAGCGTTTCGCTCGAGACATCCCCAACTCTGCAAAACCAGCGTCTCGCTCGAGACATCCTCAACAAATTCTGAAAAACAAGCGTTTCGCTCGAGACATCCTCAAAAATAATTTCGCCGGCCCTACTCCGTGCGTGCCCGCTCGCAAAATAATTTCGCCGGCCCAAGTCGCAGGGGGGCCGGGGGGTGAACCTACTAAAAGAAAACCCTGGGCCCGCGCCCTTTCCGGGAAAAACATTGATTTCCCGAAGTTTTGGAAGGATTTGGCCTTTTTGGGGGGCCCGGGAGGCGATTCGAGGCACTCTGGAAGGGCGGCGCTAATTGAGAACCCCCCCTTCTTTGATAGATCTCCTCCAGGATGGCCCTAAGAGCGCCCCGAAAGCTCCCAAGAGCGCCCCAAGAGTGTCCCAAGAGGGCCCAAGAGGCCCCAAGAGGCCCCAAAAACGCCTCCAAGGGGCTCCCAAAAGACCCCCAAACGGCCCCAAGAGGCTCCACGCAAGAGGCCTCCAGGACCGCCAAGAGGCCCCAAAGACGGCCCAAGAGGCTCCCAAACTCGCCATTGTCCTCCTCCTCCTCCTCCTCCTCTTTTTCTTCCTCCTCCCTCCTCCCCCTCCCCCTCCTCCTTCTCCTCCTCCTCCTTCTCGTCCTCTACGTCCTCGCCCTCCTGCATCTCCTCCTCCTGCATCTCCTCCTCCTCCTCCTCCTCCTCCTCCTCCTCCTCCTCCTTCTCCTCCTCCTCCTCCTCCTCCTCCCCCTCCTGCTCCTGCTCCTCCTCCTCCTCTTCCTCCTCTTCCTCCTCCTCGTACTCCGACGACGACGGCTCCTCCTACATCCTCCCCCTCTTGGGGTATACGGTGGCTCACCCCGCCCTTGGTTCTTCTGCAAGCTCCCCCGCTTCCCTCATCACCTCCACTACCCTGGGACTCATTTCTAGACGGGCTGGTGGGGATACGCTTTTTTGGTCGGCGGCCACTCGACTACGGTCTGGCGGCAACAATAATGTCCGGGACAGCGGCACAAAACGAACTGCACAATCAGTGTTGATGCACGCGCACTGAACAAAATGCTCAGAATTCGAAGGAAAACCGCGCCTAAACACGCGCTGCAAACTAACAACGGTGCCCAAGACACGGAACACTGCCACCCCGAGCCGGGTAGGGACATGCAACAGTGCCAACATGTCGGGAAGAAGGCGCAGCTCGAATGCAGGACTTGACACGTGTCTTCCTCCTCCTCCTCCTCCTCTTCTGCGTCCTCCTCCTCCTCCCATACATCTATCAGAACTCGCCTGAACGCACGTGTTGGAGCTGGCGTCGCAGGTATCGTGTGTACCCGAGTAAACAGATGTCCCCCAAGCGCAAGGCACGGTCGTCGCTGCTGCCGTACCGTCGGTAGTGCTGCATGCTGCCTCGGGCGATCCCAAGGCCCTCTCGGACCGTCTTGGAGCTCTTTGGGGGCCCTGAGGGAACTCTTTGGGGGCCGTGTGGACCTGGGAGGCCTAATCTATAGGCACATACGTAAGAACACACGGATTCGCTGGGGGCCTGGATTACGCTGGATCGTCGTCGTCGTCGCCGCCGCCGCCACCGCGACGTCGTCGTCGTCGCGCTGTCCTCGATCCCTCGATCGTGTAAGCGTGGGTTCTACAGACCCCCAAGAGACCCTCCAAGAGAACCCCCGGAGACCCCCCCACGCAAGGCTTAAAGATGAGACTTTGTCGTCGTCGTCGCCGCCGCCGCCACCGCGACGTCGTCGTCGTCGTCGTCGCGCTGTCCTCGATCACTCGATCGTGAAAGCGTGGGCTCTACAGACCCCCAAGAAACCCTCCAAGAGAACCCCGAGACACCCCACGCAAGGCTCTAAGATGAGACTTTGTCGCCGCCGCCGCCACCGCGACGTCGTCGGATCGTGAAAGCGTGGGCTCTACAGACCCCCAAGAGACCCTCCAAGAGAACCCCAAGACACCGCTCCACGCAAGGCTCTAAGATGAGACTTTGTCGTCGTCGTCGCCGCCGCCGCCACCGCGCGTGGGCTCTACAGACCCCCAAGAGACCCTCCAAGAGACCCCCCACGCAAGGCTCTAAGATGAGACTTTGTCGTCGTCGTCGCCGCCGCCGCCCTGTCCTCGATCCCTCGATCGTGGAAGCGTGGGCTCTACAGACCCTCAGAGACAGCTCCAAGAACACCACGAGCCCCCCCACGCAAGGGCTTCTAAGCGAGACTTTGTCGTCGTCATCGCCGCCGCCGCCGCCACCGCGTCGTCGTCGTCGTCGTCGCGCTGTCCTCGAGCCCTCGATCGTGTAAGCGTGGGCTCTGCAGACCCCCAAGAGACCCTCCCAGAGAACCCCCGGAGACCCCCCCACGAGAGGCTCAAAGATGAGACTTTGTCGTCGTCGTCGCCGCCGCCGCCACCGCGACGTGGTCGTCATCGTCGCGCTGTCCTCGATCCCTCGATCGTGTAAGCGTGGTCTCTACAAACCGTCAAGAGACCCTCCAAGAGAACCCCAAGAGACCCCCCCACGCAAGGCTCTAAGATGAGACTTTGTCGTCGTCGTCGTCGCCGCCGCCGCCACCGCGACGTCGTCGTCGTCGTCGCGCTGTCCTCGATCCCTCGATCGTGTAAGCGTGTGCTCTACAGACCCTCCAGAGACCCTCCAAGAGAACCCCAAGAGACCCCCCCACGCAAGGCTCTAAGATGAGACTTTGTCGTCGTGGTGGACGCCGCCGCCACCGCGACGTCGTCGTCGTCGCGCTGTCCTCGACCCGTCGATCATGTAGCGTGGACTCTACAAACCGTCCAAGAGAACCCCAAGAGACGTCGTCGTCGTCGTCGTCGTCGTCGTCGTCGTCGCCGCTCCCAGAGCCTTCGGGGCCTCTCCTTGGCCCTCCTACGGAAAATCCTGCACAACCTAGCGAATTAGTCGAGACATCCTCGAAATTCCTGCGCGCTGGACGCGGCACGCGCGAGACATCCTCGGAATTCCTGCGCGCGAGTCTTCCTTTGCATCCAAGTCCTGACCGAACTGATCTGGATCTG
>CAUYUJ010014899.1:107245-219745 GCA_963575745.1 Prorocentrum cordatum
ACATGCCAGGAGGACGCGCCGCGAAACGTCCCCAGGGACGCGCCAGGCGACGTGCCAAGGGACGTGCCATGGGGTCGCACCGTAGGCCGTGCCAAGGGGACGCGCTACGGGACATCCTCAAAATACCTGCGCGCGGGACGTGGCACGCGCGAGACATCTTCCGAATTCCTGCGAGCGGGACGTGAAAACAAGCATTTCGCCTGAGACATCCTCTGAATTCTGGCCCCCCACGAGGCCCCCGCTCGAGACATCCCCAAGTTTGCAGAAACCAGCGCTTCGCTCGAGACATCCTCAACAAATTCTGAAAACAAGCGTTTCGCTCGAGACATCCGGTCAAAAATCTAAGAAATCCTGACAAAACAAACGAATTAGTCGAGACATCCTCGAAATTCCTGCGCGCGGGACGCGGCCCGCGCGAGACATCCTTGGAATTCCCGCGAGCGGGACACGAAAACAAGCATTTCGCCTGAGACATCCTCTGAATTCTGGCCCCCCGCTCGAGACATCTCCAAATTTTGCGAAAACCAGCGTTTCGCTCGAGACATCCGCCACAAACTATGTAAAATAAGCGTTTCGCTGGAGACATCCTGCCAAAGTTCTAAGAAATCCTGACAAAACAAGCGAATTAGTCGAGACATCCTCGAAATTCCTGCGCGCGGGACGCGGCACGCGCGAGACAACCTCGGAATTCCTGCGCGCGGGGCGCTTTTCCGAGTCGCGGTCGGGGCTCCAGACCCCGTTATTTTTCGAGGATTCTGCGAAAAACGCTCCGCACCCTCTTTTTTATGAGGGAAAGCGGGGGTCTGCGGACCCCGTTATTTATCGAGGATCCGAGATGGGGGGCGAACTTTCCTCGAGCGGGCACGCACAAAACGCACTTTTTCTAAAACATGATCGACCCACGAACCCGGAAAGGAATATAGAACTGTAACACATGGCAGCGTTTTCAAAGACATCTGATTGGGTGACGGGCAAATGCAATGCTGAGTGTATCGATCTTGATGTACCCTGCCAAGGGCTGTGCTGTGCTGCGCCGTGCTGAATTGCGATGTGCCATGGCGCGACTGCGCTCTATAGCGTCGTGGATCGAGTCCTCCTTTGCATCCGAGTCCTGACCGAACTGATCTGGAACTTAAGCTCGAGCTGCCTGAACACATAGTAGCTGCCCCAGAGCTAATGGACAGGGGAACATGCCAGGAGGACGCGCCGCGAAACGTCCCAAGGGATGCGCCAGGCGACGTGCCAGGGGACGCGCCATGGGGTCGCACCGTAGGACGTGCCAAATGGACGCGCTACGGAACGTGCCAATGGATGTGCCACGGAATGTGCCAGGGGACGCGCCACGCGACGTGCCAGGGGGACTCGCCAAGGGACGCCCCACGGAACGTGCCAAGGAACGTGCCAAGTTGCAATGCTGATTGTATCGATCTTGATGTACCGTGCCGAAGTCTGTGCTGTGCTGCACCGTGCTGAATTGCGATGTGCCATGCCGCGGTTGTGCTCTATAGCGTCGTGGATCGAGTCCTCCTTTGCATCCGAGTCCTGACCGAACTGATCTGGATCTGAAGCTCGAGCTGCCTGAACACATAGTAGCTGCCCCAGAGCTAATTGACAAGGGGAACATGCCAGGAGGACGCGCCGCGAAACGTCCCAAGGGATGCGCCAGGCGACGTGCCAGGGGACGTGCCATGGGGTCGCAACGCGGGACGTGCCAAGGGGACGCGCTACTGAACGTGCTGGGGACAAGCGTTTCGCTCGAGACATCCTGTCAAAATCATCTGAATTCCTACGCGCGGGACGCTGCACGCGCGAGACATCCTCGGAATTCCTGCGAGCGGGACGTGAAAACAAGCATTTCGCCTGAGACATCCTTTGAATTCTGGCCCCCCACGAGGCCACCGCTCGAGACATCCTCCAATTTTGCAAACATGTCGGGAAGAAGGCGCAGCTCGAATGCAGGACTTGACACGTGTCTTCCTCCTCCTCCTCCTCCTCTTCTGCGTCCTCCTCCTCCTCCCATACATCTAACAGAACTCGCCTGAACGCACGTGTTGGAGCTGGCGTCGCAGGTATCGTGTGTACCCGAATAAACAGATGTCCCACAAGCGCAAGGCACGGTCGTCGCTGCTGCCGTACCGTCGGTAGTGCTGCATGCTGCCTCGGGCGATCCCAAGGCCCACTCGGACCGTCTTGGAGCTCTTTGGGGGCCCTGAGGGAACTCTTTGGGGGCCGTGTGGACCTGGGAAGCCTAATCTATAGGCACATACGTAAGAACACACGGATTCGCTGGGGGCCTGGATTACGCTGGATCGTCGTCGTCGACGCCGCCGCCGCCACCGCGACGTCGTCGTCGTCGCGCTGTCCTCGATCCCTCGATCGTGTAAGCGTGGGCTCTACAGACCCCCAAGAGACCCTCCAAGAGAACCCCCGGAGACCCCCCCACGCAAGGCTCTAAGATGAGACATTGTCGTCGTCGTCGCCGCCGCCGCCACCGCGACGTCGTCGTCGTCGTCGTCGCGCTGTCCTCGATCACTCGATCGTGAAAGCGTGGGCTCTACAGACCCCCCAGAAACCCTCCAAGAGAACCCCGAGACACCCCACGCAAGGCTCTAAGATGAGACTTTGTCGTCGTCGTCGCCGCCGCCGCCACCGCGACGTCGTCGGATCGTGAAAGCGTGGGCTCTACAGTCCCCCAAGAGACCCTCCAAGAGAACCCCAAGACACCGCTCCACGCAAGGCTCTAAGATGAGACTTTGTCGTCGTCGTCGCCGCCGCCGCCACCGCGACGTCGTCGTCGTGGGCTCAACAGACCCCCAAGAGACCCTCCAAGAGACCCCCCACGCAAGGCTCTAAGATGAGACTTTGTCGTCGTCGTCGCCGCCGCCGCCCTGTCCTCGATCCCTCGATCGTGTAAGCGTGGGCTATACAGACCCTCAAGAGACCCTCCAAGAGAACCCCAAGAGACCCCCCCACGCAAGGCTCTAAGATGAGACTTTGTCGTCGTCATCGCCGCCGCCCGACCGCCACCGCGACGGTCCGTCGTCGTCGTCGCGCTGACCTCCCGAGCCCTCGATCGTGTCAAGCGTGGGGCCTGCCGACCCCAAAGAGACCCCTCCAGAGGCCAGAGAACCCCCGGAGCCCCCCCACGAGAGGGCTCTAAGTGAGACATTTTGTCCGTCGTCGACGTCGCCGCGCCACACGCGACGTCGTCGCGTCGTCGCCTGTCCTGCGATCACTCGATCGTGAAAGCGGGGGCTCTACAGACACTACAGACACCCAAGATCCCTCAAAGGAGTCCCAACCCCGAAACACCCCACGCAAGCTCTAAGATAGACTTTTTTATTTTTCGCGTCGTACGCCGCCGCCGCCACCGCGAAACGATGGTCGTCGTCGTCGTCGCGCTGTCCTCGATCACTCGATCGTGAAAGCGTGGGCTCTACAGACCCCCCAGGAGACCCTCCCAGAGAACCCCAAGACACCGCTCCACGCAAGGCTCTAAGATGAGACTTTGTCGTCGTCGTCGCCGCCGCCGCCACCGCGCGTGGGCTCTACAGTCCCCCAAGAGACCCTCCAAGAGACCCCCCACGCAAGGCTCTAAGATGAGACTTTGTCGTCGTCGTCGCCGCCGCCGCCCTATCCTCGATCCCTCGATCGTGTAAGCGTGGGCTCTACAGACCCTCAAGAGACCCTCCAAGAGAACCCCAAGAGACCCCCCCACGCAAGGCTCTAAGATGAGACTGTGTCGTCGTCATCGCCGCCGCCGCCGCCACCGCGACGTCGTCGTCGTCGTCGCGCTGTCCTCGAGCCCTCGATCGTGTAAGCGTGGGCTCTGCAGACCCCCAAGAGACCCTCCCAGAGAACCCCCGGAGACCACCCCACGAGAGGCTCTAAGATGAGACTTTGTCGTCGTCGTCGCCGCCGCCGCCACCGCGACGTGGTCGTCATCGTCGCGCTGTCCTCGATCCCTCGATCGTGTAAGCGTGGGCTCTACAAACCGTCAAGAGACCCTCCAAGAGAATCCCAAGAGACCCCCCCACGCAAGGCTCTAAGATGAGACTTTGTCGTCGTCGTCGTCGCCGCCGCCGCCACCGCGACGTCGTCGTCGTCGTCGCGCTGTCCTCGATCCCTCGATCGTGTAAGCGTGGGCTCTACAGACCCTCCAGAAACCCTCCAAGAGAACCCCAAGAGACCCCCCCACGCAAGGCTCTAAGATGAGAATTTGTCGTCGTGGTGGACGCCGCCGCCACCGCGACGTCGTCGTCGTCGCGCTGTCCTCGACCCGTCGATCATGTAAGCGTGGACTCTACAAACCGTCCTAGAGAACCCCAAGAGACGTCGTCGTCGTCGTCGTCGTCGTCGTCGTCGTCGCCGCTCCCAGAGCCTTCGGGGCCTCTCCTTGGCCCTCCTACGTAAAATCCTGCAAAACCTAGCGAATTAGTCGAGACATCCTCGAAATTCCTGCGCGCTGGACGCGGCACGCGCGAGACATCCTCGGAATTCCTGCGCGCGAGTATTCCTTTGCATCCAAGTCCTGACCGAACTGATCTGGATCTGAAGCTCGAGCTTCCTGAACACATAGTAGCTGCCCCAGAGCTAATTGACAGGGGGACATGCCAGGAGGACGCGCCGCGAAACGTCCCCAGGGACGCGCCAGGCGACGTGCCAAGGGACGTGCCATGGGGTCGCACCGTAGGCCGTGCAAGGGGACGCGCTACGGGACATCCTCAAAATTCCTGCGCGCGGGACGTGGCACGCGCGAGACATCTTCCGAATTCCTGCGAGCGGGACGTGAAAACAAGCATTTCGCCTGAGACATCCTCTGAATTCTGGCCCCCCACGAGGCCCCCGCTCGAGACAACCCCAAGTTTGCAGAAACCAGCGTTTCGCTCGAGACATCCTCAACAAATTATGAAAAACAAGCGTTTCGCTCGAGACATCCGGTCAAAATTCTAAGAAATCCTGACAAACCAAACGAATTAGTCGAGACATCCTCGAAATTCCTGCGCGCGGGACGCGGCACGCGCGAGACATCCACGGAATTCCTGCGCGCGGGGCGCTTTTCCGAGTCGCGGTCGGGGCTCCAGACCCCGTTATTTTTCGAGGATTCTGCGAAAAACGCTCCGCACCCTCTTTTTTACGAGGGAAAGCGGGGGTCTGCGGACCCCGTTATTTATCGAGGATCCGAGATGGGGGGCGAACTTTCCTCGAGCGGGCACGCACAAAACGCACTTTTTCTAAAAAAAATCAGCACTTTACCTCGTTATTTATCGCAAATAATTTCGCCGGCGCTTGACCCGTCAGATCCGGGGGTAAACGGCTAAAAGAGAACCCTGGGCCCAAACCCTTTCCGGGAACATTGATTTCCCGAAGTTTTGGAAGGATTTGGCCTTTTTGGGGGGCCCGGGAGGCGATTCGAGGCACTCTGGAAGGGCGGCGCTAATTGAGAACCCCCCCTTCTTTGATAGATCTCCTCCAGGATGGCCCTAAGAGCGCCCCGAAAGCTCCCAAGAGCGCCCCAAGAGTGTCCCAAGAGGGCCCAAGAGGCCCCAAGAGGCCCCAAAAAGGCCTCCAAGGGGCTCCCAAAAGACCCCCAAACGGCCCCAAGAGGCTCCACGCAAGAGGCCTCCAGGACCGCCAAGAGGCCCCAAAGACGGCCCAAGAGGCTCCCAAACTCGCCATTGTCCTCCTCCTCCTCCTCCTCTTTTTCTTCCTCCTCCCTCCTCCCCCTCCCCCTCCTCCTTCTCCTCCTCCTCCTCCTCCTTCTCCTTTTCCTCCTTCTCGTCCTCTACGTCCTCGCCCTCCTGCATCTCCTCCTGCATCTCCTCCTCCTCCTCCTCCTCCTCCTCCTCCTCCTCCTCCTTCTCCTCCTCCTCCTCCTCCTCCTCCCCCTCCTGCTCCTGCTCCTCCTCCTCCTCTTCCTCCTCTTCCTCCTCCTCGTACTCCGACGACGACGGCTCCTCCTACATCCTCCCCCTCTTGGGGTATACGGTGGCTCACCCCGCCCTTGGTTCTTCTGCAAGCTCCCCCGCTTCCCTCATCACCTCCACTACCCTGGGACTCATTTCTAGACGGGCTGGTGGGGATACGCTTTTTTGGTCGGCGGCCACTCGACTACGGTCTGGCGGCAACAATAATGTCCGGGACAGCGGCACAAAACGAACTGCACAATCAGTGTTGATGCACGCGCACTGAACAAAATGCTCAGAATTCGAAGGAAAACCGCGCCTAAACACGCGCTGCAAACTAACAACGGTGCCCAAGACACGGAACACTGCCACCCCGAGCCGGGTAGGGACATGCAACAGTGCCAACATGTCGGGAAGAAGGCGCAGCTCGAATGCAGGACTTGACACGTGTCTTCCTCCTCCTCCTCCTCCTCTTCTGCGTCCTCCTCCTCCTCCCATACATCTAACAGAACTCGCCTGAACGCACGTGTTGGAGCTGGCGTCGCAGGTATCGTGTGTACCCGAGTAAACAGATGTCCCACAAGCGCAAGGCACGGTCGTCGCTGCTGCCGTACCGTCGGCAGTGCTGCATGCTGCCTCGGGCGATCCCAAGGCCCTCTCGGACCGTCTTGGAGCTCTTTGGGGGCCCTGAGGGAACTCTTTGGGGGCCGTGTGGACCTGGGAAGCCTAATCTATAGGCACATACGTAAGAACACACGGATTCGCTGGGGGCCTGGATTACGCTGGATCGTCGTCGTCGTCGCCGCCGCCGCCACCGCGACGTCGTCGTCGTCGCGCTGTCCTCGATCCCTCGATCGTGTAAGCGTGGGCTCTACAGACCCCCAAGAGACCCTCCAAGAGAACCCCCGGAGACCCCCCCACGCAAGGCTTAAAGATGAGACTTTGTCGTCGTCGTCGCCGCCGCCGCCACCGCGACGTCGTCGTCGTCGTCGTCGCGCTGTCCTCGATCACTCGATCGTGAAAGCGTGGGCTCTACAGACCCCCAAGAAACCCTCCAAGAGAACCCCGAGACACCCCACGCAAGGCTCTAAGATGAGACTTTGTCGTCGTCGTCGCCGCCGCCGCCACCGCGACGTCGTCGGATCGTGAAAACGTGGGCTCTACAGACCCCCAAGAGACCCTCCAAGAAAACCCCAAGACACCGCTCCACGCAAGGCTCTAAGATGAGACTTTGTCGTCGTCGTCGCCGCCGCCGCCACCGCGCGTCGGGCTCTACAGACCCCCAAGAGACCCTCCAAGAGACCCCCCACGCAAGGCTCTAAGATGAGACTTTGTCGTCGTCGTCGCCGCCGCCGCCCTGTCCTCGATCCCTCGATCGTGTAAGCGTGGGCTCTACAGACCCTCAAGAGACCCTCCAAGAGAACCCCAAGAGACCCCCCCACGCAAGGCTCTAAGTGCGTTTCGCTCGAGACATCCTCAACAAATTATGAAAAACAAGCGTTTCGCTCGAGACATCCGGTCAAAATTCTAAGAAATCCTAACAAAACAAACGAATTAGTCGAGACATCCTCGAAATTCCTCGCGCGGGACGCGGCCCGCGCGAGACATCCTTGGAATTCCCGCGAGCGGGACACGAAAACAAGCATTTCGCCTGAGACATCCTCTGAATTCTGGCCCCCCCTCGAGACATCCCAAAGTTTGCGAAACCAGCGTTTCGCTCGAGACATCCTCCACAAACTATGTAAAATAAGCGTTTCGCTCGAGACATCCGGTCAAAATTCTAAGAAATCCTGACAAAACAAACGAATTAGTCGAGACATCCTCGAAATTCCTGCGCGCGGGACGCGGCCCGCGCGAGACATCCTTGGAATTCCCGCGAGCGGGACACGAAAACAAGCATTTCGCCTGAGACATCCTCTGAATTCTGGCCCCCCGCTCGAGACATCTCCAAATTTTGCGGAAACCAGCGTTTCGCTCGAGACATCCTCCACAAACTATGTAAAATAAGCGTTTCGCTCGAGACATCCTGCCAAAGTTCTAAGAAATCCTGACAAAACAAGCGAATTAGTCGAGACATCCTCGAAATTCCTGCGCGCGGGACGCGGCACGCGCGAGACATCCTCGGAATTCCTGCGCGCGGGGCGCTTTTCCGAGTCGCGGTCGGGGCTCCAGACCCCGTTATTTTTCGAGGATTCTGCGAAAAACGCTCCGCACCCTCTTTTTTACGAGGGAAAGCGGGGGTCTGCGGACCCCGTTATTTATCGAGGATCCGAGATGGGGGGCGAACTTTCCTCGAGCGGGCACGCACAAAACGCACTTTTTCTAAAAAAATCAGCACTTTACCTCGTTATTTATCGCAAATAATTTCGCCGGCGCTTGACCCGTCAAATCCGGGGGTAAACGGCTAAAAGAGAACCCTGGGCCCAAGCCCTTTCCGGGAAAATCAGCACTTTACCTCGTTATTTATCGCAAATAATTTCGCCGGCGCTTGACCCGTCAGATCCGAGGGGTAAACGGCTAAAAGAGAACCCTGGGCCCAAGCCCTTTCCGGGAAACATGATGGACCCACGAACCCGGAAAGGGATATAGACATGTGGAGCATGGACACGTTTTCAGATACAACCAACACCTCACGAAACATTCCACGAGACACCTCACGAAACATTTCACGAGACACCCCGCGAAACATTCCACGAGACACCCCACGAAACATTCCACGACGACAGGCAACCACTCAACCAAGGCGGTGTGGTCGTGCTGGGGAGTGGTCGTGCTGGGGTGTGGTCGTGCTGGGGGGTGGTCGTGCTGGGGGGTGGTCGTGCTGGGGGGGTGGTCGTGCTGGTCGTGCTGGGGCGTGGTCGTGCTGGGGCGTGGTCGTGCTGGGGCGTGGTCGTGCTGGGGCGTGGTCGTGCTGGGGCGTGGTCGTGCTGGGGTGTGGTCGTGCTGTGGTAAGGTCGTGCTGGGGTGCGGTCGTGCTGGGGTGTGGTCTTGCTGGGGTGGGGTCGTGCTGGGGTGTGATCGTGCTGGGGTGGGGTCGTGCTGGGGTGTGGTCGTGCTGGGGTGTGGTCGTGCTAGGGTGGGGTCGTGCTGGGGTGGGGTCGTGCTGGGGAGTGGTCGTGCTGGGGTGTGGTCGTGCTGGGGTGTGGTCATGCTGGGGCGTGGTCGTGCTGGGGTGGGGTCGTGCTGGGGTGGGGTCGTGCTGGGGTGGGTTCGTGCTGGGGTGCTCCGCACCCTGTGATTTATCGATCGGGTCGTGCTGGGGTGTGGTCGTGCTGGGGTGTGGTCGTGCTGGGGTGTGGTCGTGCTGGGGTGTGGTCGTGCTGGGGTGTGGTCGTGCTGGGGGTGGTGTGGTCGTGCTGGGGTGTCGTGCTGGGGGGTGGTCGTGCTGGGGGGGTGGTCGTGCTGGGGGGTGGTCGTGCTGGGGCGTGGTCGTGCTGGGGCGTGGTCGTGCTGGGGCGTGGTCGTGCTGGGGCGTGGTCGTGCTGTGGTGAGGTCGTGCTGGGGTGTGGTCGTGCTGGGGTGTGGTCTTGCTGGGGTAGGGTCGTGCTGGGGTCGGGTCGTGCTGGGGTGTGGTCGTGCTGGGGTATGGTCGTGCTGGGGTGGGGTCGTGCTGGGGTGGGGTCGTGCTGGGGTCTGGTCGTGCTGGGGTGTGGTCGTGCTGGGGTATGGTCGTGCTAGGGTGGGGTCGTGCATTTCGCTCGAGACATCCTGCCAAAATTCCAGGAAATCGTACAAAAACAAAGGAATTAGTCGAGACATCATCGAAATTCCTTCGCGCGGGGCGCTTTTCCGCGTCGCGGTCGGCTCTGCAAAACAAGCGTTTCGCTCGAGACATCCTCGGCAAACTCTGCGGAGCAAGCGTTTCGCTCGAGACATCCTCAACGCACGAAAAAGTGGCCCGCACCCTGTGATTTATCGATCGGGATTTCAAAAACAAGCGTTTCGCTCGAGACATCCTCAAATTTTAATCCGCCGGCCTCCTTCGACCTCGATATTTATCAGGGAAAAAATCCGCCGGCCTCCTTCAAGTTGGCACCGGGGGACATGTTTACATAGTAAAAGAGAACCCTGGGCCGGAGCCCTTTCCGGGAACAAGCGTTTTGCAAAACCAGCGTTTCGCTCGAGACATCCTCAACAAATTATGAAAAACAAGCGTTTCGCTCGAGACATCCGGTCAAAATCCTAAGAAATCCAAATACCCGCGCGCGGGACGCGGCACGCGCGAGACATCCTCAGAATTCCTGCGCGAGGGGCGCTTTTCCGTGTCGCGGTCGGCTCTGCAAAACCAGCGTGTCGCTCGAGACATCCTCAACAAATTCTGAAACCAAGCGTTTCGCTCGAGACATCCCCAACTCTGCAAAACCAGCGTCTCGCTCGAGACATCCTCAACAAATTCTGAAACACAAGCGTTTCGCTCGAGACATCCTCAAAAATAATTTCGCCGGCCCTCTTCCCGCACGTAATTTATCGCAGAATAATTTCGCCGGCCCACCTCCCGTCGAAACCGGGGGGTAAACCAACTAAAAGAGAACCCTGGGCTCGAGCCCTTTCCGGGAACATGCAAAGAGATTCCCACGAACACCCGCAAACTATGGCCTGAAACCTGCATCCTCGATCGATCGACGGTGACGACGAGCGACAAAGGCTAACAAGGTCAACTCAACAAAAACGGCCTATTCCGGCAGCTGTGGTCACGCTGGAAGCCATGTTGTAATCTTGGAGCGTCCCTTGGTGTATTCGGGGCAATCATGGAATTTGGCGGGGCTTGCTTGGGCGGCGGACCCGGGGTAAGAAGGCAGTGAATTGAAGAGGCGGGTGCTCGGGAAATTCGCCGTGCTCCGGAGCACGTTCAAATTGAGAATGCCCCAGAGGGAGTCGGACCGACGACGTCCTGTGCAGGAGCGTTCGGGACCAAGTGCGTAGGGAAATTCTACGTGCCCCGGAGAAATACGTCGGGAGCACGTGGAGACGGGGCCTGGCGGGCCTCTTGGAGTCTCCTGGCACTCGTCGGGATCCCCTCTTGCGCTCTCCTGGGAACCTCGTGGGGCATCAGGGAGCGATGTCGGGAGCCCTCCGAGGCCGACCTCGGCACGTGCTCCGGGGAGGCGTCTCTGAAGAACGTCTCTGACCAGGGGGCGGGGTCGGGCCTGCTGGGGGCAAAATTCGAAGCCGCCTTGGAGGCCTCGGAGGCCGTCTTGGGGGCCAGGGGCGTCGTGACGGCCTCCGGGGTTCCCACGGGGCTCTCTTGGAGGCCTCTTCGGCCACCTTGGAGCGATAGTGAAGCCCACTGAGCCGTCCTGGGGCTGTTCTGGGCCGTCTTGGGTGACTCTGACCGTCTTTGGTGGACTCTCTTGGGGATGCTTTTGTGGCCCGCGTTGGGTTCTCTTGGGGCCTCGCGGGGCCGTCCTCTGCCGTCTTGGAGTTTTCTCGTGCAGTCTCAGGGCCCTCTTAGGCCGTCTTGCCACCCCCTTCGGCCGTCTTGGTGCTCTCTTCGGCCGCCTTGTAACGAGTTCGTGTGCCTCTTGAGCCGTCGTGGGCCGTGGAAATCACGACCAGGCGAGAATCCCCACAAACCTCCACAGCAAGGGACAATCATTGTTTTTGGCTCCCAGAATTACCAGCCTGGAACATATCCCTATCCCTATGCTGGGCACCTCCTCATCACGATGCCAATCTTAAGGATTCCCTTATTTTTTGAGGGCGAATCCCTAAGATTGTCATCGCCTTTTGGCGTGTCGATCTTAGGGATAGGGATACGTTCGAGGCTGGTAACAGAAGCTCTCTCGGGGCTCCCCTTGAGGGCCTGTTGGGCCGTCTTGGGCCCCGTTGGATCGCCTCAAAGCTTTTTGTGAAGCCATCCTGGCACGCTCTTGGGCGGAGGCAGGGCTCTCGGGGGCCTGTCGCGCCCGTGGCGGCTCGGGGCACCTGGCAGGTAGCCGCCGACCCTGCACCCAGGTATGTATGTATGGATGGAGCTATGTATACATGTATGGATTCCTGTATAGGTACGTGTGGGTGTGCATTGAGTATACGCGTTCACACATGTGACATGTGTATATGTAAATATAGACAAACATATGTATATATATACGTACGTGAACGCATACGTGTGTACAACTATCTACATACATGCATATACACAGGGTTTGGACGATATTGCACTACATTCCACTGAACTACAGGACATTGCAATGCAAAGCATTGGGCTCCACTACGTTGCATTGAATTACATGACGTTACAAGGCAAAGCAATGCATTGTACTGCATTGCGCTGCATTCAACTACGTTACCCTACACTATGCATTGCACTACATCGAGTCACATTACACTGTATAACAATACCTACACACATGCATCCACACACACCACATACACACATGCGTACGTGGATGCACGTACGCATACATGAATGCACACCACATACCACATACGCACATGCACACATACGAGAATACATACGCACATCCAGGCATACATACATACATACAACCATACGTACATTCACACATACATACATACATACATACATACATACATGCATACATACATGCATGTATACATGATTACATACATGCATACAAACATGTACATAAACACATATGTACATACATACGTACGTACACGCATACATGCACACGTACATGCATGCATACATACATGCACATTGGCATACATACATACGCATATACGCATTTACACGCATACGTATATGCATGCATATCTGCATGCCATCCTGCATGCATACATAATTACATACATACGTGCATATACATGCACGCATACATGCACCATGTATACATGCATGTACACCTACATACCTACATGCCTACATACCTACATACCTACATACATACATACATACACGTATACGCACAAACATACATACACACATACGTACAGCTATGCATGCATACATACATGCATACATACATACATGCGTGCATGCACGCATGCAAACATACAGGTATGTGTGTGTGTGTGTGTTCGTGGCCTGACCTAACTTATCCATGAAATGGCTCAGGGTAGAAGCAACACGGGCCAAATAGGCTCCGCTCAATTGGCGGAGTCATCCAAACCCACTACGCCGCTTAGGGCACTTCCAACCCGACCTTAAGCTAGGTTAGGCCAGATCTAAGTCACATTTGCAGCCACGCAAAACAAACCCTGAAACATTTAATGTCGTAACGACCCAAGCGCTGGTTAAACCTCTACCGGTCGGCAATTCTCCAATCAGATCGTTCCACGCCCTCGCGGTCTGGAGTCTGGAGCGCGACCCCGCGGAAAAACGGTCGCACGGACACGTCCCGCGCGGCGAATCCGTGGAAAAATATGCTCCGTGGAAGACTCCGTGGAAGATGTCGGGGCCCGCAGGCCCAGCCCGCGAGGCCGCGGGCACAGCGTGTGTCCTCTGCTCGCCCACGAGCCGCGGCAGGTTCTGGGCCACCGGCGGCGCTCGACCGCCCGATGGCGCTCCAATGCAAAAGGAGGCCCAGCCATCATCCCCGTGAGTTTGGACAGGCAGCGGCAGCTCAGAGATAGGGTCCTGAGGGATAGGGTCCTGAGGATGGGCAGGGGCTCAAGGGTGGATATACAGTGTCTGGAAAGGGAGAACACAACATAAACACAAACTGTGGGCGCTCCGCGCGGATCTCTTGGATCTACGCTGGACCCCCCTCCCTGGCGCGCGGAGCGCGCCAGGGGCGGGGGCGCCGCCGGGGGGGGCCCAGCGCGGATCCAAGAAATCCGCGCGGAGAGCAAACAGCTTGTGTTTATGGCGTCTTCTCCTCTTCGACGTGGGATCCCAACCCTCAGTTGAGCAGGGACCGATCGTCCCGGCATTCCTATAGTCCTACCACTAAGTGGTCTTAGAACCCAAACATGCCCTAAGAACAAAAACAAGGTTCTTAGAACATAAACCCGAGGTGTGACAACAAAACAATAACAGCCAGAACTGTTCTAAGAACACTTCGTGGAAACCACCAAAAGGTTCTTAGAACATTGATTTGTAGGGCTAGAGGCGAGCCAGGACGCTTCGCCACTGCTTGACTCAGGGCCCCATCTTTGAACCACCAGGGGTGTTGGTTGCGCGCAGAAGGGGGTGGAGGGAGGGGGAAGGCTTCTTAGAAGGAGGCTGCTTCTTAGAAGGCGGCGGCCTTACATCTATACATAAGGACCGCGCCTTCTACGAAGCAGGGGTGCTTCTAAGAAGCCTTCCCCCCTCCCCCTACCCCCCCTCTGCGCCTGGCCGAGGGTGCCCCGCAGTCTCCGAGGCATGCCCCGACGCCGCCCTCCGGCGCGGGTGGCACAGCTCGGCCCTGCACGCGCCCCGCGGGCCCAGAGAGCGGCCGCTCACCTCCCCCGAACCCCCGCGGCGGGGTCGCAGCGGTGCCGCCGCCGCGTCACCACTCTGGGGGGCGGACGAAGAAGAAGAAGAAGACGAAGAAGAAGAAGAAGAAGAAGACGAACAAAAAAAGCACGCCGAGACTTTTGTGGCAGCGCAGCCACCATAGGCTAGTGGAGGTTGAGAGCCCCCATCCCAGAAGACCTGTGTGGCGATGTGCGGAAGGTGTACTGACAAGCACGCTGAGAGGCGGACCTGCCTCATGACTACTGACTGGACCCCGCGGCGACCGACAGGGCTTTCAACCTCTGCTGCGCGCTCCGCCTGTTGAGCAAGGACCGACCGTCCTGGCATTCCTATAGTCCTACTACGAACTGTTGTTAGAACCCAAAAGTGCTCTTAGAACAACAACAACAACAACAACATGTCCTTAGAACATCAACCCGATGTGCTAAAACAAGACAGCCCCAGCCAGACATGTTCTGCGAACATTTCGTAGAAGCCATCAAAAAGTTCTCAGAACATTGTCTGGCAGGGCTCTAGGCGAGCCAGGACGCTTCGCCACTGCTTGCGCCTGCTGGGCCCGCATCTCTCCGGCGGAAGGCGGCGGAGGTGGGGCGGCCTCCGTGGACGAAGAACACGTCCTGCCGCGGCCCAGCCTCGGGCAGGTGAACGAATGCGCCGGCGGGCACCCGCGCGAGCCGGCGGCGACGGCGTCGGTGGCGACGCCGGCGTTGGTGGCGACGCCGACGACACATCGATCTCCGACTACCCCAGATCCTTCAATGAGCACCCCCCCCGTGCCAACCTGTCCGACGCCCCTGGCCCACTCCCCCCACGCGCCCCAAACCCACCCCCTCTCGCTCCCCAGCCTTCCCACGCCCCCCGAAGGACAGCGGTTTCGCACCCCCCACGCGATCCCCCCCCCCCCACGCTCATTGAGAGACCTAAAGTATATGATGTTTTCAATCTGGCGGTTGTTCCTCGGGTGTGGCTCTCTGGGCATCCTCATTGGGTCCTGGGGCCATCGAGATAGGACCTGGGGCGAGAGACCAAGCCCAGGGAAAGGGTCGGGACCTCTGGGGCCGCGGAATTCATCAATCATGCACCCGGCGCGACCCCAACAAAGGGGACGCCTCATAGGCGGAATATCGGAGGATGTCAGGGTTGGCGACACTGGCGACGTCAACGATGGCGGCGGCGGCGACGTCGGCGGCGACACCGGCGACGGCTTGGCGGGTGCGGCGGCGATGGCGGCGGCGGCGTCGGCGGCGAGGCCGACGATGTCGGCGACGACGTCGGCGGAGACGACGCCAGCGGCGGCACTGGTGACCTTTGCGGGTTAGCAGCTGTGGCGGCGTCGGTGGCTGTTGCGGCGGCGGCGGCGGTTGGCGGCCGCGGCGGCGGCGGGCGATGTCCTGCCGTGGCACGGCCCACATCGACATGCGTGACATTTCTCCACCCCCCTCCTCCTCCTTCTCCTCCTCCTCCTCCTCCTCCTCCTCCTCCTCCTCCTCCTCCTCCTCCTTCTCCCCCCCCCTCCTCCTTCTCCTCCTCCTCCTCCTCCTCCTTTGAAATGTTGACGGGAGGCCCTCCCGTCAACATTTCAAACAGCGCTGGGCCGAAAGAGCGTGCGCGCGAGCCCCGACCTGCGTGAACTATAAACATTCAGGGGCGGGCCTCGCCACGCCCCCCCCGAAGTCCGTGCGAGGGAACTATAGCTGGAACTCCAAGAAGTCGCCCTGCGCTCTTGTGCCCTCCAGGCAGGCCTCTGGGGTGCCATCCAGGCAGGCCCTTCTGCCCTCCACCAGGCAGGCCTCTGGGGTACCATCGCTGGAGCGCAAAAAGAGTCGCCCCGACGACGAGCCGATGCACCAATCCTGCCACCTCCACCGACGCATGTGCCTCAATCCGCTGCCCCGGCACTCCGAGGCCCCCACCGCTTCCCCAGGGGCGTTTATGTTTCAGCACGGCTCCATGTCCTTGAGTGCCCCCGGGCCCGAGCACGGCCCCACGGAGAGGCCGAGGTCGAGCCGGGCTCGAGGGAACATCTGGAGGCCTGGAAATATGGGCACCAGCACCAACACAGGGGGTTTTCTCCACAGGGGGAAGCTGATCCTAGATTTCGGTGTTGGTGGTGATACTTCGATATTTCGGTCACCTTGGAAGCCCGACTGTTACCACCATCGCCGAGATCGGAGGAGGAGGAGGAATCGGCTTCCCTCGGTGGAGGCACGCCTCCGATATAGTGGTGTGGGTGCCAACCTCGAGGCCTGCGAGGGGTGGCGGCGCGAGCGGGGGGGGCGGGGGGGCAGTGGCCCGAAGGGGCGGGGGACCTCGCAAGATGCCAATGGCTCCCAAGAAGGCTGGTGGCTTCACAGGAACTCTCCCTGGCTGTGTACCTGGCTGACGAGGGGAGAGACGGGCTCTCCTAGGAAGACATGCAGAGTTCGGGCTTGGGGTTGGGCGGGGAAAAGGTAAGAAATTCGAGCTCGGAAGCCAAAGACAGCAAGAATTCGAAACAAATTCAAACGACCAGGTGGAGACGGGAAAACATCAAAGGTTTTTGTTACAGAGTCTGGAAACAATTGGAACAACTCGGAAAACAGTAAGAACAAACTTTCACAGTTCGGACAAGAAAATATTGGGAACATCGAAAACAGTTAGCAAACAATTAGAAATCCATTCGGGAATCCACGAACATCTCACGCGCGCTTTGGATAATTGGAATATATTCGCCGCCGAACGTTATCATTTTTTTCCGGACTTCCTGATTCTTGCAACTTGATACTTGGACTTTGTAAAAACATTGGCCTCGAACTTACTCCGTTCTTTGATTGTTTAAGCATAAGGACCGTTTACACCTCCCCCGCGAATGCCCCTGGCGTCCAATTGCCCAGGCTTCCAATTGGGGGCCCAGCGCGGATCCCAGAGATCCGCGCGAAGCGCCCAAAGTTGATGTGTATGGCGTCCTGTTTTTTTTGCGTCGATCCAAAAGAGCCCTCTCAGAAGCACTGGGGCGCTTCTGAGAAGATCCCCGCCGTCTGTTAAGAGGCAACTGCTGGGAGGTGTTCGTCGGGAAGAATACGGAAGATTAAGCCCCATTTGGGAGCTGTTACGCCGGAAAGGGCCTAGGACCAAGCAGGACTAAGCCAGATGAAGCGGGATGAAGCGGGATGAAGCCGGATTAAACGGGATGAAGCTGGATGGAGCCGGATTTCGGACCAGGGCGAAACCAGAAGTTGGCCTCCCAGGAATTGCATCCGAACGTCCGAGAAGCCCCCCCCCCGCGCTCTGGAGGGGGGCGCCCCCCCGCTCCTCACCAACCTGGAACACATCCCCATCCCTTTTGCTGGGCATCTCCTCATCACGGTGCCAAATCTTAGGGATTCCCTTATTTCTTGAGGACGCATCCCTAAGATTGTCATCGCCTCTTGGCGTGTCAATCTTAGGGATAGGGATAAGTCCAGGCCGGTGAGCGCTCCCCCTTGGCGCGCGGCGCGCCGCACGGGGCGGGGGCCGAGCGCGTGGTGCTCTCGGCTAACCGCGCGTGCCGCACGGAGGAGGCCTCGGAGGCTCTCGCTCGCTCGGGGGGGGGCCTCGTGCGGACCTTCCCGTGTTGGGAGCGGCCCGCCGGCGGTGGCGTCGCTGCTCCGCACTCTCCTGATGGGTGAGGAGCAGAAGAGGAGAGAGAAGGGTGCGGGGGGGGGGCCTCGAGGCCGCAGTTGTTGGAGACGGTCCCAGAGCTGCGGTAAGTGACGTCCAGGGTAGGGGGCGGTGGACTCGCGCCATTTCGTGGCCCAAGGGGTGGCCACAGATGTCCATACCCCCTGTATTCGGGGGCCCTGGGTTCTGGGACATCGTTTTCCCAAGCGGTGAATGCGTATATCTATATATATATATACGTTTATAAATATATATATGTACACACATGCATACATGTGTGTATATGTCTATATATATACACATCTCTACATATAATGCATAGATATATACACATACATATACATATAGACGGCGGGTGCCCGTTTGTTTTATTACCAGCCTCTTGGTCCCTGGCTTCCCCCGGCACCAATGAATCCCCGGCAAATAATTCCCTCAATGTCATCTTCGAACCTACAGCACATACACCCGGGTCATGCTAAAATTGATACTTCTCCTGAGCGCGAACTTCCAATTGACACGCGAACATCTTGATACACATGCAACACACTCTCGCGAACACATCTCCGAGAATCCCTGATAAGGGCGGCTTCGGTCAAACCGCACATGCTCGCACAGGGCGTACACCCTCAGAAACAAAAAAACGATTCGTATCGGGCCTTCCCGAGGATGGGATGGCGTCCCCCGAACCGCGCGGCCCTGGCAGTCGGAGTCCAGAGGCCCAGGTATCCGAGGATATCTCTGGCGAAAGAAGGCCAGCGCACCAGGGCACCTCGCGGCCCGGAGTGCCGGAGGTGTCTCGACCGAAACGAATCTGAGCAGATCACTAACCGCCTCTTGGAACCCAGAGGTGTGAGGATGTCTCAGACGAAACGGGCCAGATCACCTGGAGTCAGGGCATCTCGCAGCCCAGGGTCCTCAACATATCTTACGTGGGCGAAACGGGCCCGACCACCTCGCGAACCGCATCTTCGAACCTAGAGTTGTGAAGATGTCTCAGCAGGCAACACGGATCAGGACACCATAAGTCAGGGAATCTCGAAACCTGTGGCTCCGAGGATGTCTCAGGCGAAACGCTCCTGAGCGCCTCGCGAACTGCATGTTGGAACCCTGAGCTGTCGGGATGTCTCAGCCGAAATGCGCCACAGCACCGCAAGTCAGGGCATCTCGGACCCCGTGGTTCCAAGGATGTCAGAAGTGAGACAAGCCAGAGCCTCTGTGGCCCATGGGGCGCAACGAGCCCTCTTGAGGGCGACCCGTCCCGGCACCTCCCTGGCACCGCCGTGGGGTTGCTGCGTTTGCCCCGGGCTGCCCCGAGCGACCCGAGCACCCGGGCGCAGGTGCCTCGCCCCCCCGCCAGCATAGCATGAGAAGCCCTGGAGAGGTCCGAAACAGCCCCAAATGCAAACCAAAGTGGCCAACGAGGACCATGCGGCTCTGAACAGACACGCGACCAACCCCCAAAACAGACGGACCGTTCGAGACATCCCCACATCTGGGCGCGAACGGGCCCGTGAAACACCTTGTTCGGCAGAGCACTGGCCACCATCAAAAGGCACGATCGAGCAGCGCGCAGCCCTGGCGACCAGGAGTGTCCCGAGAGCATCGAAAAAAACAAGCGTTTGTCTGACAGCAGTATACTTCCTCCTCCTCCTCCACGTTCTCCTCCTCTTCCTCCTCCTCCTCCACCTCCTCTTCCTCCTCTTCCTCCGCCTCCTCCTCCTCCTCCTCATCATCATCATCACATCACCATCACCATCACCGTGACCATCATCATCACCACCACCATCACCATCACCATCATCATCACCGTCATCAGCATCATCATCACCATCAGCATCAGCATCAGCATCATCATCAGCATCAGCATCATCATCCTCTTTCTCTTAGCACTCCACCTCAGCGGTTGCTGCCCTCGCACGCGGCATCTCTGCACCCAGAATTGCGGGGACGCTATCGGCGAAACTGACAGGATCGGCCCGCAGGCGGCATCTCCAACCGCAGAGTTACGAGGCTGTCTCATGCGAAACGGGCTGGGCCACCTCGAATCACGGCATCTGCAGCCCAGGCGAAATGGGCCGGACCACTTCTCGCGCGGCGCTTTTGGGAGCCAAGAAGCGCGAGGATGTCTCAAGCGAAACGGGCTGGGCCACCTCGAGTTACGGCATCTGCGACCCAGGCGAAATGGGCTGGACCACTTCTCGCGCGGCGTTTTGGAAGCCAAGGGTTGCGCGGACGTCTCGAGCGAAACGGGCCGGAGCACCTCAGCACTCTGAGAATGTCTCGACGCGCGGCACCACGCATTCTCACGGGCGACCCGGGGACACTCCACGAGGAAACCTTCATGGAGGCAACGAACAAGAGCCTCCCATAAACATATATGTGTATATATACATAAATACATAACATACATATATATACACTTGAACCATCGCGCGTTTCGCGCGCGCTCAATTTCTAGCTAGGCTTGACAGGCTGACTCATGTAATATCATGTTGGTCGCTTCTTGCGTCCAGGGGCTCCCTTGGAGGCCCTACGCAAGCCTCGGAATCGTATAGAAGGGGAAGTGCAGAAACGCAGAAATCATTAATTTCCTTTAGGTATTCAACGATTTGGGGCCCTCAAAGGCCCCCTAGGTTCTTTTTTGGGAGGTGAGGGGGGTTTGAATTGTGGTCTGTTGTGCGAGAGTAGACCAGGGGACAAACTTGGAACAAAAAGAATTGTGGGATTTCCATGTTGATTCAGTTTCTCGGCGCTGTTTTTTCTTTGCGCCTCGCGGGTTTTGTGAGCTGGGCCCTTTCAGGGGTGTGGGATCTTCCGAACCCCCTGGGGGTTCTGGAGGCCTCCTGGAGGCCTGGAGAGCCGTCGGAAGGGTGTCTCGGGCTGCGCGGGAGCGTGTTGGGCCGTTCTTTACGTTCTGGGGGTTTCTTGGGGTCGTCTTGGGCTGTCCTTGGGCGTCTTGGAGGCCCCCCGGGAAGCCGGGAGGCGCGGTACCGGCCAGATGTCAGGGGAAGTGTGGGATCGACGATTCCCACTTTGAACAAAAAAGGAATTCTGGGAATTCCCTCTTCTTTTGAAATCGTCGATCTTCGAGGGTTCGGAAGCGGGAAAACGTGAGAAGGCGGAAAGCATTAGAAGAACCATTTGAAATCAACGATTTGATCCTCTTTGGGCTCTCTCGGGACGGCTCTCGCAGCTCTCTTGGGCTGTTCTTGGAGCCTCGTCGGGGTCTTTTTGGGGCCTCTCAGGGATCGGGGGTGTGTTGGGGCCTCTGACACTGGGGGGTCCCGGAGGCGTCTCGGAGGTCTCTGGAAGCCTCCTGCTCCCGCTCTTGGGCCCATCTTGGGCCTGTTCTGGGGTGGTCTGGGGCTGTCCTGGGGCGCCTCTTCGGCAGTCTTGGAGCCTTCTTG
The DNA here is from genome assembly GCA_963575745.1 of Prorocentrum cordatum. Classification (NCBI taxonomy): domain Eukaryota; class Dinophyceae; order Prorocentrales; family Prorocentraceae; genus Prorocentrum; species Prorocentrum cordatum. Next base: position 128,566 of record CAUYUJ010014899.1, read on the forward strand.
GCCCGTCTCGGGCTCGTCCTGAGGGTCTCTTGGGTGGTCTCGGGGCGGTCTTGGGCGGCTCGAAAAAAACGTGAGAAGGCCAAACACATTGGAAACAACAATGACAATCCACGATTTTGGCCTCTTCGGGCCGTCCCGTGACGCCTCTCGGAACTCTCTTGGGGTCTTGGAGGCCACCTGGGAGCCTCGAGAGCCGTCGGAAGGCTGACTTGGGCTGCTTGGGAGCGTCTTGGACCATCCTTTCGCATTCTGGGGGCTCCTGGGAGGCGTCTTGGGCCCTCCTGGGGCGCTGTGGAGGCTCCCTGGAAAGCCCCGGGGAGCGGTACCGGGAGCGACCCCGAGATGTCACGGGAGGTGTGGGACCCGGGGCCGGGGGGGCAGTATTCATTTTTATTATACTATATATATACACACTGAAACCATCACGCGCGCTTCGCGCGAGCTCAAGTTCTAGCTCGGATCCTGGTAATCGTCACCATCGCCATCCTCATCGCCATCCTCCTCGATATCTTGGATATTGTCGCCAGCATCACCACAACCATCACGATCACCATTATTATCGTCACGTTCGTCATCATCATCGTCATCATCAGCATCTTGTGGGGCTTCTAGGAAAATATTTGAGGGCCCATTCGAGTCCTGCTTGACAGGCGCTTTGGGACAGATGTTGCGCGCGGGGAGCGGAAGCCGGAGGAATCATGTAATCGGAGAACTTTCTGATAACATGATGGCGTGTACGAGGGCCCATCGGGGGGCTGCCGGGCAAGCATTTTGGGACGCCTTGTTGGGGCCGGGGGGCGGAAGCCCGAGGAATCATGTTCCCAGAAGGCTTCCTTGGAACATGATTTGTTGGGGTGTCGTTGGACCCCTCCGGAGGCTTCGGGGCCTGACGCGTTTCCGAGCGTGGTGGCAGGTAGCGCTGCTTGGGACTCTCGGTTTTTGTCCAACCATCTTGTGGTGCTGGGTCCTAGTTTTGAAGAGACGGTCCCCGCATCCCTCCTCCTCCTCCTCCTCCTCCTCCTGTCCTCCTCCTCCCCCTCCCTCCTCCCCCTCCTCCATGCGTTTCACCCACCACGAACAGCGTTTCGTGGCCCCATAGGGGGCTCCACCGAAGGTGCCAGTGGCACCGTCCGCATGCGTCAGCCACCACCCAGCACAGCCTTTGCTCCCTGCGTCTCGCCCACCCAGTACAACGCCTCGTGGCCCCATCAAGGGGGGCCACCGAAGGTCCCAGTCCCTGCGATTCACGGACCCAGAAAACCGTTTCGTGGCCCCATAGGGAGCTCCACCGAAGGTCCTACTGGCACCGCCCGCATGCATCAGCCACCACCCAGCACAGCCCTTGCTCCCTGCGTTGCATCCACCCAGTACGGCGTCTCGTGGCCCCATAGGGAGCTCCACCGAAGGTGCCAGTGGGACCGCCCGCATGCGTCAGCCACCACCCAGCACAGCCTTTGCTCCTTGCGCTTCGCCCACCCAGTACAGCGCTTCTTGGCCCCATAGGGAGCTCCACCGAAGGCTCCAGTGGGACCGCCCGCATGCGTCAGCCACCACCCAGCACAGCCCTTGCTCCCTGCGTTTCATCCACACAGTACAGCGCGTCTCGTGGCCCCAGATCGAGCTCCATCGAAGGTCCCAGTGGCATCGCCCGCATGCGTCAGCCACCAGCACAGCCCTTGCTCCCTGTGTTTCACCCACCCAGTACAACGTTTCGTGACCCCAGTACAGCGCTTCGTGGCCCCACAGGAAGCTCCACCGAAGGTCCAAGTGGCACCGCCAGTCCGCCAGCATGCGTCAGCCACCACCCAGCACAGCCCTTGCTCCTTGCGTTTCACCCACCCAGTACTACGCTTCGTGGCCCCATAAGGGGCTTCACCGAATGCCCTTGTGGGACCGCCCGCATGCGTCAAACACCACCCACCACAGCCCTTGCTCCCCGCGTTTCACCCACTTAGTAAATCGTTTCGTGGCCCCATCGGGAACTCCACTGAAGGTCCCAGTGGGACCGCCCGCATGCGTCAGCCCTTGCTCCCTGCGTTTCACCCACCAAGTACAGCGCTTCGTGGCCCAAGTACAGCGTTTCGTGGCCCCATAGGGAACTCCAACGATGGTCCCAATGGGACCGCCCGAATTCGTCAGCCACCATTCAATACATCGCTTCGTGGCCCCATAGGGACCTCCAAAGAAAGACACCAATTGCACCGCCCGCGTGCGTCGTCCACCACCCGGTACTCCAGTTCGTGGCCCGATTGATTGGGAGCTCCACCAAGCCCCAGTGGCACCGCCCGCATGCGACCACCCCCACCCGGTAAAGCGTTTCGTGGCCTCGTAGGGAGCTCCAGTGGTCCGCCCGCATGCGACCCCCCACCCGGTAAAGCGTTTCGTGGCCCCGTAGGGAGCTTCAATGGTCCGCCCGCATGCGACCCCCGACCCGGTAAAGCGTTTCGTGGGCCCATAGGGAGCTCTACCGAAGGCCCCAATGGCACCGCCTGCATGCGCCCCTCCCTCTCAGTACAGCGTTCCGTGTCCCCATAAGGGGGCCCCACCGAAACCCCCACCAGATGGCACGCATGCGTCGGCCACTGCCTGGTACAGCGTTTCGTGGCCCCGTAGGGAGCTCCGCAGAAAGACCCCAGTGGCAGAGCCCGCGTACGTCTCCCCCAATAGGGGGCCACATGCGAACCCTACACCTACCCCAACGATTTCTGAGGGGGAGGGTGGGGTTCACTTCGTGCGGGAGCGCTTGAGCGAAGTGAACCCCACCCTCCCCCTCAGAAATCGTGGGGGGTAGGGGTAGGGTTTGCATGTGGCCCCCTACCCAACCAGCACAGCGCTTCGTGGCCTCCTCGGGAGTTGCAGCGAAGGGCACCGCCCGCCTGCGCCCGCCACGCCCAGCACAGCGCCTCGTGGCCTACCGGGAGCCCCACCGGATGCCCCAGTGGCACCGCCCGCGTGCGTCTCTCCCCCACCCATTACGGCACGTCCCTCACGCGCTTCGTGGCCTTATACGAAGCTCCACCGCAAGCGGCACGCACAACGCGTTACTCACAACTGCATCTGGTTGGGTCCTTCGCCAAGATAACTTTCCTGGCAGGCGTTTAGGGAACATGGTTTGGGCAGAGGCCGGCAACCCGAGAATCATGTTCCCGGGAAGCTGTCCGGGAGCACGATTTGCTCGGCTCTTTTGAGAGGGGGGCCTCTGGGGGCTTGCCGATGGGCCCCTTTTGGCCTTGTCGGCAAGCCCATTAGAAACATGGTTGGGGCGGTGGGCGGAAACCCAAGGAATCATGTTCCCGGAAAACTGCCCGGGAAATACGATTTACCGAGGTGTCTTGGGGGCCCGCAAGGAGCTTCCCTGGGGGCGCCTTGGGGGCCTATTGGGGCTTCCGGGTGGCCTCTTGGGAGCCTCGCGGGGCTTCTGGGGAGCCTCTTGATGGCCTCCCGGGGCGTCCTAGGAGCCTCTCAGGCCGAAACCCTGAAATGATGTCGCGCTCTTCGGGCCCTCTTGGGTCGCTCTTGAGGCTCTCTTGGGGCGCTCTCGAGGCCCTCTTGAATTATCTGGGGAGCCTCCTGGGCCGTCTCCGGGCTTTCTTGGGGGCCTATTCGGCCGTCTTGGAGCGATCTGAAGGGCCTCTGACGCCGTCCGGGACCGTGGGGAGGCGGAACATGCGAGAGCGCAAAAATGCTTCAAAAACCATAGGACAATTTATGAATTTCGGCTTCTGGGGCCCTTTGTAGCCCCTGGAGGCGCTCTTTGGGCATTTTGGCGGCGTCGTCGGCCGTCCTGAGGCCATCTTCGGCGCGTCCGGGGCTTCTTGGGGCTGTCTTAGCAATCTTTAGGGCCCTCTTGGCATGTCGTGGCGTGTTTGGGAGCGGGCCCGAGCAGTCCTGGGAGCCCTGGGACCCCCCCAATACCCCCATGGGGGGGTACGGCACCGGCCTGGCCCCCCCCAGGCCAACTCCGATATGCGATATATATATATATATACATATATATACACATACAGTTGTATATATATGTGTATATATATACATATGTCAACATACATGCATACATACACATACATATATACATACATACATACATACATGCATACATACATAGATACATACATACATACATACATACATACATATATACATACATACTTACGTACGTACGTACGTACGTCATTACATACATACATACATGCATGTAGACAGACATGCTTACATACATACACACACATATGTGTGTACATGTGTGTATACATATGAAAATGCATATATGTGTATACAGCTATATACACATACATACACACATACGCATACACACATTCACACGTACATCTATGCATACGTACATACATACATACATACATACATGCATGCATGCATGCATGCATACATAAACATACATGCATGCATGGATACACACATGCATGAATGCATACATACATACGTACGTACATACGTAGATGCACACCCATATATACAAACGCACGTTCATACATGCCTACATACATACATATATACATACACACATACATATATACATACATACATACATACATACATACATACATACATACATACATACATACACACACATACATACATACATACATACATACACACATACATGCATACGCACATACATGCATACTTGCATACACGCATACCTGCATAACTACATTCATACATACGTAAACATATACACACATACATGCATTACATGTATTACGTGCATACACACATACATGTATACATACATGCATGCACACATACATACATATACACACATACACACATACAAACATACATACATACCTATGTACGTACATACATATATACCTACATACATTCATGCATGCATACATACATGTATACACACATACACATATGCATACACACATATACATATAGATGAATATATCGCTCGTGCTTCATAAATGTATGAATATATGTATACACGTATATAACAACTAGAAGCATGCGCGCTTCGCGCGCGCTTCGGTTCTAGCCAAGCTCAGGGACGGGATTTGCTATGAAGCTACCATGGAGCAGAACGCCAGGAAAAAAAATGCACGAGGACATATGGAGTCAAGAGGGGGACAGGGGAGGAGGGAAGCCTAAGTGTGTTTCTTTGGGGCGTCGGATGGCCGCGGCCGATGATACTTCTAATAGAATGAAAGGGTTCGCGCAGAGTGAGAGAGTACAAGGCAAGGCGCACAAGAGGGATGGTGCAGAGCAGGGCTTGGCCATGCGAGGTCCAAGCAATAGCCCACGCGAGGAAGGTGCACGACGCGAGCACCGCTGAGATATTCAAACACTTCGGAGGTGGTGTGGCCCTACCCCATGGTGGTCCGGTCGTTTTCGCCTATGACATTCTCGCAGCTCGGGTTTCCGAGATGCCCTGAGCTGAGGTGGTGTGGCCACCTTTGCCTGAGGCATCTTCGCAACCCTGACCTCTGAGATGCCCTGCCTGATTGTGGTCATTGCTTCTCGCCTGAGACGGCCCTGCAACTGTGGGTGATGAGATGCACTGAGCTCAGGTGGTCAGGCCGCTTCCGCATTAGACATCCTCGCAACTCTCACCTCGAGGATGCTCTGCCCCCTGGTGGTCCGGCCGCTTTCGCCTGGGACATCCTCGAAACTCTGGGTTTCGAGAGGCCCTGAGCTGGGGTGGTCAGTCAAATTTCGCCTCAGACATCCTCGCAACTCTGACCTAGGAGATACCACGCTCCATGGTGGCTCGGCCACTTTCGCTTGGGACATCCGGGGAACCCTGGATTCCGAGATGCCCTGAGCTGAGGTGGTCAGGACACATTGGCCTGAGATATCCTTGCAACTCTGACCTCATGCCCTGTCCTATGGTGGTCCAGCCACGTTCGCCTATGACATCCTCGTAAACTGTGGACTCTGAGATGTCATGAGCTGAGGTGGTCATGTCACCTCCGCACGACAACGACGACGACGACGACGACGACGACGACGACGACGACGACGACGACGACGACGACGACGACGACGAACGAACTCGGCGACGACAACTGGCCATCCGGGGTCGTCCTGGAGGCGTCTGGCGCTCCTCATTGAAGCATCTGAACAGTTCGTTCGGATCTCGTGGCAGGTCTCTTGGGGGCCTCCTGGAAGCAGTTCCAAGGCTCTTGGGGCCCGGTTCAGTGCCTTTGGGGGGCCCCTCGGGAGCCTCTTGGGGGCCCCTTGGGGGCCTCTGGCGGCGCCGTCTTGGGGGCCTCCCGGGCGCCTCTTGGGGCCTCCTGGGGGCCTCTCGGGGCCGAGGGCCCAGATGTCCGTTCGGATCCCCCGTCTGGGCCCCTTCTTAAAGCCGTCTTGGGGCCCTCTTGGGCCATCTTGGGTGTCTCTTGGGCTGTCTTGGGTCCCTCTTGGGTTGTCTTGGGGTCTGTTGGGCCCTCATGGGCTGCGTTAAGGCGGTCTTCGGGGCTTCTTGGACTGTTTGGAGCGTCGGAAAAACGAAAAGGTGCTTCTGCTAAAAATGTACGTTCCCAAAGGAATTGGAATGTGTTGCCCTCTTGGGGGGCATTTTGATAGGCCTGTGGGAGGCACCTTGAAGCGTCTCGGCGGCTTCCTGCGACACCTTGGGGCCATCTTTTTTGTTGTTGCACTTTGGTTCGCTTCCCCCATCTCGCGTTGCCAATCTCGCTTCGCTGGGGTCGCGCCGGGCGGACAGACCCGGCGAACGCGACTTTACAATGAGCGCGCAGGTTATCATACGAGCGGGCAGGACGTTAAACCGAGCGGGATTCAGAAGAGGACAATTGAGCTAGCACGCGGTACAAATGCTATGATCGCTTTATTTGCCAGTGGCTCAGACTGCTTGAGGATTCGAACGAAGCACGGGCAAGCTAGGCTGGCTAGTGCGACACAGATCTGCTCAAGGTACCATTGAAACGAGGCATTGGGCTGGCGTGGGCCGAAAGAAATGCCTTGAGCGAGAAGGCGACAGACATTAGCAATCATTCTCGTGCATCACTTACATGATCGCTTTATTTGCCAGTGGCTCAGACTGCTTGAGGATTCGAACGAAGCGCGGGCAAGCTAGGCTGGCTAGTGCGACACAGATCTGCCATACTTCAACCTGAAACAGAATCCATCACTCAAGCATTGTGCTGGGGCTTAACCCCGCATTCGTTTCCATCTTTCGGTGGAATGCTGTGCTATACACGTTCGGTGCAGTGTGTCAGCCAGGAATGCGCAGAGGGCGGGGGGTAGGCGTTTTTGAGACGGGTGAGAAAACCACCCTCAGAAAAGCAACCGGAGAGCTCAAGGTGAGGCTTACCGGTAAAGGAGCAAACCCCTCTGCCTTTGCACACTAACTTATCTAGACCAGGGTGTGGGCTGCACTTCCAGAACCTTGTCCGAGTGCGAGCACGAAAGGGGCGACCACAGGCACAGTAATCGACAACCCTATCACAGACATTGGGAAGCTTAGCGAAGGCGCGGCGGTCGGGGCGAAGCCACAGGAAATTTTGCCAGGGGTTCTCCTCGCCGCCCGGAATATTTAACCTATAGCAGAGGCGATGAATACGCTGTGAGACCCACCCTACTTTGTTAGAGACGCGAAGGCTCTCGAGGTCTTTACAAGTGAGGCCCGGGATCCCAAGAACAAAAGCGGGGCTCCGGAGAGCCGAGGGCATGCTGCTGGACGGGGGGGCCCGACGGGCCCTCGAGTACCCGCCACAAGGAGTTCCTAGGAAAACGAGTTTGACCAGTCCAGAAGTCAGCCATCCCCGGAGGATCCTCCAGACCCCCGGTCGAGACAAATCGAAATGGTCACCGTGCTGGATGCCCCATTCAACAACAGCCTCACCTCTCTGCCTCAGCTGTTTGCTCAGCGCCCCACATCCCGAGAAGACTTCGATGCACACTCTTGTCTGATGGGGGGCGCTCCGAAATGCAGCACCAAGGACTTGTTGAAGACGCCCACGTAGTCCCCGCCTGCTGCTCGGAGGGCCTCGCGCTGCTGGTCGCTGAGCTTGCGAAGTTCCAGCGAGAGGCGTCCGTGCTTCTCGTAGCGCAGCACGGACTTGAACGCCTTCCACCCCCCTCGTTGCTGCACGGCGCCCAAGCCTCTGGCGCCCGTGCTCCGGTCGCGGCTGGCCCCTCCATGCCGGAGGGAGTAGAGGGTGGCCTTGAGTAAGCTCACACCCAGAGCGGAGGTCGCGCTCTGGAAGTCCTCCGCCAGTTGGTTGTAGCCCAGGCCCAGGAAGAGGTCGTCTGGCCCGCGAAGGGCTTGCACAAAGGAGATCGGGTCCACCATCCACTGCTGCCTGGGCAGGTCGAGTGGAACTGAGAGGTCGTACGTGTTGGTCTTGGTCGGGATCTCGTATTCCGAGGCCCGCACCACGAACGTCAAGAAGATCGATGCGCCTCCCTCCTTTGGCAGCGGCACGACTACTTGCCTTGCTCGCAGGGCCAGCACTTCCGAGGGGCGCATGTAGGTCTCGAACATGATCAGAACGGCCAAGCCACTGAGCGGCTTCCCAGCCCGGCACAGCCAGCAGGCCACTGCCCGCGCCGCCAGGAACGGGACGGGCGGTCTGGATTTGGACGGCTCCAGGACGTTCCAGCCCTTCAGCGTCTGGTGCGTCAGGGGGAAGACCTCGCGGATCCCAGCCCTGTGGAGGGCGGGCTCCGCCCAGAGCAGCGCCGGGGCCAGCCGCTGAGTAGACGCCTTGGAGCCCCCACGGTCGTAGATTGACTCGGCGTACTCTGCCAGCGTCTCGCCCCACGTGTGGCGCGGCCAGTCCGGGAGGAAGGCCATATTCAGCCAGCGCACCAAGCCGAGGATCATCCCGAGGTAGAGCTCCTGCGTGCGAGGCCTGACCTTGGCAGCCGCAAGGCGGGTCTGGCGCGGGCACAGCTGGCGCCTCCTCAGGTCGAAATCGCTCTCCGAGTGACTGAGGCCAAGCCTTGCGCGCCGCCCAGCCAAGTCTGGCCTGCTCCCGGGCCCGGCCAGCACCGGCACCACGGCCCGCCTCGGCATGCCCTGGCTGCGGCTGCCCGGGCGGCGAGGCGAACGGCTCCTGCGCTCGCTCGGCGCGCGAGGGCCGGAGCGGCAGCTCGCCGAGGCCACCGGCGTGGGCGGCACCGCCCGGAGCGTCGCCACCTCCATGCACGCTCTTGGGGCCTTGAGGCTGAAAGCGTCGGGACGGACCGTCGCTTGGGTTCCACTCTGAGGGGAGCCACCTCACCTGAACCTTCAGGTATGCTGCGACTCCCACTGCAAAAAGGACCCGACAGACTCCCAAGAGACGATGACTGGCAGCGCGACCTTTGGCAGCAGCGAGAGTGAGGGACATGTTATCGCCAAGAAAGAGTCGGCGAGAACAGTGCCCCCGAGCGTCTCTAGCTGCCCGGCGGACGGCCCAAGTCAGAGCGGCCCCCTCGAGTCCGTGGATGGCCTCCTTGCGCTTCCAGCGGCCGCAGCCGACTACGCGCCAGGGCCGGGCGCGCATCTTGCCGTAGTCGACCTCCGGGAAACCTGCCGAGCGACCTGCCAGCAGGAGGGCGGGCTCCGGTGCCCGCGCTATCTCCTGCTCCAGCGCCCTCTCGCGGGGGGCGCCCTCGGCAGCGAGCACGCCTCGGAATCGGGCGCGCTCGGAGGCCCGGCCGACGCGCTGCACGTCCTCGAGGTCCCACTCGGTCTCCACGATGCCGTAGCCCCAGGGGGGCGCGTCGAAGCAAGTGACCACCTCGCTCCACGGGCGCCGGGTGTCGGCCCGAAGACAAGGTAGCAGCGCCTTGACCCAGCCCATCTCACGGGTCACGCTTTTCCAGAGCGGCTGCTTCTTGGAGTAGGAGGCCTGCACGAACTCGTATGAGGAGTGCAGCAAGGCCAGCCCCTCCCGGCGCAGCATCAGGATGGAAACCAGGTGGCCAATCAGACGCTCGAGCTCCTGGCCAGAGACCTTGGCCCGACCCGAGAGGACATGCTCGAGGGCACCGTAGACTCGCCATAGCCCGCGGCCCAGCACGTGCCAGCAGCCCGTCTGCAAGTCGAGCTCGCATCCCAGCAGCTCGCCGCGCCTGGCTGGGGCGGGGTCTAGCTCTGAGACCACGCCCTTGGCCGCGAGCGCCGCCTGCATGTCGGCGACGGCGGTGGCGGCGCGGTCGGACGACTGAGACAGCACAGCAAAATTGTCTATGTACAGGACCTTGGCATCCTCAGAGTTCAAGTCGATGCCGGGGCACTTGTCCAAGCACCACGGCTGCGATGGCAAAACTGACTTGACGAGGTGAAGGTGTGCTTCTTGGATAAAGTGCACTGCCCAGCTCCATCCCATGGGCACCACCTTGAATCGAAAGCGAACCTGGCCGCTCTTCAACGTCAGCCCGCAGGCGCCCCGAACCTCTGGAGGCAGAAAGCGACTCTCGATCAGCGGGAGGTTGAAGTAGCACCTGCACCAGGGCGGCAATGCATATTGATAGAAACAGCAGTCGACGTCTCCAGAACTCATGCCGATCATAGTGACTCCTGACGCCTCCAGCGAGGATAGCGCCTCGCCCGTCGCGAGCGCCGTGTGCTCTGGAGTGGTAAAGTGCATGTTGGGAGTCCTGGTGTCGCAGATGAGACGCAACCGCTTGTCCTTGCGAGCCACAAAAAACATGCCAGCTTCCTCCAACACTGGCTCCGAGCTGGCCTCGATCACTCCAGAGGTGTAGAGCTCCCCCAGCGCGTGGCCGTAGTCGTAGCCGAGCCGCCCGAGCTTCGGGCCCATGGCACGAGGAGCACCTGCATCACGAATTAGCGCTGCTGCCTCCACTGGGGATCGCAACAGCCCGCGCCCAGTCTCCAGCTTGGTCTGCAGATCAGCGGGGAGGACCTCCGTAAGAGCCACCTTGCCCGCGCCGATCTTGGGAAGAGAGATATTTCCCCGCTGGTGGACTGTTCGAGAACCGGCGGCCTCGACTTCCGAGTAGCCAGGCCTGAAACCCTGTAGCGTCCTCCACGCTTCATGGGGACTAGGGCGATCAACGGGCGGCGACCATTTGCCGTAGGTCGTGGCCAGCCGCCTAACCGCAGCACGCTGGGCCGCCGTCAGCGGGGAGAGGGCGGGCACATGGCGCCCCTGCCCCCCCCAGCTCGTTGAGGGAGGTGATGCCGTCGAGTAGCCACTGATCCTGTCGCCTCCTGGTCGCAGCTCTCCTCCGTGCTGTGAGCGAAGTGCCCCATGCAGCCCCGCCGCTCAGCATCGACATCAGCTCCGGACCGATCGGAATAGGAAGTAAGTCTCGATGGCGCCCCCCACCGCCGTCGTCACAAAACATAGTGCCGTATGACCAGCACCTCCCCTTGAGAATAGTCGACCGCTCGGGGGCAGGCGGGCGACCAAGCCACTTCGATATAGGGATGGGGCTAGGAAGCCCCGTCGGCACCGCCCTTGGCCTCTGCTTTCGACTTCGGCCTGGCTGTGCTGTTCTCCCCCGCACCACCTCGAGCAAGAATCTATTCTTCACGTCCTTTGCGTCGTTCTTTGAGTGCTGCTGCCTCCTCCTGGAGACGGGCTGCCACCCAGCTCTGAAGTGCAGGACAAACCAAAGCTCCACCACGCCCACGCTCTTGTCCCAAGAAGATCTCACGCTCGTCGAGCCAAGCTGAGCCCCCTGCACTGCGAACCGCGCCTGCCTCGTGCTCACGAAGTCTGTTGGCATAGACCTCCTCCCAAAGTTGGCGCCGTCGGGGCACAGCTTCGAAGGTCGCGAGCTCGCCCTCATTGAGTTGGTCCTTTTCGGCGCCCATCTCCAGCAGCTCTGAAAGGAACTGATGTTCATCAACTCCAGCATCCGCGGCGGTGAGGTTCTGGGTCTGCCTCCACTACATGTGTCGCTGAAGGGGGGTCTGGCCCAGCCGCTTGAACTGCTGCGCCAGCCACAAGGTCGTCCGCGGCCCAAGGACAGGGAAGTCCAGCTGCGGGTTGGAGAACATGATGTCCACCGCTTCGGCGAAGTCCCTGACCCTGGCGCCGCCGGCGTCGTACTCGACAGGAAGGGTCCGAAGATCCTGCTCTGCAGCTTGACGCTCCTGCCGGGGGGTCGGAGTGCCCTCGTAGGTGTCGGCCTTCGCGACTGCCAGCTTGGTGCCATCGGCGAGCTCACAGATCCCCCGACCTCCAAGAACGGCGACGGGCACGGTGCCTGCTGGGAGCTCGTCACCTGGTCGGGAGCCAGCTCGGGCCTCCAATGCAACCCGGCGAGGAGCGTCGCCAGCGTCAGCGCGATCGGCGAGAGCCCCGCCAGGTGCAGGCGGTGGCGCGAGCGCCCCGAGTGGCTCGTCGGGGAGGCCCTCCTCCCGGCGGATCTCGCTAGCAAGCTGCTCGCCCTCAGCCAGCAGCCTGGCTTCGTTCCGCTTGTAGCGGCCCATGTCCATGCGGAGGATGTGGCCCGAGAGCTTCGCGGGCAGGCCCCCGAGGGGGCCGACTGGACAGAGCTGCAGGGCGTCCGCGAAGTCTTCCTCGTAGATGTCAAAGTGCGGCGTGACCACCACCCATCTCGTCGCGGTGATCCTGCCGACCAAAATCCGTTCATGCCAGTAATTGTCCTCTTGCTCGTAGTAGGCGAGGACCCGTGTGCCCACCTGCAGGGTCTCCAGGGCCTTGGCAGTCCGCGAGGCTGCCATGGGCCACTGACTGGGTCTCTCTCCGAGCGCGTCGTCTTGTCGTCCAGCCAAGGACCTCGCGGAGCACAGCGCCCAAGACCAGGCCGAGCACGAGCGAGAGGCCTAGCTCCAGCCGGGCGTGCCCTGGCTCGGGGCAGGCTGGAGTGAACGTCGGCTACCCGTGCAGGTGCTCTGGGCCGCACCTGTCGAGCTGTCCTTTCAGCAGCCCGATGAGGGCCTCGTCGGGCGAGGCGTCGAAGTGGCAGCTGCAGTCGCACCCGCTGCTGCTGCTGCCGAGCCAGGTGCCTAGCGCCTGGCCGCCGATCGCCGCGACCCCATGAGCCCCCGCCCCGAGGAGGGCTGTGGCCATTCAGAGAATGACTCCCCGAAACAAGTGCCTTGAGCGAGAAGGCGACAGACATTAGCAATCATTCTCGTGCATCACTTACATTACAATAGTACCCCCTTGTGCTGTCTCTATAGTGAGCGCACTTATATCCTGGAACAACCCAACCATCCACACAGCAAGTTTGATAACTCACCCATGTCTCAGTAACTCCGATACGCTCCTCCTTGACGCAGCAGTGCGTGTTTGCTACAGGGCACTCCAACGTGCAGTACGCCGAGGAACGGAGATGCACGTCGCCAGGATGTTTATGCTGGCGATGCATGGTTGAGTTGAGGTTCTGGACATCGATCGGTATATCCTCCACTCTCGCCTCCTCATATTGTTTGTGGTCCGAAGTCGCGTCCTTCCAAATGTTCGCGATTTGCGGTTCGCTGGGGCTCGACGCCCGTGACTGGAGTAGCCCCACGCCGTCGGCCTCGTTCGTGGCGTCACAGTTGTGCGAATCCTCCTCCATCAGGCAGCGTTCCTCCGAGGTCTTGGCTAAGTCATCGGCGGCAACGCAGCCGCGGCCGACGAGCAGGATGGCGAACGCTCCCGCAAGCACCACGACGTTCATTGCGGCAACGGCGGAGTAACAGGGGCTTGGCAGCAATAGGCGCAAACCAAATGTTCCCTATTCCTGAAGAGTTGCCACAATGTCTTGAGCCAAAATGGTTACGGAGCGCCTTGGGGCCATCTTGGGCGTCTTAGGCGATGGTTCGGTGACTCTCTGGGCTGCATTGGACCGTCTTGGAACCTTCTTGGAGCCCGTTTCAGCACGTTTCGGGACTGCCTTGGGCCGTCTGTGAGCGCTCCCGGAGGCCGTGACACGCCATGCCCCCCCGTGGTCCCTTGGCCCGTCCAGGCGGCCTCGTCCCCCGGGTCTGTTCTGGAGCCTCTTGGGGCCTCCTTGGCGCCTTCTGGCGGTCTTCTGTGAGGCCCCGGGGCTCCCCGAAGGCCCCGGGGCTCACATTTGCGGCCGTCTTGGGCCCTTCGTGGGCCGTCCTGGAGCTCTCTGGGGCTGAATGGGAGCCCTCTGGGGCGCGTCCTCGGCCGGACCGACAGCGAAAACAAGCCATATCTTTAAAATATACGTTTTACGAAGGGAATGGGGCTATTTGGGCCCCTCGGGGCTCTCTTTGGGGCTTCATTGGGGGTCGCTTGGGGTGTCTTGGGGGCTTCTGAAGCCGCCTTGGAGGCCATGTTGGGCGTCTGGGAGCGACCTTCGGGCGTCCCGGGTCTATTCTGGAGCCTCTTGAGGCCTCCTTGGTGCCTTCTGGCGGTCTTCTGTGAGGCCCTGGGGCTACCCGAGGGCCCTGGAGCCCATATTTGTGGTAGCGGCGCCGGCCCCGGGCGCCCGGACCCGGTGCGCCGTTATATGTATAATACAAATATATAGCAATCCAGCCTCCGACAAAGGGGATGGAAGACTACTGAGAGAGGCCCCACTAAAATAATAATCATGAAACGGACGTGAAACTCACCAATCGAAACACCCTATCCAGCCACCACCACCCGTCAAACACATACAAAATGAACCATGCAAAATGCGCCACACCATGCGGGTCGAACTCCGCAATCGCGCTGCACAACTATCAAAACATGCAACCACAAGACCACGGCGGGGTGACTTCGGTCATGTTTTTTTGTTCTGTGTGGACGCCACATGAAAAATGGAATCACCTTCGCGGTAACATCCACATGGTTGGTGCCAGTCTGCACCGATGGTGCCTCCGTATCAGCGTCCCTCAGTAATCTGCCGGTCCCTGCGGCTAGAATCGGTCGAATCTCCCGCCTGAAATTCGCTGACGATGACCTCTCCGGCGCAGAAGGCCTGCGGCTCCAACAGGCGCACGGCCGCCGCCTGGCTGAAGCCACAGGAGGGGCGGGACAGAGGCTCCTCCTCCCCCTCCTACTGCTCCTCCTGCTCCTCCACCTCTTCCTTGTTGACGTTGGCCATGCATGAAGACTGCGCCTGTTGCGCCTTGTCAAAGTATGAGAAAAAAGTCGACTGAGGCAGAGTAGCGTGCAAATCATGCTGCCGACGGCTGCAGCGAAGGTCAGGCACAGAGTAAAGCAGAGCACAGTGGCCCGACAGGGCGAAAGCAACCCAGTCCGCGGCAGAGCCAGGTGGGGGGGGGCGGGGAACCAGACCAGTACGCATACCAACTTCCACCTCTTCCTCCTCCTCCTCCTCCTGCTGCTCCTCCCCCTGCTCTTGCTCCAATCCCTCCTCCTCCCCTCCTCCTTTCACGCTTGGCAGGAGCGCTCGCTTGTCCTCAGGGCTGCTGCTGCCGCCGCTGCTCGGACCCGTTGCCCAGCACCCTGCCTGCCAACCAACGAAGCTGTCGACCTACCCGATCACCGCGGCGCTGCGGGATGGTGCGGTGCGGGACAGCAAAGCGGGATGTGGTGCGGACGGTGGTAGGGACCCGGGAGTCGTTCGCTGGCGGTGAGCGTGGGGGGGGGAGGGAGGGGTTCGAACCGGGAGTGACCCTCCCCGGTTTTCTGGAGGGGGGGGGAAAAGGGGTTCGAACCGGTAGTGACCCCCCCCCGGTTTTCTGGAAGGGGGGGAGGGGTTCGAACCGGTAGTGACCCCCCCCCTGGTTTTATAGGGTGGGAAGGGGGGGGGAAGGGGTTCGAACCGGTAGTGACCTCCCTCGGTTTTCCGGAGGAAAGGGGGTTCGAACCGGTAGTGACCCCTCCCTGGTTTTCCGGAGGGGGGGGGTTATAGGGGAGGGGGGGGTTTTGCCGGGGGGAAGGGGGGGGGTCCAGCAGAGGGGAGGGGATTTTCGGAGGGGGGGGGACCCCCGGGTTCTGGAGGAAGAGGGGGGGGAATTTTCCACAGCAAAGCGGCGGTGGATCACGCTCTCTCCATTATCATCCTCATCCTCATCCTCATCCTCATCCTCATCCTCATCCTCATCCTCATCCTCATCCTCATCATCCTCATCCTCATCATCATCATCATCATCATCATCATCATCATCATCATCATCATCATCATCATCATCATCATCATCATCATCATCATCATCATCATCATCATCTGCATCTTCATCACCACCATCACCATCATCATCACCAGCATCAACACCATCATCACCACCATCATCATCAGCATCATCATCATCACCACCATCATCATCATCATCGTCATCATCGTCAGCGTCATCATCAACATCATTAGTATGAGCATCATCAGCAGCATTATCAACACCATCATCACAATGCCACCACCACCAGCACAATCACCATCAGATTCATCATAATCATCATCTTCATCGTCATCATCATATTCATCATCAACATCATCCTCATGATCCTCATCGTCGCCATCGTCATCACCATCACCGTTACCATCATCACCACCATCAGCATCCTCATCGGCATTATCATCATCATTGTCAACATCATGATGATCATCAGCATCAGCATCACCAGTCTCATCATCATCAACATCGGCAGCAGCAACATCATCACTAGCAGCAACATCGCCACCACCATCATCAGCCTCATCATCATCATCATCATCCTCAGCCTCATCATCATCAACAACACTAACCTCAGCAGCATTATCAACCATGACATCATGATCATGAACACCATCACAATCACCATCGTCATCACCACCGTCATCAGCATCATCACCGTCATCCCACCATCATCATCATCAGCATCATCATCATCATCACCATCATCCGACCTCCTCCCCCCTCCCCGCACCAACACCGTCCCGTTCATAGTCGTCGCTATCCCCGCCAGAACCGCCGCTCCTCCTCCTCTTCCTCCTTCTCCTCCTCCTCCTCCCCCCGCGTCGAGACACACGGCCGGCCACCACGAACCAGTCTGGGAGCTGCTTCCTGAAGAGTGGTATGCTGGAGATCACGTGCCTGTGGATATACTTGATCACCTCCTTGCGCAGCGCGGGGGGCAACTTGGCCAGCAACCTGGACTCCTCCTGTCGAGGGGTCATCTCCTGATACCAGAAGCCGTAGTGGAATCGCATTAACTTGTGCATACGCTCGGAAAAATGCTGCTCCGTGCCGTAATGGCGCAAAAGGGACATGTTGAGGCCTAGTGCGTCCCGGTTGTGCTCATTTGACATCTCGGCGATGGTGCTGATGATGTACCCGAACACCGTCGCTCCGAAGAGAATCACGCAGACCGCGAACACGCGCTCCATGTTGTTGGTGGGAATGACGTCACCGTACCCGACAGTCGTCATGGTAGTGAAAACCTGCAGTCCGTACGTGTCAGCAGCGAGGAGAAGAGGAGAATAAAGCCAGATAATGACAGAGAGAAGGATGGAAAGTAATGGTACCCGAATCCTTTGTGAGGGGACCGAAATTAGGAGGGCCAGCCTATAATCGGGAGCGGCCAAGAGGGGGGTGTCCAAGAGGGGGGGTGCAAATCATGACCGGCGGCATGTGCGCGGCCCAGCGGGGGGGCCAGGGACGTAATGAAATAACAAGAGGCGCCATGAAATCTGGGGAAACGTCATGGCCCCCGCCATGATATCCACACCCCCCTAGTCATCACCCCCCTCTTTTCCGCCCCCGATGTAAGGGATACGGGGGTCTTCACTTGAAGATGTACCAGACGAAAATACCAAGCCCTCGAGGGGGCAATTTCTACTCGAGCCCGCGGAGCCCCCACAGGGCGCTGCTGGAAACGGCGCTTAAGCGTTGAGACCGCCCCAAACTGCGCGGGGGGGCCTGTTGAGAACAGCCGGGACTGACCGGAGCTATGGTTTCCGTTCCCGCGCGCGTATCACCACCTGTACGCAAGCGCGCGCCTGCCTGAAAGCACGAGCGAGGGCGCGCGCGTGCACCCACACGATGCACGAGACGCGACGTGCTGCGCTGCTAATTAGGCTGCGCCCGGTCACTGGAAGAGAAAGCACAAATCGGCGGTGGACAGACCTCCCTTTAGTAAACCTCCCCTTAGTGAAAACGGCCTGGGGCCGAAACCGACGGACCTGGACCCGTAAACGTGACGGCCGCAACGCCTCTCGCGAACCGAAAACGGCCAATTCCTTGATCGACGTGTCAGGGTAGGAGGTCGATCCACCTCCGAACAAAGTGAAGTCTGTTGCTGCGAGCGCTCCCCGCCTAAGCACGCGAGGCAGGATAGCCAGCGAGCGCGGGGACACACTGGGGCCGGCGGCCGCAGTCGCCAGTCGCTAGAGGCACGAGGCGGGATACACCCAGGGAGCGCCAGCACACGTTGGGCCTGGCGGCCACAGAATACAGTTACAAGGGCACCCAACTTCGCGCTCTCGCGCTGCGCGAAACGCGAACAACTTCGCGCTCTCGCGCCGCCTCCCAGGGGAGGGGAGGGGGATGACGAGGGATCGGAGCCGAAGCGCGAAGCGCGAATAACTTCGCGCCCTCGAGGGCGCCCTTGGAAAATGCAGGTTGTGCGAGGCGGCTCGGGAGCTCTTTCCTTCCAGCATGTCAACCCCAACCTGTCGGATGGGGCAGCATGAGCTTCCGGAGATCCGCAAAGATTTGCTTGGGCCGGCGCTGGAACTCCATGGCCCGGCGGCGCCTCTGGGAAAACCAACAGGTACCGATACGTCAGTCCCCAGAGCTCTCCTGGGGTGCGTTCTGACCAGGAATTCGAGGCGAATCCAGCGGCAGCGACGACGAAGGCCCAGGAGGCCCAACAAAGAAGCAGCGAGGAGAGGGTAGAGCTATGCGTACCTTCTCCTCCTGTGCGCCTCCATCGCCGCCAACGGCGCGCTCCGCGCAGCAGGGAGGGGAGCGCAGACCCAACCACCTCGAGACTATTCCAGCCGCAGCGACGAGGTATAGGTTCCTCCTTCCCCCCATCCTCCAGTTCATGCTCATGCATAATGAGCGTCTTCTTATTCGGCGATTCGCAATTGGACGGAACGGGGAAGGGGGGGGGTCTGGCTCCGGACCTCTGCTTAGTGCGACTGTTTGCAGCAGTGCGTTCTATGTGGGGAGACACCAACTGCTCAAAACAGCGCCACAAAAAGGCAAGATCTACTCCATGGGTGGGGGAGAACAGGGGTGCGAGGGCCCGCGCCGATCCGCAAAACAATACATACACAAACGATCACATCTATGCTCTCTTCGAGTGACGTTACGTTCCGCCGTGCTCCGCGCCGCTGGGGCGAATGACCATCGTGCCACCGCTCTCCACTGATATGGCCTTGGCCCCACTGGCCGACTTACCCGCCTTAGGTCTAGATATACATCGTACCCTCCAAGCCGGGCGACCCGTTGATGCTGAGATACCATGTATGTCCCATTGGAGATGGAGATCGGTTAGATAATGCCGGTAACCGAGTGACCTATGCTGGAGTAGTGGGTGTGACGCAGATGTGTCCGCGGGGAGAGGTGCAGCAGTACTTGCAGAATAGTTGGCGCCTGGATGCAAGGCCAGTCTACAAGAGACCTTCAACAAGAAACCCAACCCTGAGACCCCAGGACGTCCATTGCTTGTTGGTGTGAGAACGTCACGCTTTCCACAGCAAAACCATCGAAACCCAAGAAGCCCAGGTCACCCTGTAGGCAAGCAGGGTGTTTCTTGGCATGGGTCTCCACTGTAGCTGCGCGTGGATGCAACTGCGCAATTGTTTCCACACGGAACAGTTCTGAACGCCCGAAATCATGACGGGCAAACATTGGCACACTTGCCAACAACTCACGCTGCCCCACACCAGCAACGGCCGCTCTTGGGCAGGCGGCACGCCGCCTCCCGTCTCCACTGGACACCGCCCGCAGCGACGCCGACACCGACGCTTGTTCAGCATGGGCAGTATGTGATGCTAATCCTCGTGCCCATCCTTGCCGCACCCACTCCCGACTCTCCCGCAAGGATGCCGCCCGTGCCCCGGTTCACGCCACCCCCCCTGCGGCAGGAGTCGCGCCCCACGGCGCGCGACGGCGCACGGGCTGGGAGCCCGCTGCACCTCCCGCCGCCGCCGACCCCCCCTGCGCCAGGCCCGCTCCTCTCGTGGTGGGGCCCCGCCTCGCAGCACAGCAGATCGACAACAAGACATCTTCCGCAAGAACGCCAACCTTTGAGACCACAGGACGCCCATGGATTCTTGGGAAAGGGGACGTCACCGTTCCCATCGCAAAGCCATCGAAACCCAAGAAACCACAGGCACCCTGGAGGCAAGCAGGGTGTTTCTTGGCATGGGCTTCCACTGTACCCTCGGACCTGGCGAGCGAATGGCGCGCTCATGGCCGCATGATGTGGCACTAATGATCGTCGCGACCGCGACAGAACGAAAGACATATGAGAAGCGAACCATTCGAAGATCATTGGTGGGCCATCAGTGTGTCAAGAGTCAATCGCAGGTCATTTCCGTGGATCATTAGTGGGTCAAGTTCAAGAGTGCGCCATTGCTGGGCCCATTAGTGGGCTACCAGCGGGGCATTAGCGGGCCATTAGGTGGGAACGTGCGGGCCAGTCGTGCAGCGAGAAAACTAGCTGGGCATTCCAATGGCAGCTGTGGGTGAAAGCCCTCCCTGACTACTCCTCCAGCTTGGCCAAATCTCTTCGCAAACAAATTGTCAGCAAAAACTGTACTGAGAAGAGATGGCGAAACAAATCCATATGATCCTGGGGTGGGCCCCAGGCGAGCTCCCAAAACGAACATCTAAGGACTGGCAGGGTCTCTCTGGCGCCACGCGTGAGGCTCCGGGCCTTCCGGGACCTCTGGCAAGGTCAGGAGCTCCAGAAGCTCTCTCTGTCCTCCAACATGCACCGCCACAATGGGATTGCAAGATATCGGTGGGATAGAGGGGGCCAGCCTGAAAGTGAACGTGAAAGTCGGGGCCTTAAAGGCTCAAGGAGGAGCTTTCCAACACACACACACACAAAAAGAGAGAGAGAGAGAGAGAGAACAAAAAAACACGGGGCGGCCCGAGACAGGCCAGGGCAGGCGGAGGCGGGCCAGCCTCCTCAGGTGGCCGGCCCCATCTGCCCCCCCCCCCCAGGCGCGCCGCCGAGGACGGGAAGTCCTCGCGCTAGTGCAGGCTGGTGACTGCAGAAGCGACTGCCTTGAGGAAAGGACGTAAAACATGTTCTGTTTCAACTGCTGGTGATGAGTGATTCTGGCCTGTTAAATCTCGATGGCGACGGCGACGCCCACGAGCCACGAGCAAGCCAGGCATGCAATGCATTCAAAATCGCCAGAGACACTACCGAGTGACGGACCCGCAGGCGTGGGAGGCGGCTGTGAACTGGCTGGGACAATAGGAAGTCTGCCAGGAAGCGGGATAAGGCCAGATCCGCTAAAAAATCGATTTCCGGACCCTTCATGGGGACCATCTGGTACAATCGTTCACCCAAATTCGTTTGTGATGGTCACGGGGCCAAAGCACGGCCACCAGAGGCAGCCCAAAAAAACATCCCGAGTCCATAGCCTCGACGCTGTCCCCCCCTCCTGCCGGCCAGAACCAATGCTGGGACACATCAGACCCCCAGCCAGCTCCAACGAAAGCACACGTCAGCATCTTGAGTTTCAAAACGCCCTCACGAACAGCCGAGCGACCAACGCTACGGGCCACGTCCGTGCCCAAAACTGAAACAGGCAAGATGGCTGCGGCCGTCGCCTTGCGTCTCTGGCGCGCATGAACATCGTGCATCAGGGCACGTGCCCGTGTCGGGCGCACGCTAACCCGGATTGGGCATCCGAAGATATTATTCGCGCTGGCGACAGATCCACGGGTCGTTGAAGTTCTCCCCCCGAAAAATGAGGACAGCGCCGCCCGGTGAACGGTGACAACGGGCCAGGCGTATAGAGGCAGCAGCACCGAAAGCTTGCCTTCTTTCGTTATTTGTTTTGTCCTCTCTCTCTGTCTCTGTCTTGAACAAGAAGAAGACTCTGAAGAGGGCGCAAAGACGGCCCCGACGCCGATCAGAACAATCAGGTGCGCATGCTCCACGACAGGCCGCACAGACGCGAACTTTCGGGAGCCCGCGCGGACTTGATGGGTCAGCGGTGGACCCCCCTGCCTGGCGCGCGGAGCCAGTCAGGGGCGGCGCCGGCGGCGTCGCCGAGTGGACCGGGTGCCGACCCAAGAAACTCGACAGACCCCCGAAAGTCGATGCGTGTGTAGGCATGTCTTCCTTTCGGTCGGCTACACGCAAGGGAGACCCGAAGCAAGAGTGAACTTTGGTGCCTGGCCGTAGAAGTGGCCGCGGATGCGCCAATCTGAAGCGCGCAGGCCGTTGCCATCGCATTGCGTTCAACGATCGGGGGACACCTACTGGGCTAGTTTGATTTTGTTTGTTTTGTTTTTCTTCTCGCTGGTGTTGTTAAGAGTTCGTTGCCAAGGTGGGCTGGCTACCACGAGCCAGCGCAGTGCGCGGCCCCTCCAGCATAGAGGGCATCGGCAACGGCAAAAGCGGTCCTTCCGGCGCCCCCAGCAACGGCAAAACAGGTCCCACATGCGCCCGCCGAGCACACAACGGCCCTGGACCCCGATCACCAGGGCGCGAGCACGCTCAACACACTCGAAGTACGAGGGGGCCTCGAAAAGAAGCCCCACTCCCCGCTCACGCTTCCAAGCCGCTTAGCCTCAACAGCGGGCCTGCGGCGGCGCGCTGTGGCTCGCATTCGGGCGTGCATCTGCTGAGAACCACTGCCAGAAGAAAGCGGATGACGGCGACAGTTGTGAGCAAACATAAATGCGTCTAGCATAACAGCAGTTAGCAGCAGCACCGCGCGGGGCCGTTCAATCGTCGGGAGCAGCAAAAAATAGTTCAAAAAACAAGGAGGGGATTCAGAGAAGGGGGCATCAGTGTGCGAGCCAATGTTCACATATCCAGAAGAAACGAGAGCATCGAGATCAGCGAGCAATATCGTATAAGTCGTTGAGAGAAGGGTCGAAGGTGTCGGAACAACAGCCAAAGAGACAGCAATGGAATTGGGAATGAGACCTGTCAAACGCGCTCGAACCTCGGGCCAGCATCTGCAAAACAACGCCAGGCAACGATATGGCCCAGTATGCTTCACCACATGAGCCACGGCTTTGCTAAACCTGCAAGACGACATCCTCAGGAACCGATCCCATCCACCTCCCGGTGCGCATCGCCGAATCTGGCACTGCATCGCGGGAGAACTCAGCAGAGGCAACAACGGCACGACCTACCGCAGCCTGGAATAGCTTCCCGCCTTCAGGGATACCTTTTCGGAGAAGCAGCTAGAACACCCCGAACGCTGCGGAACGTGGCGAGAAGAGCGGGAGCAACAGTGACGCTGGCGCAGCTTGACGTCGCGCGTGCAACACATGCCTCATCACTCGTTCAAAGCTGTTCCAGGTCCTCTAGAATTCCCAGGATCTCCAAACACCTCGAAAGGAGCGTGAATTTAGTAGCTCGAGGAAACAACCTCAAGGTTTCTGCGCTGACCAAGGAAGCCCACGGAGGCCAGATGTGTCAACATCTCGCGGTTGAAACTGAAATGCGGACCAATGACAGGAAGCTGCAATGCATTCTTGTAGGCGACCACGACAGAACGTGAGATGGGAGCAAACTGCACAACAAACAATGAGATGCCTAGACATAACGCGTGGAACGTGGAGATATGCTTAGCAAAGTAAGACCAGCGCGGCGCGCCGCTCTCACCCTCGGAGCCAACTTTGCCGCCAGTTTGCCCTTGTAGCATCCGCGAGCAGAGTGGGCAATCATCATGCCGAGCCCTTGCAGGATAAAGCAACCTGCACGTGGAGAAGCTCAGGGATGTGCTCAGCGATGCGCCTCCTCAAACGTGCTTGAAAGGCAGCGGATGCGAACGGGTGCCACGCACTGGTGGATATTCAGCGCTAGACCGATCGCAGTTTCAAGGGGCTGCGTCACTTGAAAAGCCGAGCGACATGAGCAGTCGTATTTCGGATTCTACACAGGCAATCATCTGCGCGCTCAAGCTGTAGGCGTAGAGCTTCCCAGAAGCACTCACTGGTATAGGCCTGGGGAGGAGCCGTCCCAAGACAGACGAGTACCATGGGCGCAGGGCCCCCATGCCAAACCTCTAGCAATCTCGATCGTTGCACGCATTGTTTCCCATCGTAGAAATCAGAGCAGTGCCACCCGGATAGAACATGCAATAACACATTGGCAATGAACCTCTGGACCCCCATCGCTCCCAACACTGCCAGGAACCGCTCGACCGAGATAGATCGGAGGGCGGCAGAGTAGTCCGTCAGGACCCACGGGCTATCTTCCTTACCAAGCACATGTCCGAGAGCGCCCGCGTTTCAGCACGCGCAATGCGAGCAGCCATGCTGCGACCAGAGATACGCGCCTGGAAAGTGGACGCGCGTTCCCAGGCGCTCTGGAAACTTATGTCCGTCGCCCTTCGAGCCGCCCTTTGGCAAGAAACCCATGAACCTCCAACCTGCCCCGAGGAAGCGTTTCGAATTTGCCAGCAACCAGATCCCGAATCAAATCAAAACTCGCGGGGACATATCCAAGGCGGCAACAGAAGCATGGAACCCCATCGGACCCAAGCGCCCCAAGATTACGAGTCTTGATCACGTCCCCGCAGAAGGTCTCGTAGCCCACTTCCCAAGGCACATTCGCCCCGACGGGCACCTGCCGGACAAGAGACAGCAGCTCGGGCCACTTGGCGCGGACCCCTTGCATTTCGCAACAGACCTCGCCCCAGCGGGGCCTCGAAGCTTCGGTAGACGCCCCAGGAGCGGGGCAAAGGGGTGATACTTTCACCCGCGACTCTTTGAAGCCACGCGCGACGACGGAACTGCAGTCAAGAGCTGCGACGAAGGGCGATCGTTTTCTCCTCCTTACGCCTCTGGAAATCGCCAGGGGGGTGGTTCCCAAGTTCCAGGAACCTCAGCATCCAGAATCGGCAAATAAAGTTCGCGCACATGTTGGCAGAGCGGGAACAGGTCAGCAACATGCAAGAGTCGCATCATCCGTGTACACATGTAACATAAGATAGCAGGCGAGGACAGTGCCAATCACCCTGACGTTCTGCAACCGAACGGTGACACTCCTCGCACGTGCTCGCAAATCGGAGTTCGGTGCGTCTACGGGCACGGGCAGCAGCAGAATGCACGCAGGCTTTGGCCCATGCCAAACGCGCATCACTCTCGGCAGCAGTAGGCGGCGCAAGCAGGACCCTGTCCAGCCCCTCGGCAAACTCAGGAGCCTTAGCCAACCCCAGCGGATACATCGAGATCGTCGAAGCGGCGGGGATCTGGTCGGACGGCATATCAATCTTATGGCGGCCCGTCGTCGAGGTCGAAATAATCTCAACTGCAAGAATAGCGCTGGGTAGCGAACGATACATGCGATCCAATCGTGCGTTGTGGTCAATCATGTTATCTACAACAGCCCCACGTGCGTCTATATGCTGGTAGACCTCGGCAAGGCCAGGGTATGCGTTGTTGAACTCCTGTGAACGCCTGTTAACGCCCCTCACCCTCCGAGCGAAAGTTCCAAGCATCCAGGAAAATCGTGAAGTGTTCGGCAGACATCGGGACCTCACGGCGGATCAAGCGAAGCACTGACAAGTTTATGTCAATGTGGTCAGACGTGTTCGGCACGTGTAGATTTACGAGATTGCACTGGCCGTGCACGCCCGTCATCTCGGTCTAGAGTACCCGGCCCTCAATCAGTGGGCGGTGATCAACCTGCGAATAAAAACGCAGTGAACTTCTTGCTTGCGGCACTAATTATACACCAGTGGCAGCACTATCAGGAAAGAACGAGTCGCAAAAGGTGTGGGGAGGGATTTGCAGGGGGAGCTGGTCAATATCTCCTGGGTGACCGTGGGTTTCCTGGCTAGCAGCAGTATCCCAGGAATGACAGAAACGATCGAACATGCACATCTTCTTCTGCGCGCGATCCTGACGCACAGAGTGGAAGAAACATCATCCCACCAGCATTCCAAGATCAGACAGAAAAGGTGGAGGGAGGGCAGAAGGGAAACGCAAACCCACTACCAAGCACATCGCACGGTACTGCTCGACTGACGACACAGAGGCTGGCGCAAAAGAGGCAGTCTCAGAAAATGCAGCTGGATCGCGATCATCTCCCGAGATGGCGCACCCGTGTCTCAGCTGACTCGGCAACGGCAAATCCGGTCCCACCGGCGTCCCCGGTAATGGCAAAATCGGTCCCATGGGTGCCTGGTCCGACTTGGCTGTGGGTATCCGCCGCGCCCCGTCCTAGAGGTAGGGCTTGTTCTTAGCAGCAATGTCAATGGTGAAGTCGATCTCTGTGTCCGAAAACTTCCACTGGCACGGCTCATCCCAATTCGGGACGATCACGAACTGGCTGTCCTCCGTCTTCATGGTGCACAGCGTCCACGACCCGCTGTCGGTGGAGATTTGAAAGCGTCCCGAACCAGATCCAACGCACCCCATCCGAAGAGCGCCGTCCCAAAAGCCTTCGCTCACCAACTTCACTTTCATGGGCTCCCACAGACATGATGGTGCATTCTTCCTCAGACGAGCTGGTAACGGAATGTCTCCACGAACTCGAATCGGGAAGGTCTTGGCTCGATCACGGTGGTCATTCCACATCGATGGCATAGTGAAGGCCCACTGCTTGAAGCGCGTGGCAGTCTCCTCGGTCTTAAAGTTCACAGAGTACGAGCGGCTCGTGCGTTGGAAAGAGGGCTCGGCATCAGCAACACTGTCCTGAGGGACCTGCGTCTTTACCACTCCCAGTGCGACAATCATACCATCCGCTACTTCCATCAACCATGATAGATGTGCCTGTCATTTGCCGGAACCGCTCCTCCCACTGGACAGACATCGTAGTGATCAGCGTCTGCATCTCAATCACCGAAGAGACCTGTTGGGCCTGCAGGCCCTGTGGCTGCAACTCCAGCCTGTCAGTCCTCTCGCTCGCACAGCCAATCGCCGCGAGCAACTCTCCTTTCATCGATCCGATCGCAACCATAATGTCAGCAAGCTCCGCCATGGCGGCTGGGGGGGGAAACTCGTGTAAGCCGTGGAATTGCGCTGACAGTGGCGACATGCGTATGTAAAAGTCTGCGCGCTCAAGGGAGCTGCACGTGGCCTGCTCGGGCGAGCACCTGTGGCCACGAGCTTATGCGGTCCGCCTCGACACGTAGAGACGCGGGGGGTTCCCGAAGTGTCACTTGAGCCGAAATGGCTTGAGCCAAAATGGCCACGGAGGGGACACCCAATGTGCTAGTCGGTCCACGCCAAAAGTCACTCTCGCGAAGGGTCCGTAGGTGCTTCTTTTGGGAGAAGGCCAGGAAAGGACCAGGGAGGAGGACGAGGAAGGACTTCATGGATAGGGGATTAAGGGGATGGTGATAGGAGATTAAAAATGAATGCTAAGGTGGAATGGATCTTGCCAAACCTAGCTTAGAAATGGTTTGCGAGTGCCCTACGCGGCTTAGAGGGGCGAACAACCGCGGCTAATGGTGGAGCCCACTCAGCGGAGTTACCTGAGCCCTTGAAGCCGCTCAGGGCATTTGCAGCCCATTTATTTGTTGGCTAGGCTAGGCCGGATCTAATTCACCTTAGCATAATACCATACCTTACAACAAAACTACCCCTTCGCACACCCTGCGATGGTCCTAAAACAATCGAGGTCTTGTCAGAAGGAACGCTGAATGCGGAACGAAGGAGCTTTTCTGACCACGGCGAGCCTAGGCCACAAACAAGCTCCACGGCATACATCGAACGGAACGGCCCGAAATGTCGAGCCCCTCCGAGCCCATAGCGGTCCTTATTTCCGCGTCTTGACTGTATCGAGGCCTCCCAGATGGGGGTCCGAGTAGATGGGGTCGGAGGGTCGCGCCGCATCGCCAATGCATCGTCGATGCAGCGACGATATATCGGCGACGTCGGCGGTGTGTGGCCGACACCAATGCGGAGACTTTCAGGCTCCACATCGAGCCGCATCGCCGATGCAGCGGCGAGGCGGCGTGATCCTCCAACCCCATCCACTCGGACCCCATCTGGGAGACCCAGATTTCGGGCATGTCCCCCTACTGGCGGATTTTGGACGAAAATAAGACATACTCAGGAGCTACTCAAAAATAATAATAAAAAAAAAAAACGAAGATCGTCCCCTGACTATTTTTTGACTATTTCGGAACATTTCCCCTGAAGAGGGACAGGCCCAACTTAAGCCTAGACTGTCGAGGGGAGGGGGGAGCACGAGGAAGGACGAGACTGCTCGCGGTGGCGCTCGCGGTGGGCCCACCCAGTACAGGGATATCACGTACTTGTCCAACGACGAGTCGGTGTCCTCTGCAGAGCGCGGCGCGGCGGCCGCACGTGGGCCCAGCTTGGCCACACCGCCGGTGCTGCGACGAGGCCAGGGCAAGGGGGAAAGTCAGGTGAGGATGAGCTGGACGGAGCGGATCTCTGAGATCCGGCGGCTCTGGAGGAGGTATCGGGCACCGCGGCCTTCTCCGAGCGTTCTGGGACGCTCCGAGAGCGTTCCGAGAGCGGTCTGGAATGCACTTCGCCTCGTCCTGGCCCCCTCACGGGCCCGGAGCACGCATCCATGCGGCGCCGCCGTTGTCGTCGTCGTCCCCCTTGCAGGGTCGGCGGCGCCTGCCGTAAGGCCCTCGCGAGTGGGCTCCACGCGCATCGAGCCGCATCGCCGACGCGTCGGCAGTCCTGCGAAACCAGCTGCTCGGACACGAGACCGCGGAGCGCGTGGTTGCACTCGGCCCCCTGAGGGTGGCCCGAGAGATAGGTCGGGCCTGTCCCCCTACAGAGGGATTTAGGGCGAGACATTCAAAATACTCAAACAAAAACTCCAAGCATGCACAAACACAGTCAACAAATTGTCCCCATCTCATTTTTTGGCTATTTCTGAAGGTTCCCCCTGTGGAGGGACAGGCCCGACTTTTACCAGCCTGGAACATATCCCTATCCCTATGCTGGGCATCTCCTCGTCACGGTGCCCATCTCAGGGATTCCCTTATTTTGGGAGGTCGCATCCCTAAGATTGTCATCGCCTTTTGGTGTGTCGATCTTAGGGATAGGGATACGTTCGAGGCTGGTAAGACTCAACATCCGGGAGGCCTGGGAGACCGCGGAGCGCGCTGCTGCCCTCGGCCCCCCCGCGGGTGGCCCGAGGGGCGGAAGCCTCCCGTCCCCTCACCGCGAGCGGCCACCGACGTCGGCGGTGGGGGGGAGGAGAGAGGAGAGAGGAGGGAGGAGGGAGGAGGAGGAGGAGGAGGAGGAGGAGGAGGAGGAGGAGGAGGAGGAGAGATACAGGAAGAGGAGAAGGAGGAGGAGGTGGAGTTCGGCGGCGGACAGACCTCTCTTTGGTAAACCTCCCCTTAGTGCAAACGGCCTGGGACCGAAACCGACGGACCTGGACCTGCCAAAAAGACGGCCGCGACGCTCTCTCGCGAATCGAGAACGGCCAATTCCTTAATCGACATGTCAGAGTAGGAAGTTTGTCCACTCCCGACGATGAGGAGGGGGGGGGGCGGCTCAGGGGGCGAGCAGTCGGTCGGGCATGTCCCCCCACTGGCGGATTCTGGACGAACAACCAAACATACTCAAAAACATACTCCCAAGATGCTCAACAAATTATCAAACATCGTCCCCAGACTGTTCTTTGATCATGTTTGAGTATACCCCCAGTAGAGGGACAGGCCCGACTTCAGGCGAGCATCGCCCTGGAATCGGCGATGCAGCGAGGACACGGACAGATCGACGATAGGCCCCCGATGCTGCATGCAGAATGCCTCCTCTTGGGCAGGGTCGGGGCGCTCAGGCCCCGGGCGGCCATGTGAACGGGCGACTGCGGGTCGATGCCTCCCCCCCCTGAGCCTTAGATGTGCATTCTTCAAGGGGCCCAAGGACACACAAATAAATGCACACAACTAAAATCATGCCCCATAGTTTCCTCTGTTTTCTGGGTTTTGGTCTTCCCGCCCAATTCCCATATTTTCTTGGGGGACGACGATGAATTGTGTCTGTGTGTGGTTTTCCCCTCCTGAATTCTGGGGACCTTCCTGGAGCCGATCGCTCCACTCGTGTGCCGAAGCTGTGTCGAGCGTCCGTCGACTCGAGTCGAACTCGAGTCGAGCCTGAGTCGAACCTGAGCCGAACTGGAGTCGAAACAGAGTCGAACCGGAGTGGAACGAGCAGAGACGAACAGATCAGTAAGGTGGGCCCCAGGAAGGTCCCCAAAACGAGCATCTAATGAGCCTATCCCTCCCAACGTCACCCCCGAGCGAAGCGCGAATGTCTTCGCGCCCCTGGAGTCGGGGGCGGCCAAGAGGGGGGCGTCCAAGAGGGGGAGCGCAAATCATGGCCGGCGGCATGTGCGTAGTCCAGGGGCGAGGCCAAGGAAGTACTGAAACAAGAAAAGGCGCCATGAAACCTGGGGAGATGACATGGCCCCTCCGCCATGATATTCCCCCTTACCCTGATCTTCCAGGAGGGCTAAAAAATAGCACGCGACTCAAAAACCTATCCCAGAGCGATTATATGTCTTGGTTTTAGACTGTTTCGTTTCGTGTTTTATGCTTTTAGGCCTCCCGTGCTAAAAAAAAGCTCTCTGGAAGGTCAGAGTAGTCATCACCCTCGAGCGAAGCGCGAATACCTACGCGCCCATGGAGGTGCGCCCCGGTCGTCGACGCCCCCGGGCAGCGCTCACCACGGCACGCGGCCCGGGCACCGGCCGGAGAGCTAGCTGTTGGCTCCGAGAAGCTCCATGGAGCCACTCGATCCACTCGCCATCGCTCGGACGTCCATTTCCCGTGCATCTTTCGGTTTCGTGCGTGTTTTTTTGCTCGATGGTCCAGGATCGTCCTCAATGGTTCTCGCCGAGAAAAAATGCACACGTCCGAGCGATGGCAGGTCCACGCATGCGTCGACGCTGCGTCGAGCGCCCGTCGACGTGCGATCGAGCTCGTGTCGACCCTCCGTCGAGCCAGCGCGGAGCTCGAGCCGAGCCAGAGGCGGCCAGAGTCGATGCGAAGTCAAGACCGTCCGCCAGGTGGGCCCCCAGAGGTGGGGCCGAACATCGGCATCGGCACAACTTCCGGGAGGTCCGCGCGGAGTGGCGCTGCGCCCCCCTTCCTGGCGCGCGGAGCGCGCCAGGGGCGGCGCCAGGGGGCCGCACCGCCGATCCAAGAACTCCGCGCGCACCTCTAAGAAGCAGAGCCGACCCGCAGCATGAGGGCGCGCGATGAGGATGCAAGGGCCTGGGAAGATAATTTCGAAGCTTTTCGAGCGGGGCGCGGCCAACAAGAGCGGCCAAGGATGGACCGACGTGGCAAGGATGCAAGGTACCCTTGGGAACATCCGAGACGAGGGCCCGCGCGGCGGGGAGGGCAGGAGGAGCAAGAGGAGGAGGAGGAGGAGGAGGAGGAGGAGGAGGAGGAGGAAGAGGCAGTGGAGGAGGAGGAGGAGGAGGAGGAGGCCTCTGAGAAGGCTCAGAAGGCCTGCAACCTTCTGAGACGCTTTTTCTGAGCCTCCTCCGAAGACGCAAACGGGCCAGCACACTGCGGCACGAGGGCTTCTGAGAACCCCAGCAACCTGGGCATGCCCACGAGATTTTGAGGGAGGAGGAGGAGGAGGAGGAGGAGGAGGAGGAGGAGGAGGAGGAGGAGGAGGAGGAGGAGGAGGAGGAGGAGGAGGAGGGGGCCGAGCAGAAGCAGCGGCGGTCCGCCGTGCTGGCCACGGCATGGCTCAGGCTGTACTTGCGGACCTGCCCCACGCGCAGGCGCGCGCAGACTGAAGGTTGAGGGGCTGGTCAGTCCGGCGAAGGTGCCGCCAAGGCTGGACTACCTACCAGACCACCCCAACCTAGCCCGAAGACCCGAGTTTCGGGTTCCACTCGAGTTTTTCCGATGCTCCCCGAACCCCACTCCCCAGCGGAAATGGACGGCAACTCGACTACCTGCCATAAGGGAAGGCAGATGTGATATAAACATAAACTCGGAGGTCCGCGCGGATTTCTCGGATCCGCGCTGGACCCCCCTGGCGGCGCCTCCGGCGCCTCCACTGGCGCTCTCCGCGTGCCAGGGAGGGGAGTTCAGAGCCGATACGAGAATTCCGCGCTGACCTCCGAGATGTTATGTTGATGTCATTCTTCGTTCCCCTATGCCAGACCACCCCAACCTAACCCGAAGACCCGAATTTCGGGTGCGAGGGGTACGGGTTCCACGCGTGTTTTCCCATGTTTCCCGAACCACCCGCCTCCGCAATGGAAATGGGGGGCAAATCGGGGCCTTCGGGTCTGGCTGGGGTGTTTGGGTGGGCGGTGACACATTGCGCTCCGAGTGAAGCCCGATTGAGCCAGATTGCACGGAACTGAATGGGACTATGCTGGTTTGCGACCGTTGGTGTGATAGCGGCGGTGCTGGCCGTAATTTCTCAGGAGTCGCCTCCTCACCTCCCTGGAGTTCTTCGTCCGTCTTGGGTCCCCTAGAGGCGTCTCGCCGCCGCGGCTGGATCGACCTCCACAAGCAAGCCGGGATGGACCACTAGAGAGGTCCAGGGACTGATTTTGAACGGCCGTGGGCTGGGCGGTACGTGTCGTCGTTGTCTCAAGTGGCCCTCCTCCGCAAGGCACCCCAAGCTTTCCTCGCCCCTTCTCCTCCTCATCCTCCTCCTCTCCTCCTCCTCCTCCTCCTCTCCTCCTCCTCCTCCTCCTCCTCCTCTCCTCCTCCTCCTCCTCCTCCTCCTCCTCCTCCCCTCCTCCTCCTCCTCCTCTCCTCCTCCTCCTCCTCCTCCTCCCCCTTCTCCTCCTCCTCCCCAAACCGCTCCTTCTCATCCCAACCGCTCCTTCTCACCCCTCCCACCTTGTAAGCGGCTAGGGGGTTTGAGCTGGATAAGCCCAGAAAAAATGTGTCAAGAGGGTGGGGGGAGGGCACATTCGCTCAAAATCTGTCCCCGGGCCCCAGACCCCTCCCGGGGTCGGCACTAGTTTTCGAGCCGCGTCCGACTGTGGCGACGAGGGGGGCCCCTTTCTCTCACCAGTCTGCCAGTCAGAACAACTGCTGGGTCAGCTCAGCCCCCCAGCCGGCTCCAACTCCCTGCCCCCTCCTCTCTCAGCCTTCAACTGGTGAACTGACATCCTCCCCACAGCGTCCTCCTGTGCCCCTGGGGGGGAGAATCAAACTGAAGTACCTGCCGATTACAAAGGGACACGACCGGCACCCCCCCCCCCTGGGGACGGGGTTTCTATGTTTCCCCGCGCCGTGTGGGGGGGAAGGGATCCCTCCTCCTCCTCCTCCTCCTCCTCCTCCTCCTCCTCCTCCTCCTCCTCCTCCTCCTCATCTCCTCATCCTCATCCTCATCATCATCATCATCATCATCATCATCATCATCATCATCATCCTCCTCCTCCTCCTCCTCCTCCTCCTCCTCCTCCTCCTCCTCCTCCTCCTCCTCCTCCTCCAGGGGGCGGCTGGGAAACAGAGTCCCCTCCCGCGCAGCACGCGCCTGATGGTCCACCCAGTGCGAAGGGCCTGGAAGATCAGCTTCAGCTGGGCGACGCGCACGAGCGCGCGCGGGGACGACGACGACGACCACGCCGACGATGACAACGACGACGACATTACTGACGGCGGCGACGATGACGACGCTGAAGGCGAAGGCGAGGGCGAGGGCGATGTTTACGACGGACGACGACGACGAACGACGACGACGAGGACCGACGACGATGACAAACGACGACGGCAACGACGCCAACAACGAGACGACGACGGCGACGGCGACGACTACGGTTGCAGCGGCGTTGTCGTGAAGGTTTT
Source organism: Prorocentrum cordatum (assembly GCA_963575745.1). Classification (NCBI taxonomy): domain Eukaryota; class Dinophyceae; order Prorocentrales; family Prorocentraceae; genus Prorocentrum; species Prorocentrum cordatum. The sequence continues at coordinate 162,304 of CAUYUJ010014899.1, forward strand.
TGTTCAGCTAGATCGTGAACGGTCCGAACACCGGAGCCCCTCCTAGCTTCAGCTGGGCAACGCGCGCGAGCGCGCGGGGACGACGATCACGACTACGACACTGACGACGACGACGACGACGACGACGACGACGACGACGACAACGACAACGACGACCCTGACGACGACGACGACTCTGACGGCGACGACGACGCCGACGACGACGCCAACGACAACGACGACGACGCCAACGACGACGATGACGAACGACGACGACAATGTTAGGAGGCAACTTCTGTGAGGCCTTCGCAGGAAAGATAGAGGACTATCCAGCCCGAATGGGATTCATGGAGCCAGACCAGGCCGGTTCGAGTCAGGATTGAGCTAGAGTAAGCCTGATCGGAGGGAATCTAACAGGAGTATGCCAGACTAAGGCTGTTTCCGACCACGGTGCACCAACGCTGGATGTAGCCTCCCAGGACTTGAATCCTGAACGACGCCTGTGGCGGCGGCAACAACGGCGGCGACGACCAGGACAAGCTACCCGGCGCGACAGGCACGACAGAGCAACTTCGGCTGGGCAACGGTGGCGAAGAGGGCGCCGGTCGCGACGAACTACCCAGCACGATGGGCGCGACAGAGCAGCATCAGCTGGGCAACGCCCGCGCGCGGGGGGAACAGACCAACAACAAAAGCGGCATGACGGAGCCAAACCGCTCAGATATCCGCGAGGCAATTCAGACCCCATCCCCTCCCCTATCCAAGCCCTTGGTTATGCCTCTTCCCTGGTGCGCTCCACGCGATTCGCAGGGGGCCCGGGCTGAACCTAAACGTTGTTTTTCGTGTTGCGTTCGCGTTGTTTTTCGTTTTGCTCTACCCGATTTCCTGTACCTCCCTTTCAAAACGAAAAACAAGACCCAGCCGCAGCAAAACAGCGTTCAGGTCCAGCCCTGCAGGGGGGCATGGGGAGGGGGCAGCAGCGCCAACACGGGAAATCCGCGCGGACCTACGAAGGCTTATGCCTTCCACTGACAATCGTGTGGCAAGTCGACGGAAGATGAGAGACGAGGGGGTGCAGGCGCAGGTGAAGTGCATCAGGGCTCCTGGCACTGGTGTTTTCCATTGCAACCACCATAAATAGGAGGGGGAGGGGGTTCTAGTCCTCTTCTTCCTCCTCATCCTGGACATCCTTCCCCCCTCCAACTTCTGGTGAGGGTGGTGGTGGGAAAGCAAGCCCGTCAGGCACGAGGAGCCCCGTCGTGCAACCTGAGCTTGCTCGAGCCGCAATCCACGAGCGGCGAGCGTATCCACATGCACGCCGTCGCGGGCTGGATTCTGGGGCCCGATCCCGCGGACACGCGGCGGCACTGGTAGGCCCCGCGCGGGGCATACGCCACGTATCCGTGGAGTCGCAGCCACCTGCCCGGCTCGCGAAGCAGCGGATCCTGCCCCAAGTCGCGTGCCACGCTCCGCCGATCCTACATCCTCAATCCTGCTCACGAAGATCCTCGATCCTCGATCCCCGATGCTCGATCCTCGCTCCTCGAGCCTGGCGGCCGCGAGCCCACGAGGAATCCTCGATCCTCCCCAACGGCCGCGCGCCGCCCCGCGGGCGGGGAGGGGCAGCCGAGCGCGGCGCGCCCGAGCCGCAGCCCAGCAGGCCCGCCCCGCAGGGGTCGTGGCCCGAGGAGCCCTCGCTGGTGAAGTAGTACCTCGGGATGGTGATGACGATGCTGATGATGATGACGATGATGATGACGATGATGATGATGATGATGATGATGATGATGATGATGATGATGAGGATGTGTGGTGATGATGATTATGATGCTGAGAATGATGATGGTGATGATGCTGATACGGAAACGGAAAATGATGATGATGATGATGATGATGATGATGATGATGATGATGATGATGATGATGATGATGATGATGATGAAGAGGAGGGGGAGAAGCAGGAGGAGGAGGAAGAGCATGAAGAGGGGAAGGAACAAGAGGAGGAGCGGGTCGGGGGCCGCGGCCACGGCCACCTGGGTCGCCCCCGTCGACTCGCGGGCCCTTCGGCGCGGCCTCGCGAGGCGGGCGAGCGCGCGCCGCCGCTCCGACAGACTTGCCTTTGACGGCGGCGCGCGCGGGCCGGGGCCCAAACATAGTGGCAGGCCCTGTTTTCCACCACCACCACCACCATACGTTGGATGGGGGGAAGGAGGAGGAGGAGGAGGAAGAGGAGGAGGAGGAGGAGGAAGAGGAGGAGGAGGAGGAGGAGGAGGAGTCGGAGGAGTATGGATACCCTGAGAAAAGAAGAGAGCAGGCGGGCACGAGCACGAACGAGAAGAGGGCAAAGACTTAGTCTCAGAAGCTGTGTTCTGGCCTGGCTCGTCTACTTGCGTAACAATGCAGGAGCAGCGCGGCGTGAGGCGACAAGGTCTGCTTGCGAGACGGCCGCCGTGCGCGCGCTGGCAGCGTACTTCATCTTATTGAAAATACGGAATGCCAGAACGATCCTTCAGATCGTAGACGGCAATGGCATAGGGCTGGAGGTGTCAGCTGCATATGCTGTGGCGGGGCCTAGCCCCCATGCCGACAGCGTTAATTGGATCAGGGGGCAGGGCCGGGGGGCCAGAGGGGCCTCGACAGGGCTGGGCAGGAGAGGTAGTGCGGGAATGAGTCAGGTGCACTCGTGCATCCGAACGCACACTTGCGCTGCTGTAGAATATGCATTCTAGCCACGGTCGTCCAACCGCCGCCGAGGGTCTTGAATGTGGCCCAGCGCCAGCTCGGGCGCAATTGCTTGAGAGCGTCGGTCAGCGCCTCCCAACGATTCTGTCGTTCTCCAGGGGCCACGGGCGCTTGGAGGCCCCAAGCAAGGAGCCGCTTGGAAAGCGTCACCGTGAAAGGAGACTTGAAAAACTGGCCACGAAGCTTGGCTGAACAGATGCGCTGGAACTTGGCACGTCGGGGCGGGTTCGCTGCCGCCGAATCTCTCTGCTCATTGTGGGCAGCGCGGGCGGCAGCAGCAATGGACTGGCTAGAGAACGGCAACTGAGCTTCGTGGCGCATGAGGGATCGGTAGCACTGAACGACGGCTGTCTGGGAGGAGCAAAATGGCGGAGACCAAGCGCCTGCCTGCCAGCGGGGAGCGTTCTGTAGCGTCGTCTCTTCCCATGACAGTTCGGCTAGGCGGTCTGCGGAGGCCCCCCAAGAGCCTGCAAGCGTCGCCGCCGCAGACCGTGCAGCAGAGGCGACAGCGCAAATTTTGCGCGGACTGAATGGCAGGTGGCGGGCGCCCACTCGCCATGGCGATCAGGTCAACCTCGCGGAAAGAATTATGTGGCACGCTGGGTATGTTGTGGAACGTGCATTGTTCGCGGCGAGCGATGGAGGAATCAAGGGGGGAGAACTGCGAAACATAGCTCAGCGTAGACAGCGCTGGTCCATTGCATAAGCGAACCGCTGCGCCGCTGCCACTCTGCACGAGCTGAAGTAAACTACCCCGCTGCCACCATTTTTGCCCAGAGGCGAACCATTGGGAGGCCAGTGAGGCCCCGGGGGCGAGAAAAGTGCCCAAGTATTTGGCTCGCCCTGCAACCGAGAAGCCACCCCGCGGAGGTCCGATATCTGCCAGGGGCGCTTTCGCGGTGGCAATGGTGGCTGGGGGCGCGCCAGATCAAAGGTGGACAATAAAGCACTCGCGGGGCTTCAGGAAGAGAAGCGCGAGCTCCTCTGCAGCGGAAAACGGAAGGTCACTCGGCGCAGCGCATCGAACGAGTACGTCAGCGGGCCAATGTCGTCAGCGCAGGCGCCCGCGTAGCCCGCGTCAAGAACCGTCGCGCCGTTCGAGTCTTCCACAAACGACCCAATCGGAAGGGTGATCGGGCCCATGGCTATCGCCCATGCCGAGCCCGATGCGGGGCAGCCCTGTGCCGCTCTAGAGCCTGTCGCGAACGTGTCGTGGCGCACTCCGTCGATCTCGATGTAGCTGGCGGGCGCAAAGTACATGGCCTGAAAGAAATGGAAGAAGCCCTGCGGGAGACCGAGGTGCTCGAGCGCGACGAAGAGCCAGTCCCGCCCCGACGACGGGGGACGGCCGCCGGGCATTCTAAGCTGGCGAAAACGGGCTTGGATACAAAAGCTTCTGGTAGCCATCCAGCACGGCGCATCCCAGCGTCGAAGCGGACAATGTGCTCGGTGAAGTTGCGGCTCTGGACAAAGCTCTGCCGGGCGGAGTGCGCGCGCTCTGCCACGGCGCTCTTGCGCATGTAACTAGCGGCGTCAGCGATGGCTTAGATGCCGCGTTCTTCAGCGAGAGGGGGCGCGTGTCCTCAGGCGCCCTGTCTGCGGTGAGCTCGCCCTGTGCATTGTCATCCTTCGGCAGCAAGGCGAAGTCGGAGTCATTCAGATCACGGGCGCAGTGCTGGCCCGAGCAGCGGGAGAAAGCCAAGTCCTCGAGCAGGTTGAGCGACGCGTCGTGCGCGAGCCAGGCAGAATATGGCAGGGAGTCAGAGTACCTGGAGCCGATGGGGAAGCCCTGCGCGGGTAGGCATTGATCTGCAGCTTGGCGAGCGCCCCGATGTCGAGGGCGTCGCCTTCGGGCATGCGCGCGTGGATGTAGTCGGCGATGTCGGCAGCGTCGGCAAGCTACGCCTCGAAGGTGGGTTGACAGTGCGTGCGACGAGCAGCAACAATGGAGCTACTCTCTCCCTGGCAGTCTGCGGCCCATCGGGGCCTGAGATGATGGCGCACTGGATGACGAGACGGCGTTTCCAGGGCGCCCGAAGGAGGGCCCGACGTTGGGGGGGGGCACATGATGGACCGAAGCTTCCCTGGCGGCAGTGCTCCTCCATGCCCCTGGGGGCGCTGAGCTGCCTGCAGTTGCCTGGCCTCGAAGTCGCGGCGCAACTGCGCGGCCTGGGTGGCGTAGACGAGGGGGTGGCGGAGCGTGATGGCGCCGCTGTCGACCGAGAGGTGCACGGCGCCCAGGGCGGCGGCGGCGGCGACGCGGCGAGCGAGATGAAGATCTTGCCGCCAGATGGATCTGGACATGGAGCGCGCAGCGAGGACGCTCCCAGCGAGAAGGCCCGTCGCGCCAGCGTCGCCAGCGGTCTTCCAAACCCAGTCATCACGCACCAACTGCGCCGCTTCAGTCATGAGCCTCTTATGAATGCGCCAACGGCTGTCTATGGACGCGCGGCCGGTCTTCGCGGCGTCAAGCAGCTGCTGAAGGTAAACGGAGTAGTTCGGGTCGCGGAAGATCGACGGGTGGATGGCCTGGTCGGCGAGCGGGGTGCGTGTTTTGATCCCGATGGAGAATGTGATGATCGCGTGGTCACTGAGGCGGCCGCCCGAAAGTAGCGTCGCATCGCGTGCGACCTTCGCGTCGATGGCGAGCTCGGTCGTGGCGCGAGAGGGGGGGGCTGATTGGTGAATATGCGGTCGATGGTGGAAACGGTGTAGTCAGAGCGGTTGAACCGCATGGGGCGCCGGTCTCAATCCCGAGCATAGAACCAAAGAGGGCCCGAGGACGGCTGCTGTTGGCGCGTGCTGTCATCGAGGCCAAGGCGCGCCACCTGCGGCCGCGGTTGGAAGGAGCTCTGCGGAGGGCGGCTGGCAACGTTGAAGTCCCCGACCGCAATGACTGTGCGCGTGCGGCAGTTCGCCTCCGCAAACGTACGATTGAGCTTCCATGCCTGCTGGATCTTGCGGCGGTCGTCGAACACGATGTGGTTGTGGATGCCCATGGTAACCATGGTGGCCTGCGCGATAGCGCGCGTGATCGTGAGCTGCTGGACGCGCCGGGGGACAATTTCGACGCGATCAAAGAGCGGGGGCTGATGCGGCTTGAGCTGTTCCAGCTCCATCGGCGAGGGCCACGGAACAAGCGTGGCGACTCCTCCAGCGGCGTCGTCGCCGTCGACGCTAGGGAACGCTGAGAAGTAGACCGGGTACGGCTGAATGTCGACCCGGGCGCGGAGCCGAGCGTGGACCTCCTGGGGCGTGATCGCGCACTTGCGCTTCATGATCTTGGCGAGATCAAATTGTTTGCGACGGCGACGCCTGCCCTTGTAGCACATGGGAGCTCGAGCGCTCAAGATGACGATAGTAGTCGGCACAGTGGCGGCGTCAAATCGACAGGGGGCCGGCGGCGGTTAGGAAAGCCACGTATCAGCCTCTGCGTCAGCGAAGATCGCCTGGAGGGGGGTGCGGATGTTACCGCGGTCAATGGGCTGGCATTGTTGATGGTCGAAGGCTTGCTCGTTCCACTGGAGGATGGAGGGGTCACTCTGGCCGCGGATGACGATCTCGACGATGGGCATGGAGTCGCAGTGTATCTACCCTTCGGCGCGGAAGGCTCTCCGACGATGCCGAGGATAACGGTGCTGCATAAGTTGCAGTAGCTTCTTGCTCTGGACTTCAGTCCTGATCTGCTACAGGGCCTTCTCAGGACTGGTGTAGTTGTCGACGGTCTGGCCCGTGGTATCGGTAGAAGAGAAACGCTTCCATTGCCCAGCAGCGTTGCGCATCGTGCGCGAAAGAACCATGGCTCGGGGCTTCTGCGACTGCGCTATCTCCTTTGACTTGAAGAACAATGAGTCGTGATGGTTCGCCATCTCCCAGTAGCTCCACTTGGTTCGAATGTAGATTGGCTTCTGCAATCCATTCCTGGAGGTCGCTGAGCAAAGCGTTCGGCGCGATGAGGCGCTGGCAGCCCACGGAGAAGAGGGTGAGATCAGGCTGGTGGTCCCATTCGGCCAGGCGGATAAGGTCCGCAATCGGAGTCTGCGCTTCAGCGAGGGCCAAGGTGTCGCGTATCTGGTCGATGTGTTGCCGCATGCGCTGGTGTTCAGCAACTTGGCGGTCTTGTTCTCAGCGAGTACGGGCAACTTCGTCCCGAGATATATCGGCTCAGCGTTCAATAGCGGACACTTGCTGCTGTGCGGGATGACAGAACATAATTTCACTATATTCAGCGAGAAGCTGATCAGCTTGTGCTTGAAAGCGGGAGACGGCAGTAGCGACTTGGCGTTGCGTGAGTTCACGTAGAACGACGTCCAGACCTTTGGGCATCCCAGGAAGTGGTGGTCCATGTCGTTCTGGTTATGGATGATGTGAGTGTTCGGATCCAGGAGGAGCGTGGCCAGCGACTGGAGCGGCTGGTAGAAGGACGGGTTGAGATGCAAAGGTGGGCGCCATTTCGATGTCACGTGCGAGTTGTGCGGCAGCTGCGGGGCGCAACTGTTGTTCGACAAAACGAGGGTTGGCCCATGGGTCGGTGGTACCTGATAGAGAAGAGAGCTGAGCATGACCAGGTTGAGCCTTCGCGTCCGCTTCCATGGCCACGGCGGGGGCTTCGGCCGCTGCACTTTTTCCCGATCAGATTGTCCTGCGAGATGGGGTCGGTGGAAGGTGCCCCGTACTCCGCCCTGCAGCACGGGCATGCGGTTGAGGACCAGCTGCGGGTCTTTCATTGGCGAATCCACTGGCCGCTGTGTTCGAAGAGTTCGTGAGAAGCACGTCGGCCCGCTCTGCGGGATTCTTCTCTCCGATGCTGGCGGTCCTCATGACGATGTTCGTCGCCGCACGAATCTTCTCGGCGATGGCGTCGGTGGTTTTGGCGGCTGCGAGACGTGGAGCCATTGGAGAGGTCGTCCCTATCGGAGGAAGCGGCACACATGATGTCGTAGTACAGGCAACTAGTATGAGGATGCTGTTCCACGAGTCGCCACTGGCCAGGTCCTCTGTGAGACCACTGCGTACTTGACTGACTCTACTGGGCTGGGGCGGAACGGCACACGATGAATCGATATGGATGCACGGCACGGGGCTCGATGCGGGAATCTGGATGCTCGGCACGGTGTGCGCGACGATGTGGATGCTCGGCGTGAAACTCACGAGACACACCGCAATCTGACAGGCGGCTTGCTACGCCGGGATAGAACGCAGGAGTGAACGGCAGCTCGTCCCTGAGTGTGGCTGCGAGTCTGTTGGGACTGGCCGCGGACTAGTGATATCCACGCTGGCCTCGCGATGACGTGCCATCTTGAACCAAAATGGCTTGAGCCAAAATGGCTACGGAAGGAAGAGGAGGAGGTGGAGAAGGAGGAAGAGGGGAAGGAGGACCCCCTCCCCCTCCAACTATGGCGGTGGTGGTGGAAAACAAGCCCATCCACAGTCGAGGTTGCCAAGTCGACCCTTCCAAACCAAGGATCCCCTCGTGTCCTCTCTCTCGCGACCCATAGGACTCCCACACTCCTCACTATGGCAAATGTGGTCCTCGGAAGGGTCTTCGTGTCCTCTCGTGTGTCCGCTCCAATCGACCCCGACGGTGCGGGGCAAGCCGCGGCGGTGGCAAAGTCCACTCGGAAAGGCGGGAGCGGGAGCCGGACGACAAGAAAAATACGGAAGCAACTGCGCCCTGGCCACGGGCGGCGGCGGCCGGCGGGCCGCGCTCGTCGCCTCTGGCGACAAGACGGGCCGCCATCATCGCCTCGCGGGCCTTGCACGAAGAGAAGCCAGCGAAGGCTGCCGCGGCCCGACTTGGAGGGCAAAAAACGGACCACCGCCACCGAGGGCCCACAAGGGGGGGGAGGGCTACCGGGCTACCAGCCTCGAACTTATCCCTATCCCTAAGATTGGCACGCCAAAAAGCGATGACAATCTTAGGGGTGCGCCCTCAAAAAATTAAGGAATCCTCAAGATTGGCATCGTGATGAGGAGATGCCCAGCATAGGGATAGGGATATGTTCCAGGCTGGTAAGAGGGGGGGGGCGACCTCTGGTCGGTGGCGCGCCCGAGCGTCACCCCAGGGCGACGCTCGGGAGTGCACCCGCCCCACCGCCCCGGGTGTGTTCTCGGTGGCGGTGGTCCGTTCGATTCCGTCGGATGAAGCTGGGCTCCATGGGCCTCCCGGTGATTCTGCCGGGTTCGGCTCGTCTTCGGCCACGGATACACCAGCGCCGACGACGGATCCAAAATCCCAGGAGTCGCATCCCAACTCACGAACCTCTCAACTCGGACGGAAGGACGAAGAAGGATACGAAGAAGAAGAAGAAGAAGAAGAAGAAGAAGAAGAAGAAGAAGATGTAAGCTGCGCCCTGACGGCACATTGGCAGACATACAGAACATGCAGATCACGTGCGTGCGTGCGTGAGTGCTGGCAAGCAAGAAACCCCATGGCTGCACAGTGCCGCGGGGAACCGTCGCTGCATCCTTGTACCGGATGCATGAAGGGGGTTAGTTAATCAGCTCACGTAGTTCGCTGCCTTCCCAGGCCTGCCGGCGCCAGAGGCGCAAATCTATGGCACTGTATATCGAAAGGCTACCTCCGAGATCCGTCCTCAGAGGAGTCGCCCGGCTATTCGCCACGCACGTGGTGGGAGTGGCACTGTCTTGAAAAGGGACCGACCGTCCCGGCATTCCTATAGGCCTACCACGATATCTTCTTAGAACCCGGATGTGTTCTAAGAACAACACACTTTGAGCAACGGGGGCGGGAGGGGCGGCGGGGCTGAAGGGGCCCAGGGACACTCAAATAAATACACACGAACCCCAGGATTTTCCGTATTTTCCAATACTTGTTGTATGTTCGTCTTCCCCCCCACTTCCCATAGTTTCCCATATTTTCTGGGGGATCGACGATTAACTGTGTCTGTGTGTTTTTTCCCTCCTGAGGGGCGCCAGAAGCAGGCGAGGATGTGGGCCGGCACGAAGATCTTGGTGCACATGCCGACGAGGCGGATCGCATTGGTGGACACGTCCACCTCTCCGCAGGCAAGGCATTCCGGTTGCAACCGGCTCTGGCCGAGCCCTGCGTTCAGGCAGGTGAGGCTCATGATCCGGGTCAGTACGGATCTACAACGCCAGTGCACAAGACAGCAAACAAGAGCAGGCGGGGGCGGGACAATCGCAACGATGACTACGAGGAAACAACTGTTGGCTCAAGAGGGGGAAAGACGAGGCGCAAGAGGTCCAGGGGAACAAGCCAGGAGACCCCGGGCAGTATGCGCTGCTCGTCGCCACCCCGTGGAATGACCACGGGGCATGGCGCATGGCACCAGCCACCGTCCTTGCAGCTGGCTGGCATTTGCGTCGAGACCTTAGCGGGCCCCGGAAACGGCAAGGATTTTTTCACCGGTTCCGAACAAAAGTCCCTTAAAAATGGAAACGAAAACAAAAACGCGACTGGAAACAGCAACAAAAACGGCTCCAAGACTGGAACTGGAGCGGGAACCCTTATAATAGAACGGCGACGGAACCGGTAACAAAAACGGCGTCGGAACCGGCAACAAAAACGGCAAAACGGAACCGGTAAAAAAACGGCCCCGTCGTTTCCAGGACCAACTACGTTCTGCACAGGCATCCGCGGCGTCGCGGCCCAGGGGTCTTGCTCGCGAGCTGTACGCACGATTATGTTACCCACGGGCCACGGCGAGCCTCGGCCACGAAGGGGTGGCCCGACCTGCGTCCAGGGCGAGGACAGAAATAAAGAGGCCCTGGGACACACAAATAAACACACACAAGTAACAGGATTCCATACATTTTCCCATACCTTCTGGGTTTTCGTGAGTCACTCATTCATCAGCTGACCGTGCCTCCTGCGCAGCGACAACCCACCGGGAGCCCCTTCCGACGCCTCGGGCCCAGCGTGCGCTCACTGCTCGGACGGTGCCCCTGCGGACCGGCCCCCAAGGGCAGGGGGTCGGGAGCGGCCAAGAGGGGGGTGTCCAAGAGGGGGGGGGGGGGGGGGCAAATCAGGACCAGCGGCATGTGCGCGGCCCTGGGGGGGGCCAGGGAGGTCATGAAATAAGAGGAGGCGCCATGAAACCCGAGGAAATATCAGGGCCCCCGCCATGAGATCCACCCCCCCTAGTCATCACCCCCCTCTTTGCCGCCCCCGAAGGGTGGGACGACCCCCCCCGAAAAACGTCCCGGGAGGAGGAGGAGGAGGAGGAGGAGGCGGAGGAGCCCGCCCCCCCGTCCCATGAGCCCATGCCCCCCTGACACGTTCGGGGCGCCCGCAGACTTGGATGGGCGATCCGTGGACCTGGCACGCGGTCGCCAAGTCCATGGATCGGGGGAGGTGCCTGCGGCTGATACCGCCTCGCTCGGCTGCGGGAATCCGCGATGTCCCATGGAAACGGGGACCGTCGCTGATCCATGCCCCCTTGATCCATGTTTGCGATCGCCTGAGACGTTGCCCCTGCTGCGCAGCAGCGCAGCAGGACAAGCTCTCTGGCTGCCCCATGGACAGACAGACCTCCCTGGACGAGAACTTCGAACCCTGCTTTCTCCTCCTCCTCCTGCTCCTCCTCCTCCTCCCCGTTCATCCTCCTTCCTCATTGTTGGCCCTCGGGATCCACGCCCCAGAGAAACGGAACAGTCGTGACAGACAACCCGAGACACAGCATGCTGGCACGGAAGAAAATCACTAGGCGGAGATGCTGAGGCTGTAAGTCACCTCCACAGAGACACCTTTCTTATCAGGGTGCCTTCCACCCGAGATCTTCTTTCAGTTCTTGCCGCCCGTGACTGTGGGAGGCTTACAATCCGAACCCAAACACTTGACCTGAGCTCCTGGCGCGCGGAGCGCGCCAGGGGCGGCGCCGGAGGCGCCGCCAGGGTGGTCCAGCGCGGATCCAGGAACTCCGCGTGTAATTACTTCCGAGTTGTTATGTTTATCTGCCATTTTTCGCTCTCCTAACAACTCGCCATCGCTCGGCCTCCTGCATGTTTTTTGTTTTGCTCGATGGTCCAGGATGGTCCTCGATGGTCCTCGCCGGGAAAGAAAACATGCACACGTCCGAGCGATGCCAGGACAAAGTGAAGGGGCCCTGGGACACACAAATAAATACACACAAACAAAAGAATTCCCCATCGTTTCCCATATTTTCTGGGTTTTTGTTTCCTCCCCCACCTCCCACATTTTCCCATATCGTCCTTGGAATCGGCGATTACTTGTGTCTGTGTGTGTTTTCTCCCCTCCTGACAAAAGGAACAACGAGGGGCGGGGCAACGGCACGGGCACGCTGCTGCTGCTGCTGCTGCTGCTGCTGCTGCCGGCCGGCCTCCAGCGGCCCAGCGGCGGAGCCTCCCTATCCCGGACGATACTTGATCTCCGTACCGAGCCTCGAAATTTCGAAGAGCCTCGAAGAGCCCCCTCGAAATTTCGAAGAGCCTCGAAATTTCGAAGAGCCTCGAAATTTCGATGAGCCCCATGGGTTCTGCCATGGTACGGTGCATAAATGTGGTCTGCGGACTCTCTTTTTCGGGCGGGCGGCCCTCCGCGGCGCAGCGCGCCAGGTCGTGGGCCAGGCGGGCGGCGCGCCGCGGGTCCCACCCGGTGCGCCACGCGACGAGCGTGTCGAGGTAGCCGTCGAACAGCGCCCACTTCGGCCCGCCTTCGGTGGCTCGAAGATTGAAGGGGCCCTGGGACACACAAATAAATACACACAAATAAAAGGATCCTCCATTTTTTCCCGTATGTTTGTCTTCCCCCCACTTCCCATATTTTTGTCTGTGTGTTCTTTCTTCTCCTGAAAGATGGGGTCCCGAGGGATGGGGTCCTGCGGATGGCGAGGGGTCCGAGTGCGGATTCACATTGTCTGAGGGACCTCGTCCTCGGGGCCTCATCCCTCAAGACCCCGCCTCGGAACGTACGACGCCCGTGCCGGGTCGGGCAGACCGAGATCTGCGACGACAGAGATGTGGCTCAGTCCAGCCGTGCGCCCCCCCGTCGGCCTTCAAGGCCGTTTTCGAGCCCTGGGGCCGAGGCGAAAGATTACACCTGGGAAACTACACCGCGGATTGACAAAGTCACACGGGCGGATCTCAGGGCGCGTCGGGTCGGACGAAAGTAGGGATATCAAAGGGAGGTCATCGAATCAACTGCATGTGGTTTTCCAGGCGCCTCCTGGCGCTGGAAGCGTCCGGTGCATTGAGGAAAGCGCCCGGCGGCGGAACCGAAACCATTTGCACGCGGCGGGGCAAGGGCAGAAGAGGTGGGATTCAAGGAAAGTCTGTCCGAGGAGCGGGAAAAATGGAGTGTAGGCATGCTCGTTCCCCATCCCCACCTTGGGATCTAATCCCCCTCTACTGTGCAGGCCTCCCAGATGGGTTCCGAGCAGATGGGGTCGGATTCTCGCGCTGCATCGCTGGTGCATCGACGATGCATCGGTGCTGTCGGCGTGCAACATACATCGGGCTCCACATCGAGCAGCGCCGTCGCTACATCGTGCGACGCGATCCTCCGATACCATCCACTCGGGCCCACCACAAAAGAAGCGAAGCACGGCATGAACATAAAACTGTCGGAGGTCCGCGCGGATGGTCTGAATCTTCGCTGGACCCCCTCCCTGGTGCGAGGAGCCCGGCGTGGAGGCGCAGCACCGACTCAAGGACCCCGCGCGGACCTGCGATAGTCCATGTTTATGCAAATCCACCAGCCCTCTGGGCGCAAGTGGTCTGACGACGTCTTTCTTCCCTCTTCCAAAAATCCGTCTTCCACTTCGGGGAGGGGTTTACCCCTTCCCCCTGTTTGGACGCCAGAAATGGGTACGGAAAGAATGGGTGCAATGCCCAAAAGCAAACGTTGTCCCAAACCAACAGCGGCCGCTGTTGGGCAGGCGGCCTTCTGCCTCGAATGGGCACAGGCCGCGGCGGCGCGGACAGCGAGCCCGGTTCAAAATGAGCAGGAACTGCTGTTGGGCACTGTACCCACTCTTTCCGTGCCCATTTCGTTCGTGCAGACCGTTTGCATTGACCCCCATCTATCGAGCCCCGACCTACCCCCCTCTGCGCGTGGCTGGCGAGGGGCGGCACGCGCCCAGGGAGAGGAGGAGGAGGAGGAGGAGGAGGAGGAGGAGGAGGAGGAGGAGGAGGAGGAGGAGGAGGAGGAGGTTGATGATGCGACGATCGGCTTCGCTGTCTGCGTGCTCGTCCCACGAGGGAAACCGGTGGGTGGCGCTTGGGACCTCACAAGGAGGAGGAGGAGGAGGGCATTGTACCCATTCTTTCCGTACCCATGTCGTCCGTGCAGACCCTGCTCCCTCCCCCGGACCTGCACGGCGGGGTGCCGGGGCGTCCAAGGTAGCCCGAAATGGCTCCAAAAAGGGCCTCGGAGAGCCATTGGTGACCTCCAAGATCGCTCAAGCCAGCCCTACATGGCCCAAGGCAGCCAACAGCATGCCTCCGAGAGGCCCCAGGAGGGCGACAAGCCGGCTCCAGGAGCTTTTTTGGACACCCCTCAGGACCTCCTGGGGAAGCCAACATCCTTCAACCCCCCACGGAAAATCAAACATTGTTGACTTCTCCCTTTGTCGCTTCTGATGCCCTTTTGAGGCGCCAAGGTGGCCCAAGAGGGCCGAAGCGAGCTCCAAGCGGGGCCCACGATGCCCCCTACGCGGCCCCAAGACCGCCCAAGATCGCCCCAAGAGAGGCCCAAGAGCGTCCCGAGAAGCCAATTTGAGGCCCCAGAGGGGGGGCGAAACGGCAGGACCCTCCCTCTGTGCACCGACTCCCTCCACGACAGCCCCAAATGGCCCGCCAGGGCTCCCAAGAGAGCACCAAGAGAGCCCCAAGAGGGGCCGCCAAGACGCTAAAAGAGGCTCCCCGAGGCACCCAAGACGCTCCAAGAGGCCCCTATGACCACCAAGAGGTCTTTAAGGTGCCCCACGAGGCCTTGAGGAAGCTCCCAGGAGACATCCGAAGAGACTCCGAGCGGCACCCAAGAGGTCGGTAGCCCTTCTGCTTGCCATTTTCCTCCTCCTCCTCCTCGTCCTCCTGGTAGCCCTTCTGCTTGCCATTTTCCTCCTCCTCCTCCTCCTCCTCCTCCTCGTCCTCCTCCTCCTCCTCTTCCTCCTTCTCCGCCTCCTCCTCCTCCTGTCCTCCTCCTCCTCCTCCTCCTCCTCCTCCTCCTCATCCGCGTATTCCTCCTCCTCCTCCTCCTCCTCCTCCTCCTCCTCTCTCTCCTCTCTCCCTCTTTTCCTCCTCCCCTCCTCCTCTTTTTTCCTCTTCTTCTCCTCTTCTTCTCCTCCCCTCCTCCTCCTCCTCCTCCTCCTCATCCGCCTATTCCTCCTCCTCCCTCCTCCCTCCCCCCCTCTCCGTTTCCTCCTTATCCTCCTCCTCCTCGTCCCTCCTCCTCCTCTTCCTCCTCTTCGTCCTTGTCAGCCTGGCCCTTGTCCTCCTCATCCTTGACCTCCTTTTCCTCCTCCCCTCCTCCTCCACCTCCTCCTCCTCCTCCTCCTCCTCCTCCTCCTCCCTCCTCCTCCTCCTCCTCCTCCTCTCCCTCCTCCTCCTCCTCCTCCTCCTCCGCCTCCTCTGCCTCCTCCTCCTCCTCCTCCTCCTCCTCCTCCTCCTCCTCCTCCTCCTCCTCCTCCTCCTCCCCCTCCCCTCCCCGTCCCCGTCCCCCTCCCCCTCCCCCTCCTCCTCCCGTTCCTCCCTCCTCCTCCTCCTCCCTCCTCCTCCTCCTCCTCCTCCTCCTCCTCCTCCTCCTGCTCCTCCTCCTGCTCCTCCTCCCTCCTCCTCCTCCTCCTCCTCCTCCTCCTCCTCTCCGCCTCCTCCCTGCTCCTCCTGCTCCTCCTGCTCCCTTCGCGCCTCGTGCTCCTCCTGCTCCTCCTGCTCTCCTGCTCCTCCTGCTGCTGCTCCTCCTCCTCCTCCTCCTCCTCCTCCTCCTCCTCCTCCTCCTCCTCCTCCTCTCCCACTTCCTTCTCCTCCTCCTCCCCTTCTTCCTCCTCCACCTCCTCCTCCGCCTCCTCCTCCACCTCCGTAGCCATTTTGGCTCATGCCTGGCGCCAGGCCCCATAGCCGTTGGCTCGACTGGCGGGGGCGCAGGCATGGATGGTGCGGGCGGCCGCCGTCCCTGCGGGGAAGGCGCGGCCGGTGTTTCCTCTCGTCGGAGCAGTGCGGCTCGGCGGGAGGCTCAACGGCAGGCGGCGCTCTCAGCGGAGGTTGCGGTCGCGAGGCTGACCTCCGAGGTCGCAGCCGAGCGGCAGCTCCTCATGCAGGCGGAGGAGGCGGTGACGCTGATGTTCGACGACGTCGCAGTTGCTGGGCGTGTACGTGCGCTCCTCCCTGCGCTGCGGGCGCTATGCCGCGGTGAGGCGCCCGACTGGCTGATGACCCTGCGGCACAACGTCGCGCTCCATGCCGAGGCGGATGGCGTACCCGACATCGCCTCAGCGGGTGCGTCCACGCTGCGGGGCGCGCAGAAGGGGCCGCGGCTCGGCCTCAAGTGCGCGCGCCAGCGGGCGGCGGCTGGCGCCCCTGCTCCTGGAGGGCTCCGTCGTGATGCAGCCCCCTTCTGGCCGATGCGGCCGCCGTGTGTGTGGGACCGCCAGGCCGTGCAGGTCTTGGCGGAACCCCTCGGGTTCGGCACTGTAGGCGGCTCGGAGGCGGAGGTCGTCGCGGGCCCGCCGATGGTGTTTCCTTCGGAGATGGAGCCCTTCAGTGCTGCTGCCGTTGCAGAGAATTGCGAGAACGTGGACGTGGATTTCAAGGAGGCTGGGCGGCCTCTAGCTCATCCTGAACCGTTGCGGTACGCTGGAGCGGCTGTGGCGCGTGGCTACCCAAATGCACGACTTGTGGAGTCGGCGGTGGGTGCTGTATCTGACGTTCCCGTCGCGGTGCAGGAAGAGACGGGCGACGATCAGACCGCCGAAACATTCACGGACGTGCAGTTCCCGCAGGCGCTGGTGACAGGCGCAATGCACGGCGAGACGGGCGAGGGCAATGCTGTTACGGGGACTGCCGCCACCGCTGCTCCTCTGGGACGTCGTAAAAATGTTGTGGCTGCCCTGGCTGAGAAAATGGGCGGGCGGGAGGCCTTTCTGGCCAGCGTCGGTGATCCCTCGCACAGCAGTCGCCGTGAAAATGGAGCTGCCAAGGAGGCTCGTGTTCCTCCTTCTGGCGCTCCACCTTTTCCTTGAGCTCGGGGTGCGGGTTGTTCTAATTCGCAAGAGGCACCTGGAAATCCCCCCAGGGTAAGGCCTACCCCTGTTTTAGTCCCACGGTGAGACAGTGGTTTTAATTGCTCCCCCACTTCCCTCATCAACGCTACTCGCATGGGCATCGTTGCTGGATGGGCTGGTGGGGTTAGTTCTGCTTCGCGGGCTCGCGAAACAAGTCGAGCACCGAGCAGAGCTAGGGCGGGCCGCGCGCCGAAACAAGGGACGCCCCCCAACCAAACCAAAAACAGTGGGCTCAACGCAGCCGAAAGCTGGGCTAAGCGCAGCCAAAATGGAGCGAGGCATCGCGAATCAGCACCGACGTCACGTCAGAGCCACGTCAACCAAAACGGCGGGTCCAGGAAACGCAGGGCGCGCCCACTGAGGTGCCAAATTGGACGCAGGTACGGGGTGGAAGACCGACCACGCACATGAGAAGTCAGTAACACGGGCCCCCCAGGACGCACTTGCCGAAGACGGAGACCCTGAAGGAGCTGGCCGCCGCGAGCTTCAGTTCTTCCTCAGGTAAGCAATGGCACGCATGTCGACGTCGAAATCCATGAACCCTTCCGGCCAGACAGACATAGAGAAACGCGCAAGCAACCCCGTAGGAGCAGCGCGAACGACGCCGACAAACCGGCGCGGGAAACGCGAGGAAGTCGCGCCAAGCAAACGCCGAGGAGACTGGCGGCCTCCAGGTCCCCAGGCAGTAGAACGCGTAGTCGGCCGACAACGCGGTGGAGAGGTGCTGCGCGACGAGGATGCGGGGTCGGCCGGGCCGCGGCCTCTCCGTTCCCACCAGCGGGCAGGTCAGCGGCCCCCCAGGCGGGGGCAGGCACAGGCAGACTGACTGCAAATGCTGAACAGGGAGAGGGGCCACCTCTCGTCGCCAAGGAGCCATGCGGCGCGACCAGGGGCAGCTCGCTATGGGCTGCCCGCGGGGCGGCTGCAAGCTGTGAAACAAGTCCAGGAACGACGGCTCCGCCGCGGGGGTTCTGCTGCGACGGCGGGGCGGCGCCAGCGGGGCCAGGAACTGACCCTGCAAGGCCCCCCGGCAGCGATGCTAGGCCCAGAAACGCTCCTTCCCCAGGTTTCGTGTCCATCCTGGAGCGCGGTTGCCAGCCTGGACCAAGGGCGCCTGTCTCCGCGGCGGGGCATCGCCATCCGCGCCCGCGCGCGGCTGTTTCCCACCGGCCCAGAGGCGCAGCGCGTCGCCCATGGACCGCGAGCCCACTTTTGCGGTGGCGGAAGGGGCCCAAGAGGCCGACGACCGTTTGCTTGTCGCGCCGCAGCGGGTCGAGCGCTGCTCCAGAGCCAGGCGCGGCGTGCTTTTGGACGAACGCGCGCCAGGCGCCTGTAAACATCGCTCCAGGGCGACTTGGCGTCGCCTGGTATTTTTCTCCAGGGCCCCCCCCGTAAACGCCCCGCTGCGCGCCTGACTTTGTAATTTGCTGCTTTCCCGCGCCGGGGCCCAGTGGGCCAGGCCGCCGGCGGGCGGCGCGCCGCCAGCCCCCGTCAGGCGCGGCGGCTCGCGGGTTCCACGCGGCGCTGCTGCTGCTGCTGCTGCTGCTGCCGCCCGGCTCGCCGCCCGGCCTCCGTCGCCCCGCCCCGCCAGGCCGTCGACGCTGCCGGGCGCCATGTTCCGCCCCGCGGGCGGCACAGGGGCTGGGGGATCGCCGGTTCTCGGGGCCAGGCCCCGTGTCCAGCTGCTTCCAGGCAGACGCGCCAGCGGCGCGCGCTGGCCGCGGCGCCGTCGCTCTATTGCGCTGGGGCGCGCACTGTTGCAGGGGAGGGCGGCGCCAGGATGGAGCGCGCCCGCCCGCGCGTCGCCGCTGCGGGCTGGAGGGCCAGTCGAGGCAGCGCGCGGGCGGGTGGTCGCCTGCTCCTGCTCGCCCCCACCCCGCGTCAGTTCCACCGCCTGTTCTGTCCCCAGGTCGTTTGCGTCGGCGTCGGCGTCGTCGGCGTCGTCGTCGGCGTCGAAGTCGGCATCGGCGTCGTCGATGGCGTCAGTCAGCACGGGTGGCGGGGCTTTGCCGAATGCGCCCGGCTCGTCGCTGCTGCTACTGCCGCCGCCATGCTCGCCGCCAGCCGTCTCCCGCCTGTCAGACCCCGCCAGATCCGTCGGCGCTGCCGGGCACCATGTTCCGCCCCGCGGACGGCGACGGGGCTGGAGAACCGCCGGTCCTCGGGGCCAGGCCCCGCGCCCCGCCGCTTCCAGGCGGAAGCGCCAGCGGCGCACGCTAGCCGCGGAACCGTCGCTCCTCGGCGCTGGGACTCGCACTCTCGAAGTCGAGGGCGGCGTCGGGATGAAGCGCGTCCGCGGGCACGTCGCTGCCGCGGGCCAGGAGGGTCTGTTAAAGAAGTGCGCAAGCGGGTGGTCGCCTACTCCCGCTCGCGCGGCGCCTCCGGCTTCTGCTCCAACGCCTGTTCTGTCCCCAGGTCGTCGGCGTCGGCGACGGCGTCGTCGGCGTCGGCGTCGTCGCCCTCGGCGTCGTCGGCGGCGGCGGCGTCGGCGCCGTCGTCGGCGTCGTCGGTCGCCCGCCGCCTGTCAAACCCCGCCGGGCCATCGACGCCGGCGGGCGCCATGTTCCGCCCCGCGGGCGGCGATGGGGCTGGAAGATCGCCAATTCTCGGGCCCGGCCCGGTGTCCAGCCGCTTCCAGGCATACGCGCCAGCGGCGCGCGCTGGCCGCAGCGCCATCGCCCCCCAGCGCTGGGGCTCCCCGCATGGGAGGGGGTCGTCTGGATGGAGCGCATCCGTCCGCGCGTCGCTGCCGCGGGCTGGAGGGTCAGTCGAGGAAGTGCGCGGGTGGGCGGTCGCCTGCCCCTGCTCGTCTGGCGCCCCTGGCTTCTGCTCCAACGCCTGCTCTGTCCCGAGGTCGTCGGCGTCGGCGACGGCGTCGTCGGCGTCGGCGTCGGCGCCGTCGCCGTCGTCGTCGTCGGCGTCGGCGTCGGCGTCGGCGTCGCCGGCGTCGTCGGCGTCGGCGTCGTCGGCGGGAGGGCGGGCCGCGGTCGTGGCAAGACAACCGGTGACGGCTGACGGCGCAGAGGGGCCGTGCTCGCTCCGGGACAACGGCTGCGCGGCGCCGCCCTCCCCCACCTCCTCCGCAGGGGGGCCGTCGTCTCCAGATAGGCAACTTGTCGTCGCGAAAGTCCCCCGCGCAATGTGTGGGGAGGAAGGAACGGGGGGGCGTCGTCTCCAGGTTCGCGACGACGGATCGTCGCAAGAGTCCTCTGAAAGACGGATGGGGCGGACGGGGGGGGGCATCTCCAGGTGGGCGACTGATCGCAAGTGTCCTGCGTGAGTCGTCGCCAGGCAGGCGACTGATCGTCGCAAATATACTCTGTGAAATAAAAAATAAAGGAGGAGGGAAGGGGGGCATCATCTCCAGGTGGGCGACTGATCGTCGGAAACGCTCTCTGTGAATCATCTCCAAATCGGCGCCTGGCAGTCTCATTAGAATTACGGGAGGTCGTTGCCAGGCTCGCCCGCTGAACCGCAGTCGGACTGCCCGTGCGCCCGCGTGGGGGGCGCGGTAAGGCGCAGCCGCGATGCCGAACCGCGCGCCCTCAGCCGCCGCCGCCGCCGACGGCGGTGGGGCGGCAGCAGCAGCGGCGGCGGCCGCGGCAGCGGCTGAGGCTGCAGCCAGCGGAGCTGCGCCAGTCAGCGCAGTGGCAGCGAAGGCGGCCGCGAGGCCTGCAACGGGCCGCCTCAGATGGGGGCCCCCGGGAGACGGCCGCGGCGGCGAGCGCGCTGCAGCCGGCAGCCGTTGCAGGCCGCCGCCGCAAGCAGGGCGCCGGCGGCGGCGGTAGCGCCAGCAGCAGCAGGGGCGGTCGGAGGCGGGGCAGCCGCGGCACCGCCGCCAGCCGCCGCCGCTCGGTTCCGGCCTCTAGGTGGGGGAGGCGGACATGGCAGCGCCGTCAACAGCAGCAAGGGCGCCCAGAGCGCCGCCGCCGCCCACCGCCGCACGTGCGCGGGGGAGGCGGCAGCGGCAGGAGCATCAGCAGCTGGGGCAGCCGCGGCCGGGGCGACCAAGCCGCCGCCGCCGGCCGCCGCCTCCCACGCGCCGGCCTTTGGGGGGGAGGCGGCGGCGGCAGCAGCAGCAACAACAACAGCAACGGGCGGGCCCAGGCCGGCCGGCCCGTCGCGGGCGGCGGCGGCCAGGCGCTGGCGCCGCCGCGTGGGCGGCGCTTGTCAGGCCGCCAGGGCCGGGAACCATCGCAACGGGAACCAAGCTCGGCGTGTACCTGGACCACGGGCGCGCTCGAGCCGAGACGGCTTGAACCAGAAGGCTACGGAGGCTGGTTGGGATCCTTTTGGTCTGCGTGCTCGCGAAGCAGATCGAAAGCCGTCCGAACACGAATTAGTCGGGCCTCGACTAGGCAGCAAGAAAAGAGAGGCAAGCGAAGCGAACGCGCGGGCAGCCACTCTGAAAAAGAGCCAGAAACGAAATTCCCAACCCGGTGGCGTGGAGACCCCGGTGGCGACCAGCAAGTATGCGCAGCCAAAATGGCGGCTGGTGGGGCGACTTTGAGTTAGCAGCCGCAAGCGAAAGCGCCAGCGGCGAGTAAGGTCCAAGCGGGCCGCGCGGGGGCCGAATTACCTGGCGCGGAACTGAGCAGGACCTACAGCCGGGGGAAGCCTCAGCGCGGGGGCAGCAAGAGGTGCCTGGGGCGGGGGTTGCAAGCTGCCGGGGCTGCCACGGAGCTGCAAGCGTGCGACAACCAGGGAGCAGGGTCACCAGGTGTGTGAATAGAGCTGCAGCGAATTAGCCAACCACAGTTGGGACGCAGCCAAAATGGCGCGGCGCTCTGCCAGGGTGTGGCCAGGAAGGTTACCAGCCGGTGCACCAGGGAGACTGCCATGGGTGCCCGACACGGTCCAAACTGGTGCACTGGGTGGCGCCACCAAAGTCGCACACCAAAACACTGGTGGGTTTACGCAAAGCGTGAAGAATTGATATGCCGCATGGCAAAGCTTCGTGTTTCGCACAAGCAACCCCACCCAGTAGTCGCGGCTTGCCGCAACAGGCTCCCCGAATAGACCGGGCGGTCTCAACACCCCAACCCTGGGGCGCCGCGGGAGGCGGTGCCAGGATGTTGAGACCGCTCTGGTCTGCTCGGGGGGCCTGTTTTGGCCAGCTGGCGCTACCTGACGCATCTTGAAGCGTACCTTTGGGGAAACCAGACAGTACCGATACCGCGACTCCCCAGACCTCTGCAAAGGTGCGCTCTGACCAGCGGTGGCAAGGAGGGCCTCCCAGGAGGCCCAAAAAGGGAAAAACGAGGGAGGGGTAACGGCATGGGTACCTCGTCTCCTATGAAGCTCGGGGGCGACGATGGGGGCGAATAGCCCAGAGAGAGCAAAACATGAATCCAGGAGCGCTGATGGTCCATGCCTTCGGCGAGGCTGCCAACAAATACGAGAAATGCCCGCCCCAACCGTCGCCTCCGAGGAACTTACCATACCCGAGCCGCCTGGCGGCAGGCCCCTGAAGTGCTCGGCGACGTCCCCCGCGCGCCGCCGGCGGCGCGGTCGCTGCCCCCCCCCCCCCCGCGGGGGCGGCTCGGCTGGCCGGTGGGCCCAGCAGGGGCCAGGAAGGAAGGCGCCAGGGCCCACAGGGCCCACGGGTGCCTTCCTCCTGCGACATGATCGCGTCGTAAAGCATCACGACAGCAGACAGTGTTGGATAATTGTCGGCCTCTGGGGGCTCTCGCCAGGCCCCCGGACCGTCAAACAACGATGCAGAATGACAAGCCGGCCCTGTGGAAAGGGTCGGGATTTATAATGATTGCGTATTGAAGCAATCAAAACGTCGTGCGCGTTTCTGGCCTGAGATCTGGGCGTTGCAAGGTTGTCATACGGGGCGTGTTCGCCCGGTTTCGGACCCTGGGACCCTCACGGATCGATCATGCTCGAAGATGGCGCAGGAACATGGGGTCTGGGGCACTGGTCGTGCCCTGTGGCGATGTTACGATTTCTCGGCGACGTCGGTTCTTAGAGGAGGCACCCGCAGGGCAGCTTCGTGCCGTGAGTCGGGCCGTGAGGACACTGGCGCTTTGTTATAACACCGCGTGGAGCGTTCACCTTCGTACTGGGGGAATCAACAAGCACCTCTACGGCTACTCCCCCGACCTCTCCCGGGGTGCGTTCTGTCTGACCAGGACTTCGAGGCCAATCTAGCGGTGGCGACGAGGGAGGCCCAGAAGGGGGGAAACGCGGGAGAAATAGCAGTATGGGCTCCGTGTCCTCCTCTGACGAAGAATCGGCGGCTTCTCGATCACCACATCGCTTTTTGTTTGGGCGCTTCTGGGCGGCAGAGGCGAGGCCAGTCGAGCCCAGAATCGAATGGATAAGTCGGATCGGCAATCGAAATTCGCCGGCCCAACGGGCCAGAGGCGTGCTAAGGTCTGCGGTAACTGGTTAACAGTATCTCTAGTTCGCGCGCGCGGGGCGGCCCCTGGGGATCCCCGGACGAAAAGTACCCCGGGCGATCCCCGACCGACCCCCGAGCGATCCCCGGGAGACTCCCCCAGAGCGCTCCAGGAGCGCTCCAGGAGCGCACCAACAGGGCTCCGAGACGTCCCCGAAACCCTCAAGACGGGTCCAGATGCCCCCAAGAGGCACCCAAGATGGTACACAAGGGTTCCGAGATGCCACATGATCGCTCCAAGACGCCCAAGATGGCCCCCAGACGCCCCAAGAGGCCTCCAAGAGCACTCCCAACAGGGCCCCAAGAAGCAACATTCATAGCTTTCCCTTAGGTTTTTGAGAGATTTTGGAGCTTCCACCTTTTCGGCTTCCCGACGCCCCAAGACGGCCCAAGAGGCCCCCAAGATCGCCCCAAGATGGCCCAAGAGGCCCCCAAGAGGGCCCCAAGATGGCCCAAGAGGGCTCGAAGACGGCCCAAGAAGCCTCCAAGACGGTCCAAGAGGGCCCCAAGAACGCCCCCAAGGGCGCCCCAGAGAGGGAACACGAAACAACATTTCGAGCCCTCGGCCCTAAGAAGCCCCCATGAGGCCCCAAGAGGCCCCTAAGAGGCCCCAAGAGGCCCCCACGAGGCCCTCAGGAGGCCCCCAAGAGTCCCCCAAGCGGCCCCAGGAGGCCCCCCAAATGCCCCCCCGAGCGCCCCAGGAGTCCCCCAAGCGGCCCCAGGAACCCCCAAAGCGCCGCATTGACACCAGGCCCTCGGGCAAACGGCAGACATGAGACTGTATGGGCCGGCGGAATGAGCGAAGCGATAAAAAAAAAAATTATCCCGGCAAAGCAACCTAACAGCTATGTGTAGAAGCATATCTGAAAGCATTCCCCTTAAGATTCAGATGAAAATCCAGTTGTAGAATTCTGCTGTTCTCGCAGTCGTAGTCGCATTCGCGATGACAGTCGCAGCGGCAACGGCAGTCGCAGTCACAGCCTCAGCCTCAGCCTGCCTCCTCCTCCTCCTCCTCCTCTTTCTCCTGCTCCTGCTCCTCCTCCTCCTCCTCCTCCTCTTCTTCCTCCTGCTCGTCCTCGTTCTCGTCCTCCTCGTCTTGCTCGTCCTCCTCCTCCTGGTGCTCTCTCCTCCTCCTCCTCCTCCTCCTCCTCCTCCTCCTCCTGGAGGTCCTCGTTCTCCTCCTCCTGGTGCTCTCCCCCCCCCTCCTCCTCCTCGTCCTCCTCCTCCTCCTCCTCGTCCTCCTCCTCCTCTTCCTCCTCCTCCTCCTCCTCCTGGTAGTCCTCCCCCTCCCCTCCTCCCCCTCCTCCTCCTCTTCCTGGTCGCCCTCGTTCTCGTCCTCCTCGTCTTGCTCGTCCTCCTCCTCCTGGTGTTCTCTCCTCCTCCTCCTCCTCCTCCTCCTCCTCCTCCTCCTCCTGGTGGTCCTCGTTCTCCTCCTCCTGGTACTCTCCCCCCCCCTCCTCCTCCTCCTCCTCGTCCTCGTCCTCCTCCTCCTCCTCCTCCTCTTCCTCCTCCTCCTCCTCCTCCTCCTCCTCCTCCTGGTACTCCTCCCCCTCCCCTCCTCCTCCTCCTCCTCCTCTTCCTGGTCGTCCTCCTCCTCCTGGTCGTCCTCCTCCTCCTGCTCGTCCTCCTCCTCCTCCTGCTCGTTCTTCTTCTCCTGCTCCTCCTGCTCCTCGTCCTGCTCCTGCTCGTCCTCGTCCTCCTGGTCTTGCTCGTCCTCCTCCTCGTCCGTTGCTCTTGCCCCTGTGAAAATGGGGCCCAGGAAATGGGAGTTCTGGCGAAGTCGAAGAGCACGAAGAGGAGTTGCCTACATTGGCTACGGGCATTTCAAAACTGTGGACCTAGGGTGAGGAATGGGATTCTGGGAACTCGAAGAGCACGAAGTGGCCTCAGTTTCCGGGTCCGGCTATTCAAAATGGGGCCCGGGAGAATGGTTCTCTGGGAACTCGAAGACAGGCAGTGGCACTACAGTGGCTCCGGGCATTCAAAATGTGGACCCGGAAGGAATGGCGTTCTGGGAACTCGAAGAGCACGAAGTGTGTGACTGTTGCATCCGGTTATTCTAAATGTGGCCCGGGAATGGCGTTCTGGGAACTCGAAGAGCACGAAGGGTGTGACTGTTGCATCCGGTTATTCTAAATGTGGCCCGGGAATGGCGTTCTGGGATCTCGAAGAGCACGAAGTGTGTGACTGTTGCATCCGGGTATTCAGAATGTGGCATGGGAATGGAGTTCTGGGAAGTCGAAGAGCACGAAGTGTGTGACTATTGGTGAAAAACGAGCCCGGCACCCTGCCGCCCGGCAACTCCCCAACACCTGCCCGGACCCCCCTGTGGAGTGATCTGTGAGCTCTTTTGAGTCAACTAGAAACCTATCAGTCTTCGCTGTTAGGTAATAATCGGAGGAAATCGGGGCCGAGTCAGGAAAAGTCGAATCGGCGGGAATCGGCAGGCTAGCAGGCCTGCATTGAGAAATCGGAGCCCAAATCGGAATCCGAAGTAGAATCGAATCGGAATCGGAAACCCTCGACACCGAATCGACTCGAATCGGAGGAATCGACATGCGCCCTGCGAGGCCGGGTGGCCCTCGTTCCCGAGTTTCTGGGCGCCGATCCTTCGTCAGAGGCTTCTCCTGTCCTCCTCTCGGGCCGGACGAAAGGGGGGGATAGCAAAGGGGGGGTATTGAGAATCAGCTCACGTAGCTGATTTTCCTGGCGCCTCCCGGCGCCGCAGGCGCCCCTGTATCGAGGAATGGGCCCCTCGCTGGGGCCGAAGCCAGCTGCATGCAGCAGACTTCGTAACCCCCCCTTTCCCTCCCCCTTTTCGTTCGGCCCGATCCTCTGACGAAAGATCGGCGGCGTTCCGCCCCGAACGCCTCGAACGCCCCCGACGGATTCGCCCTCCCCCACCTCCCCGACCCTCGGACGCCCCTCGCAGGAGGAGTCGGGGGAGGAGGATCCACCACGCGAGCCGCCTCCCCCCCTCGACGAACCCCCCTCCCCAACCCCCCCGGCAACCCTCTGACGAAAGATCGGCGGCGTTCCGCCCCGAACACCCGCACGCCCGCGCCCTGAAGAGGAGGAGGAGGAGGAGGAGGAGGAGGAGGAGGAGGAGGAGGAGAAGGAAGGAGGAGGCGGAGAGGCGGAGGAGGAGGAGGGAGGAGGAGTGAGGATGGAGGAGGGGAGCAGCGAGGGAGGGAGGAGGGAGGATGGGAGGAGGAGCGCGGCGCGAGCCTGCCGTGCCGCCTGTGCACCTCCTCCTCGGCGCGCCCGCGGGGTCCATATAGGCGTGGGGCCCGGGCGCCGCGCGCGCGCTGGACCTGCCAGGGCACGCCCTCCTGCGGCAGAGAGCCCTGCCCGATCCGAAGGGCGAGGGGGGCGATACTCGAAGTCGACCGCTCTCCTCCTCCTCCGCCTCCCTTCCTCCTCCTCCTCCTCCCTCTCTCCTCCTCCTCCGCCCCTCCCCCCAACTCCCCTCCCTCCCCCTCCCACCCTCTCCCCCTCCCCCTCCCCCTCCCCCTCCCCCTCCCCTCCCCCTCCCCTCCTCCCCTCTCCTCTCCTCCTCCTCCTCCTCTCCTCCCTCCTCTCCTCCTCCTCCTCCTCCTCCCTCCTCCTCCTCCTCCTCCTCCTCCTCCTCCTCCTCCTCCGCCTCCGCCTCCGCTCCGCCTCTCCGCCTCCTCCTCTCCTCCTCCTCCCCCCTCCAGGCTGCCGTTCTCGAACTCGACCCAGGCTGCTGTCGGTCTGGGTGAAAGGGGGGGATAACAAAAGGGGGGGTCGAGAATCGGCTCACGTGGCTGATGTTCCCGGCGCCTCGCGGCGCCCGTGCATCGAGGAATGGGGCCCTCGGTGAGGCCGAAACCAGCTGCATGCAGCTGATTTCGTAACCCCCCTTTCCCAATCCCCCCCTTTCGTCCGGCCCGAGAAGAGCGAGGGGAGCCATGCCTCGAACTCGGCCCAGGCTGCTGTGCTCGAAGACGGCTCCAGGACCGCTGCGGGCACGGCGGGCAATTAGCTGGGCCCTCCTGGCCGGGGCCAGGAGGGCCCGGGTGCTGCACCCTGCGGCCCAGGATGGCCCTGGCCAGGCATGGCGGCGGTGAATGACGGGTGCCCTGCACCTCGCCTCGAGCTGATCCCCATCCCTCGACTGGCACTCCAAGTGGTGACGACAACATCAGGAAGGCGCCCTCGAGAAGTGATGAAAGCCTGAAGGTCGGCATCGGGATGAGGCGAGGCCGATCACAGGGACAGGATTAGGTCGGGCATGTCCTCACGCAGGCGGACTTCTGAAGAAACGCATCAAACATATACCCTAACAACAGTCAAACATACTAGAAACGTCGTCCCCGGACGATGTTTCACTATGTTTGAAAATTCCTCCTGTAGAGGGACAGGCCCGACTTTGGGATAGGGCTATGTTCCAGGCTCGTAAAATCTTTGATGAGTCTGAGCCTCCCTTGGGCAACTAAGGGGGGGGGGGGCCCTCGAGGCCGCGGCTGGACGCAGCTCGAGCAGCTGGCCGGGATGGACTGGGGGGCCACATGCGAAGACTATCGCTGCCCCTACCCCCCACGATCTCTGGGGGGGGGGGGGGGGGGCACTCCGTTCGGGAGCTCCCGAGCTAAGTGAACCCCACCGTCCCCCTCAGAAATCGTGGGGGGTAGGGGCAGGGTTCGCATCTGGCCCCCTATGGAATCCGGGCGAGGTCCAGCGACTGACCCTGGACATTCCCAACCGGAAGGACAGGATCCCTACTGCGCCCCACCTCTCTGCAGCTCTGTCGAAGCCACGTGGGCCCGGGCCCCTCGACGCCCGGCAAGAGCGCACGCGGCGAACAACTCTTGCTCGGGCGTTGCTAGAAGTACCCCTGGCCCAAGGTGCCCCCAGCTGTTCGCTCCATCCTGGAGCCCCTGGGGCCCTCTGGGCCTCGTGAGGGGTGCTCTGGAGGCCGCCTGGGCCACCCCGAGAATCCCGGGTGCACCCTGGCCCCTGGGGCACTTCTAGCAACACCCGATCTCGCGGCGCCAGGATCTCCAGGGAACGCGACCTCGAGCCGGGGGAGCACCCAGACACCTGGCGCCCCGATGCTCTTGGGACACGAGGCCCTCGGGGCCCTCCGTCCCTCGACCGCCTCCCCGGGACCAGTGCTTCCTCCCGAGCCGTGGCCTGGCGGCCCCGCGGCCCAGCCGGGGCCCCGAGCCGCCGACGACAGCGACGCACCTCCGCCTCGAGGCGTGTCTCGAGGCGCCGCATGCCTGGAAACGTTTTCTCGTCGGCGGCGAGGCAGGGGCGGTCCGCTCCAGCGTGAGGCGAACAGGGGGCAGCCGGCATGCTCACTGTCCGGCGCGCACGAGGAAGGAACGAAGACGAGGGCGGCCGCGCGGGGGGAGGAAGGGGGGAAGCGCTCAGACGCGGAAGGCATGCCTAAGATCAGGTCGGGCATGTCCCCCTACAGGCAGTAAAATGTACAAAAGTAGTCAGAAAATCGCACCCAGACTGCTTTATTACTTTTTGTTATGTTGGAATATTCCTCCTGCAGAGGGACAGGCCCGACTTGGGCCTGGAACCGCGAGGATCGTTTCACCGATCCCCAGCCCCAGCGGCGTGGCCTGGGCCCCACTGGCCGCCGATCTACCCCTCTATAGCTGGGGATACGGGCCGTCCCCTTCGGGCTTCGAGGGGCGTATCGCCGACTGGGGTGGCAATTTAATTTGGGGGGGGCCTCGAAGGAGATGGGGATGGGGATGGGGATCGGACAAACGATACCTTACCAGCCTGGAACATATCCCTATCCCTATGCTGGGCACCTCCTCATCACGATGCCAATCTTAGGGATTCCCTTATCTTTTGAGGGCGAATCCCTAAGATTGTCATCGCCTTTTGGCGTGTCAATTTTAAGGATAGGGATACTTTCGAGGCTGGTAAATACCGAACCAAGGGGGCGGGGCCGAGCGACCGCGGCGGGCTCGAAGTGCGGCGAGGCCAGCAGCGCCGGCGCCGCGCCGCCGCAGGCGGCGAGCAGCGGCGCCGCAGAGGGGTCCAGCAGGCCGCCCCACCGCGAGGCCGCCCAGTCCTCGAGGGCCGAGGGCCGAGGGCCGCCGCGAGGGCCGTCGCGAGGGCCGCCGGGGGCTGGGGTGAGGTCGGGCGTGTCCTCCTGCAGGCGGATCTTGATCGAAGGAATGACAACTTGTCAAAACATATGAGAGAGCGTGATCCACCGCCGCTTTACTGTGGAAAATTGCCGCCCTTTTCCTCCGGGTTCCCCCCCCCCCCCCCGCCCCCCCCCCCCCCCCCCCTTCCGAAAATCCCCCCCCCCCCCCCCCTCCCCCCCCCCCAACCGAAAACTGGAGGGGGTCACTACCGGTTCGAACCCCCCCCCCTCGAAAACTGGAGGGGGGTCACTACCGGTTCGAACCACTGAGCTGTCCCACTGTTCCCACCACTGTCCCCACTGTCCCCACCACTGTCCCCACTGTGCCGCTGTCTCATTGTCCCACCGCCGTCCTCGCTACCGCCTTCACCACTGTCCCCACCACCACTTTCCCCTCCACTGTCCTATTGTTTCCACCACGTTCCCACTGTCCCCACACCACTGTCCCCACCACCACCGTCCCCACCACTGTCCCACTGTCCCCACCATTGTCCTCACCATTGTCCCCACCACTACCGTCCCCACCACTGTCCCACTGTCACCACTGTCCCGCTGTCCCCTCACCACTGTCCCCACCACCATCCCACCGTCCCCACCACTGTCCGCACCCCCCCTCGGTTTTCGAGGGGGGGAGGGGGGTTCGAACCGGTAGTGACCCCCCCGGTTTTCGAGCTCGAGGGGGGGGGGGTTCGAACCAGTAGTGACCCCCCCCCCTTTTCATCATGAACTGGGGGGGGGGGGGGTCGAACCGGTAGTGACCCCCCCCTGGTTTTCCGGAGGGGGGGGGGGGGGGAGGGGTTCGAACCGGTAGTGACCCACCCCGGTTTTCCGCCAACAGCGGTAGAACACGCTCTTTCAAACATAGCCATACATATATGTGTATATATACATATGTATATACATTCATACATATGTACAGAAATCCAAAGTCGTCCCCAGACTATTGTTGGACTCTTTTTGAACACTCCTCCTGCAGGGAGACATGCCCGACTCAAGACTGGAGGGCTCCTTCGGCAGCGCGCTCGGGGGGGAAAAGAGCAGGAGGAGGCCTTCCCAAAGGGCTCGGAGGTCCCCCGGCCTTCTGAGAAGTGCCCCAAAGCCTTCCCCGGAGACAGGCAGGCCCCCGAGGGTTTCCGAGACTTCCCGCCTGATGGGCCTGTTTCCACCACCACCACCAGAAGTTGGAGGGGGGGAAAAAGGTGGAGGATGAGGAGGAGGAAGAAGAGGACCCCCTCCCCCTCCTACTTATGGTGGTGGCGGTGGAAAACAAGCCCACCACCGCGGCCTCCTGAGGAGGTATTCTCCTTCTCGTTTCCCTCCCTCGCTCGCCGCCGCCTCTGACAAGCGAGTGTCAGAGGATCGTGCCGCACCGCCCCAGCGACGCTGGCGATGCATCGGCGACGGCGGCGCGAAGGACATCGGGAACCACATCGGCGATGCGGCGCGATCCTCCGACCCCATCTATCGACTAGGGGATCGATTCCAAAATTGATTTGCCCCAGAATTGATTTTTCTCGTCGAACCCACGGGCAAGTCGTAGAACTTCCGCAGATCTACAAAGGGTGGACGTGTTTTTGTTGGAGCGTAGACGTGAAAACCAATTTTGGGGTAACTCTATGCTGTAATCGATCCCCCAGTCGAATCTGCTCTGACCCCATCTGGGAGCGGAGAACTTCCGCAGATCTACAAATGGTTGACGTATGTTTGTTGAACGGTCGACGCGAACGTCAATTATGGGGTAAAGCAGTCCTGTAGTCGATCCCCCGAGTCGAATCTGCTCTGACCCCACCTGGGAGGCGCAGACTCTGAAGACGAGGGCCGCCGCATGCAGGCCGCCGCGGGCCGCCAGACCCTGAGATCACGGCGTCTCAAGTTCATCGAGCCGGGCGTTGTTGCTCGGCTCTGGGTACAGGGCAGTTTCTAACACATAGGTTTTTAAACCATGTATGATTTTTAACACATGATTAACTCATGAATAAAATTATGCATGTACTCATCGTTGTTCTTCATGCTAAATCCTTATATCTTTATACATGATCCGCACGCGGAGCATGTGTTAAAAATGGCACTGTACCCTCACGGATCGGTCCGCCTCGAAAGGTGGCGGAGAAAGATGAGGTCCCGGGCTCTGGTGGTGTTGGAGACAGCTTCTGGGAAACCCCTCGCCTCCGCCTCTACTCGACGACGGCTGGGGCGGTGTTTGACGCAAGGCTCGAGAGAAACACTGTTTGCAATCGTCGTATTGCCTTCATTTTCCCTCGTGGTCTCTTCGTCCCGTCTATGCCGCAAGACACAATGAAAACGAAAACGGCCCACGAGATCGCCACAACACCGTCTAGCTCAGGCCCTGGTTTGACGACGGCTGGGGTGGTGTTTGGCGACGGCTGGGACGGCACTGCCTCGACCATGCAGGGCAGCGCGCCCAGCTGGCCAAGCCTCGAGGGCGAGCGGGGGGCGCCGCCCCAGCCGTCGCCATGCACCGCCGCAGCCACCACCAAACACCTCCCCAGCCGTCGCCAAGGTTGCCAGGAGGCGACCCCGTGCCCGAGTGCCGACGGCAGTTCGCCCTGGCTTCTGGAGCCCCTGGTGCCCCTCGGGCCTCGTGCGAGTTACCATGGAGGCCATCAAGGCCTCTCTGCAAACGCTGGGGTCACTCAAGGTCACTTCTGGCAATGCCCAAGCTCGAGGGGCGGCTCCCTTATGAGGAGCCCCCTGCCTCAGAAAACCGCTACCTTCGCTCTGGTCCATCTTGCTCAGCTGCCAATTCAACCCCTGAGCCCTCGACCCGATTCAAAGGCTCCAAGCCCTCCCAAGCCTTGGGTCCCCTTTGATTCGTGTACAGCTGCTCTTGGAGACCGAATCAGGCTTGCGTGCGTGAGGCATGCGCGTGGGGTCGCTGGGCGTGGTCGTTGGGTGTGGCTGGATGTCGCTCAGGGAATCGTCCAGCGTCTGGCAGCGCACATAGCGCGGACTGCCTGGAACGTCTGTGGGGGGAAACCAAAGAAGGTACCGATACCGCTGCTCCCTGGACCTCTCCTGGGCGCGTTCTGACCAGAATTTAGGGGCGAATCCAGCGGTGGCGACGAGATCCTGCGAGGAGGCCCGAAAAGGGGAAAGCGGCCGAAGCGTAGAGGCATGGGTACCTTTTCCCCTCCTCTGACTGTGGGGGGGGGGCTGTCCGCGCCGTGCCGTCGAGACCTGCGCCCCCTGCTGGGCGGCAGCACCGAGCCCCTCCCGCGGCCTGGCGGGGCCCGCGAGCGGGCCCCGATGCTCAGCCACCGCTCGGACGTCCAGGCCCCGCGCATGCCCCAAGAGCGGGGGGAGGGGGGGTTATCAGGTCGGTGGCGGCCAAGAGGGAGGCGTCCAAGAGGGGGGGGGGGGGGGGGCGCAACTCATGGCCGGCGGAACGTGCGCGCCCCAGGGGGGGGGGGCGGGGACGTAACCGCAGAGGGTCTTGTATGATGCCCCCCCTAAGCTCTCGGCGGGACATAGAAACTCGTCCCTCCTCCTCCAACTTCCCCTCCCGCCTCCTTCCCCTCCGTCCTCCTCCTCCTCCTCCTCCTCCTCCTCCTCCTCCTCCTCCCTCCTCCTCCTCCTCCTCCTCCTCCTCCTCCTCCTCCTCCTCCTCCTCCTCCTCCTCCTCCTCCTCCTCCTCCTCCCCTGTCCTCCTCCTCCTCCTCCTCCTCCTCCTCCTCCTCCTCCTCCTCCTCCTCCTCCCCCTGTTCTGGGCTCCGTTTCGTAGACTCGAGGAGGAGGAGGGAGGACGACGATGAGGACGACGACGACGGGATTTTTCCCTACCTAGGCTCTGCCTAGAAGGGTTCTTACTCGGTAATATTTAAGGGCCAGGCAGTGTTCCCCGCCCCGGGCGGTTCCCCCAGCATCCGCCCCGCGGTTCCCCCAGTGACGTTCCCTTAGCTTCGCGTTGCTTATCTCATCTTAGCTTAGCTTATCGCATCTTAGCTTAGCGTAGCTTAATCTTAGCTTCGCGTAGCTGTAGCTTAGTTTAGCTTAGCTTGACTTAGCATATCATAGCGTAGCCCAGCATAGCATAGCATAGCGCAGCATATCATAACATAGCATAGGCTAACATAGCAAAGCGCAGCATAGCACAGCATAGCATAGCATAGCGCAGCATAGCATAGCATGCCATAACCTAGCATTACATAGCGCAGCCTAGCGTAGCATAGCATAGCGCAGCATAACATAGCGTAGCATAGCATAGTGCAGCATAGCATAGCATAGCATAGCATAGCAACACAATACATGCAAATCTACGGTTACTACTAATGCTGCTTTCCCAAGGGCTCCAACTCCTAGGTAGGGTCGCACTGGGATAAGTTGAGCACTTCTCATGAGAATAATTAATTTCCAACTACTGTCGGGGTCCCAATCCGTCAAAAAGCCGGCGAAACAATGGTTCCCTACCCAGGTTCTGCCTACAAGGGTTCTTACTCTCTGTGCTTAAAGGGGCCGGGCATTGTAACCCGCCCCGGGCGGTTCCCCCGGTCCCCTGGGAGCGGTTCCCCCAGTCCCCTGGGAGCTTTAGCTTTAGCTTTAGCTTTAGCTGAGTTTTAGCTGCGCTTTAGCTGAGCTTTAGCTGAGCTTTAGCTTAGCTTTAGCTTAGATTTACCTTAGCTTTACCTCAGCTGTAGCTTAGCTGTAGCTTAGATTTAGCTTAGCTTTAGCTTAGCCTTAGCTTAGCTTTAGCTTAGCTTCAGCTTAGCTTTAGCTTAGCTTCAGCTTAGCTTTAGCTTTAGCTTTAGCTTAGCTTTAGCTTAGCTTTACTGTTACTACTAATGCTGCTATCCTAGGGGCTCCAACTCCTAGGTAGGGTCGCACTGGGATGATTTGCTTTCCCATTATTGCCTGGGGGGTTCTTAAAAACCGTTTGGGGTTAATGCAAGAAGAAGAGGCGCCATGATATCTGGAGAGATATCATGGCTCACGCCACGACGAGATCCACACACCCCTATAGTCATCATCACCCCCCTCTTTGCCGCCCCCGACTGGGGCTTGGTACCTGGTCCCACCCCAAACCGGGACCCCCTGGATCACCAGGTCGGGAGTGGGGGTCCTCGCTGGGGGTGGGGGGGGAGCTATACAGCAGGGACCCTGGGACACACGAACAAGTGCAAACAAATGACAGGATTCCCCATAAGTTGCCACATGTTCTGGGCTTTCGTCTTCCCCCTCACTGCCCGTATTTCCCCAACTTTTCCTGGGACTATTTTTCCTGGGGGTCGACGATTCATTGTGTCTGTGCGCCTTTTCCCCGCTTGATATGCGCTACAGTGTCCTCCACCCGGGGATGGACAGGCCCCCCTTTAGTAAAACGTGGTTTTGTGAAAACGACCTGAAGCCCAAACCTGGCGGGCGCAAGCCTGGAAAATAGCGGCCACGGCGCCCTCTCGAGACCCGAAAACGGACAATTCACTAATCGACGTGTCACTGTTGGGGAGTCTGTCCACACCCGAGGAAAGGGGCGTGGCATAGAGGGGTGTGCTGCCAATGTTGAGCCTGGCGATGCCACCTGTCGTAGACAGCACCTCGACTTCCACGAGCGGCACCACACCCCTTTATGCCACACCCCCTTCCGACCTCCAGAAAAGGGTGGGCGGATGGCAGAAAAGCGCAAACAAATAACAAGATTCTTCATATGTTGCCATATGTTACGTGTTTTCGTATTGCCCCCACTTCCCATCTTCCCCCATATTTTCCTGGGACTGTTAACCTGGGAGTCGACGATTCATTGTGTCCCCCTTTTCGACCTCCAACAAAAGGGTGGGCGGGGGGCAGAAGAGGGGGGCCCGCGAATCGGCTCACGCAGCCGGTTTCCCGGCGCCGAAGCGCCCCGATCTGCGTCGAAGAGAGCGCCCGGCGGCGGGGCCGAAAGCGGCCACGTGCAGCAGATTTGTCGGCGGGCAGCTGCCGGCGGGCGTCCCGAGACTGAGCAACTTCAGAGAACCCCACAACCCCCTCCGACGTCGCGTGTGCGTGTGAGTGTGTGCGTGTGTGCATGTGTGCGTGTGTGCGTGTGCGCGTGTGCGTGTGCGCGTGTGTGCGTGTGCGCGTGTGCGCGTGTGTGCGTGTGCGCGTGTGTGCGTGTGTGCGTGTGCGCGTGTGCGCGTGTGCGCGTGTGTGCGTGTGTGCGCGTGTGCGCGTGTGTGTGTGTGCGCGTGTCCGCGTGTGCGCGTGTCCGCGTGTGTGCGTGTGTGCGTGTGTGCGTGTGTGCGTGTGTGCGTGTGTGCGTGTGTGCGTGTGTGCGCTGCGCGCGCGCGCTGCGCACTCGCGTGCTGGTGCGCGTGCTGGTGCGCGTGCGCGTGTGCGTGTGCGTGTGCCTGTGCGTGTGCCTGTGCGTGGGCCAGTGCGTGTGCGTGTGCCTGTGCGTGTACGTGTGCGAGTGCATGCGTGCGTGGTTGCGTGCGTGTGTGTGTGTGTGTGTGTGTGTGCGTCTGTCTCCCCAATAAAGGCTACTCGCGTCCCGTTTAGCTCTTGACCAGAGGGGGCCCGTTCCCGACCCGCAAACCAAACAGTGTGCGTGTGTGCACGTGTGTGTGCGCGCGTGTGTGCGTGTGCGTGTGCGTGTGCGTGTGCGTGTGCGTGTGCGTGTTTGTGTGTGTGTTGTGTATTGTGTGTTGTGCGTTGTGTGTTGTGTGTTGCGTGTTGTGTATTGTGTATTGTGTAATGTGTATTGTGTGTTGTGTGTTGTGTGTTGTGTGTTGTGTGTTGTGTATTGTGTGTTGTCTGTGTCTGGACTCCCAAAAAGGATGATCCCCCTTCCGAAGACCATGTTCTATATTCTCATGTCGAATAGTTAGCTTTTGCAGCGATCCCCGCGGCCTGGCGAGGGCCCCCTGGCCAAAACTTGCCCAAAATTTGTGGCCGCGATTCTTCCACGGCGAGGGGAGGCAGGGACGCCGACGGACACGGCCGAAAAACTCGTGGATCGTTCGACCAGGCTTTCCCCACAGGGTGCCCGTCTCGGGAATGGCGGCGGTAGAGGCGCGCCGCGCGCGCCCCGCACTCCTCGTGTTAGGCGGGGGGCGCGGGCCCCCCACCGCTGCTCGGAATGCATCGAGGAGGTTCGACGAGGAGGGTCTGCGGCGCGTCCGGGAAGGAAGTCAGGGGGCGCTGGCCTACACGGGCTCCCAGAAGGATGGTTTCCCTCCCCAGGGCCATATTCTCATCTCGAATAATTAGCTTATGTAGCTGGCCCCGCGGCCTGGCGAAGGCCCCCTGGCCGAAACTTGCCCAGAACCTGTGGCCGTGATTCTTCCGCGGCGTGGGGGCTCGAGGATCGTCCGACCAAAGTTTCCGCATAGGGTGCCCGTCTCGGGGATGGCGGCGGCAGAGGCGTGCCACGCGCGCCCCGCATGCATTCCCTGTGCTAGGCGGGGGGGGGGCCTC
Source organism: Prorocentrum cordatum (assembly GCA_963575745.1). NCBI lineage: Eukaryota > Dinophyceae > Prorocentrales > Prorocentraceae > Prorocentrum > Prorocentrum cordatum. The sequence continues at coordinate 199,208 of CAUYUJ010014899.1, forward strand.
CCAGAGGTGCTCGGGATGCTTCGAGGAGGTTCGACGAAGAGGGTCTGCGGCGCGCGCGGGAAGGAAGCCAGGGGGCGCCGGCCTTCACAGAAGGCGCCGAAGCGCCTCAGAGGCCCTCGTGCCCTTTCAACAAACGCACGGTCGGACCTGGAACCGAGGAGCACCCTTCAAAAACATGAGACCCTCCGCTCCCCCTGCCGGGCCACGCCAAACCACGAGATCACTCGAGGGAACCTCGCCCGACATGCACAATAACATCCAACAAACACGAAGAACAGTAACCGAGCACGGGCGATGACAATACCCGGGGGATAATGAAGTTCGGGGGTCTGGCATGGATAATCAACGACTTCCCCGGGGAAGATGAAGTTCTGATGATGATGGTGATGGCGATGATCATGACGATGGTGGCCCTGGGCGCTCGGCACATGACTGGCTCGAAAGATCTCGATGCTCGTGGCTACAACTTGCCAGCGGGCGCTCGGCGCAATACAGACTCGAAAGATCTCGATGTTCTTGGCCATGCAACTTGCCAGCAGGCGCTCGGCGCAAAACTGGCTCGAGAGATCTCGAGGCTCGTGCCTACATATTGCCCGCGCAAGAGAGGTCCTTGGCCGTTCTGGCCAAGCAACCTCTCTTGCGCTGGACTTCGAACAGCTCCCCAGTGCAGGCGCGGTGCCCTTTGGGGCGGTGGCGCATGCCTCCTCGAAGCTGGCAAACTTCTGCTCGGCCGCCGCGGGGTCCTTGCAGGGCTTGGACTCGTGCTTGGCCTTGGCCTTGGCCTTGGTCTTGGTAAAGTCGTTGTCGCTGGCCTCCTCGAGCTCGTTGGCCCACGCGTTGCCTCGGGCACGCATCGCGTTGATGATCGCGGGCGCTCGGACGCCCTCGCCTCGGATCTCGCGCAGGGCGCGCTCGACCCAGCGACTCGTCCTCAGGCCGCAGGACCAGGCAGCGGCTTGGAACGTCACGTTGCTCGGGGCAGGGCAGCTCCCGCCAGGGCCAACGGCGCCGAGCTTACGGAGGATCCTCGTTGGGAGGCCATACGCGCACCCTACCGGCGATTTCTGAGGAGGAGGGCGGGGTTCACTTCGTTCGGCAGCTCCCGAGCACAGTGAGCCCTACCTTCCCCCTCAGAAATCGCGGGGTGCAGGTATGAATGCGCGCGTGGCCCTTGCGGGCCTGCTTGGCGTTCTCGGACGGCCGCTTGAGGGCGTCGCGGTGCTCCGCCGCGACGCTCCCGCCGATCCTTGAGACCTCGGCGGGCGTTGCTACAATTGCCCCCCCTGCCCAGGGCGCCTCCAGGATCCGATCGATACCGGAGCGCAAAACTAAAGGCAGCTTGGGGTAGGGGCAATTGTAGAAACCGCAGGCCTTGAGGTAGGCGTAGTGCGCGGGCGCCTCGGAGTGCGCGTAGATCAGGACGTGCTGGGCCTTCTCGACTCTCTCGGCCCAGCGCGTCTGCTCCTCGGGCTGCTCGGCGGCAGGTTCGCCCTCGCCCCGGCCCTCTCGAGCCCCGGCGACGGCCGCCGTGGGCTCGACCGCCAGAACGGCTTCGGGGACGCCCGCGCGCCCCTCGATCTCGCCCAGCAGCGGGCGCGCTGTGCCCAGCTCGGGGGCTTTGCCCTTGACGATCTGCTCGCAGTTCATGATCGCGTACTCCTTGGCGAGCTCGGTGCGGCGAGCCAGTCTGGTCTGCCGCCAGGCGAGCTTGTGCGGCTCGGGGAACATGTAGCCCTGCTCGGTCGTGACCTGCGGTGCTCGGGATTCGCAAACATTCGTTAGCTTCCGCCTGCTTCCGCTCCGCGCCGCGTCCGCCAACTTCTGCTGTTGTTGATGGTGCTGTTTCGTTTGCTGGTTGTTTTTGCTGTTGTTTGTGTTCTTGCTCCTGTTGATTGCGCGTGTTGTGCTGCTTGCGCGTGCTTTCTTCTTGCTGTAGCCGGCTCTGTTGCTCTGGCCCCTTCTTTTTCCTGGCGTCCTCGAGGCCGGCGGCCACCTCGCTGAGAGCTCCCAGCACCTCGTCCTCGCTCTGTCCGAAGGCCCCTCGCTGAGGGCCCCCAGCGGCTCGCGAGGCGCCTCGAGGCTGAGTCAGGGCCCGGGGCCGAGGCTGGAGGCGAGGCAAGGCTCGGCCCCGACCGAGTGCAGGGCAACGCGCTGCCTCGCCGTTACGGGCTTGCAGAGGCGCCTGCGCTTCTTGTCCCCGAACTTGCAGAAGCCCTTCTTGTCCTCCAGCTTGACATCCGCGTCCTCCAGCTTGACCTCCAGCTGGACCTCCTTGTCCTCCAGCTTGACCTCGAGCTTGACCTTCTCGCCCTCGAACTTCTTGTCGTCGAGGCTCTCGCCGCCCGACCGCTCGGCGAGAAGCCGACGATCGTCGCTGTCCGACTCGGTCACGGAGTGCTGCGTCCTCAGCTGGCTTGCAATGATTGATTATCAATGGGCCACGGTTATTTGTTGCTCTTGTTGTTTGTAGTGTTGCTGTCGTCGTTTGTCTTGTCGCGTTTGCTCTTGTTGTTTGTATGGCTGATGTTTGTTGTGTTGTGCCGCTGTTGTTTGTGAACATGCAGTTCGTTTTGTTGCTATTGTGGCCTGATGTTGCTGCTGCTGTTGCTGCCTGCTGTTGCGGCCGTGGCTGCTGTTGTTGGCGATGTTGTTGTTTTGCGTGTGGGTGCGTGAGTGTGTGTGTGTGTGTGTGTGGATGTGTGTGCGTGTGTCTGTGAGTGCGTGAGTGTGCGAGTGTGCGAGTGTCTGTGTGTGCGCGCGTGTTAGTGAGTTAATGCATATGTGCGTGCGCGCGCGAGCGTTCGCGCGCGTTCGCGCGGCAGCCAGGTGACGAGGCTCGACCATCGATCCTCGGATCGAGGACTCAGGAATTTGGAGCCCTGGCATGGCGACCCTCGGGTCTCTGATCGGAGATGCTCGCAGATGCTGAAGACCAAGACCTCGGATCCCCGACCCGAGACTGAAGGGTCGAGCCTGCTCGATGGCAGTCTGGGCCCGAGGACGGCGACAAGGGATATCGACAATCGCCGACGCTCGGTCCTCGAGCCTGGGATGTCGAACCCGAGATCTTCGGGTTCAAACGTTGCGATCCTCGGATCTAGGATCCATGGCGTTCAGAGATGCGTGGGGCCAAGATCTCGAATCCTCGATCCGAGTATCGAGGATCGAGCCTCCTTGGCGGCGGCCTGAGCGCCTGAGGACGGCGATGGGGGGCGATCTACTGTCGCCGAGGCTCGATCGTCAAGCCTCAGATGTCGATGCCGAGATCTTCGAGTCCAAGCGTGGCGATCCTCGGACCTAGGATCCAAGGCGCCCGAAGATGATCGGAAACCAAGATCTCGGATCCTCGACTCTCCATCCGGGAATCGAGCCTGTTCGATGGCGGTCTGGGCCCGAGGACGGCGACGTGCGCGATCGACGATCGCCGAGGCTCCATCCGCGATCCTCGGATCGCGAGACCGAGATCTTCGAATCCAAGATTCAAGGCGCCCAGAACTACTGCTCGGAATCAAGACCTCGGACACTCGATCCAGGGATCGAGCCTCCTTGATGGCGGGCTGGGCCTAACGACGACGCCGGTGACGATCGACGATCGCCGAGGCTCGATCCTCGATCCTCGGATCGCGAATCCGAGATCTTCGAGACCAAGACTTGCGACCCTCGGATCTAGGATCCAAGGTGGTCGAATATGCTCGGACTCCAGACCTCGGGCCCTCGATCCGAGGATGGGGGATCGAGCCTTCTTGATTGCATGATGCTTGGTCGAGGATCACTCGGCGAGAGGGGGGGGATACTGCCCCGCAACTTGGAACGCCACCCGCGCGCGCTTGAACGCTCGCTTGAACCTTGAAAAGCAGGTGGGGCTCGAGCGCGTGCTTCGAAGCGCTCGCGCGGCACCCTCGTAGCGAGAGAGCATGGGAACGCTTGGATCGGGACGCTCGTGCGCCAAGCTCTCGGGCGTCCACGAGCATGAACTTGTCGGCATCTGGCTGGGCCTCTTCGCGTCGGCCCGGCTCCTCTCGGGCGAGCGCTGGTTAGTGATATTGTCGTAGTCGGCGTGGATCTTGGCGAACGCGTCGAAATTCAGCTCTATGTGCTTGTTGAGCAGCTTCGTCTCGATGTCCTGCTGCCTGACGGTGCTCCCGCAGTCAAGCTTGTCGGCCCCTACGAACCCGCAGAAGAGGCGCATGAAGGAAAAAACGCCTCGCGAAACTACTTCGCATGATGTTGGCTAGCTGGGCGGCTACGTCAAATAGGAGCCGTTGTAAGCCGAGCGCCAGCAACGGAAAATATGACGGCAACGGGATGCAAGCATCAGCCAGATCACTAAGGCAGTGGCGACCACGGGATGGCACAGAAAGGAGACGGCGGAGAGGACGGCGGGAACAGAGACGGCAAGGAGCGGAGACGGCTGGTTCTCCTATCCAAGGCGGCGGGTGCAGAGGAGGAGGGGCATGGGGGCCGAACGAGAGTATAGGTGGGGTCAGAGATGAGGGGCGGATGGAAAAGGGCGGAGGAGGCGGAGGATGAGGGTGAGGAGAGGGAGGATAAGAAAGCGACCCAGGAGAACGCCGACAGGGCGAATGGCCACACATGGCATTAGTGCGGCGATGGCGGAGCGACTGATGGGGGATGAGTTGGTAAGAGGAGGGGAGGGAGGAGGAAGGGGACGGAGGAGGAATGAGGAAGCATTCCTCTCCTCATCCTCCTCGCCGTCCTGCACTTCCTCCTCGTCCCCCCCCCTGGAGGTAAAGAGGACCCAAAGGTCTAGCGTCTTGGCTCTGCTGCACTAAGAGGGCCCCCAGAAGCATCGACGCCGCCCCGGGGACTGGCTTCTCGGCTTCGGCAGTTGTTCGGCGGCCCCGGGGCCCGTCGAGGGCACCCGACGGCCCGAGACGACGCACAAGCTCCGCCTCGATGCTTGCCAGTGCGTTGGGGGCCCGGGGGGGCCTTAGGGAGGGGGCGCGCGAGCAGGAAAGGAGGCAGGACGACCAGGGGGGCAGGGGAGGGCCGCCAGGATCCTCCAGGTGCCGCTGCAGCCCCACCTCATCGCGGTCCTCCCCCGACATGGCGAACACCCTGCCTGCGGGACGGCACAACGCGGGTCGTCGCCGTCGTCGTCGATGCCGTCGACGCCGACGCCGATGTCATCCTCCTCTTCCTGCACCTCGTCCTCCTCCTCCTCGTGCTCTCCGCCTCGGCCTCCTTCTCGTCCTTCCCCGTCCCCCTTTCCTCCTCCCCTTCCCCACCTCATATCCCCTTCTTCTCTGCCTCATGTTTCTCCTGATCATCTCCCACCTCCCATTTCTCCCCCTGTTCCTGCGCATCCTCCTCCTCCTTCTCCTCCTCCTCATCCTCCTCCTCCTTCCTCCCTCCTTCTCGAGGGCATCAGTTCTGCAGTACAGTCATCTGCGTCTATGCTCCTTTTCCCTTGCCCTCCTCCTGTCCCACAAAAGGGAGGGACCCCACGGAGGCCAATCAATGTTTCCTGGAGCTTTCTGAGGCCTCGGCGTGCTCAGTGGTTCCTCAAGTCTTCCAAGGCTCTCGCTAACTCCAGCGGGGAGGGGGTCGCACACGAAGGAGCAAGGACAGAGGAGGATGAGGGGGAGGAGGCGGAGGATGATGATGCTGATGAGGAGAAGGAGGAGGACACGAACGCTCCGAGCACCGTGCTTAGTTAGAGTCTGGCCAACGTCAAAAGGAGGAGGAGGAGGAAGGGAAGGAGGAGGAGGAGAAGGAGGAGGAAGGGAAGGAGGAGGAGAAGGAGGAGGAGGAGGAGGAGGCGCCCCCCATATCGGCTGGGCGCGGTGCGGGCGTGCGGGGGCAGAGGCGTTAGGAAACGCCCGAAGGCGCTCTGGCCATCGCTGGGACGTCCATTCCCTGTGTTTTTTTTGGTTTTGTGCGTGGTTTGTTCGCCAGATGATCTAGGATGCTCCTCGATGGTCCTCGTCGAAGGAAAAATGCACACGTCCGAGCGATGCCAAGCGCTGCAGAAGGAAGGAAGGAGCATACCACATCCTTCAGAATCAGCCCCCGGACCTGTCACGGAGCGCACACCCACCAGGACCCAGAAGCGGATCGGGGCGTACCGAGCCCGAGGCCCTCCAGGAGACCCAGAAGACACAGGCATCCAGATCCTCTGCTAGTTCCCGCTCCTCCTCCTCCTCCTCCTCCTCCTCCTCCTCCTCATCGTCTTCCTCATCCTCCTCCTCCTCCTCCTCCTCCTCCTCCTGCTTCGCCTCCTCCTCCTCCTCGTCCTCCTCCTTCTGCTCCTCCTCCTCCTCCTCCTCCTCCTCCCTTCCCTTCCCAAGACGACACCAAGACCAGGATAACGTCGGACTGGGACAACTCGGAGATCTCTGAGATCCAGCGGTTCTGGAGAATGTTTCGGGCGCCGCGGCCGTTCCCGAGCGCTTCGGAACGCTCTCAGAGCGTTCCAGAACGCTCTGGAAATGCAACCGTCCTAGCCCCGCCCGATTCTCTTCCTCCTGCTGCCGGTCCTCCTCCCCCTCCTCCCACTCTTCCTCATCAGCTTGACCAGACTTAGCTCAAACCTGCACTTGGACCCCTGCTGAGGTACATCCTGGCATATTTTCTTGGGCGCGCCCGGACCACACACACACACACACAAAATCCGCCGACCCCTTGGGGCCACGGAGTGTGAGATGCTTACCCCTCCCCAAACCCCTCCCCTGGGGGCCTGGTCCGGCCTGTTTGGAAGGGTGGGGGTGGGTGGGGGGCAAGTCCATCATCCGCACACTTGGAGCCTCAGGAGGCCCCAAAACGGGCCAAAAAGGTTCCAAAGGTTCCCGGAACGGTCCTGGAGAGCTGCAAATCGACGAGGGATCGCCCAAAAACGCCGAAGATTGCCTCCACACGGCTCCATAAGTCCCCAAGACGTTTGAAACAATATTACGAGGCGCCCCAAAGAATCCCTCCAGAAGCAAAAAACGTCCTATTTGCATGTTCACCACATTCGCCCACTCGGCTTCCACGCGGCGCAGAACGGCCCAAGAAGCCTCCAAGATCGGCCCCCGCCAGCCCAAGAGGCTCCCAGAAAGGTTCAAAGACGGCGTCCGGGCGATCCACGAAGGCCCCAGAAACCAAACCAACGTCTAAGGAAAGCCGCAGGACGGTCCCAAGAGGGCTCCAAAGCGGGGCAAGAGGGCCCCCAACGGCTGTCCGGACTGCCCACCGGGGGCCCCCGAAGGCTGTCCAAACCGCCCAAGATGGCCTCCAGACAGCCCCATGGGCGTCCAAGACGTTTGCATACGCGACCACGAGGCGCTCCAAGCAGGCCTCCAGAAGCAAAATCCGTCCCATACCCTGAGGGGAAACGTACATGTTCAGCATGTTCGCTTCTTGGGCTTCCACGAGGCCCACAACGGTCCAGTAAACCTCCAACATCGACCTCTGGTACCCTAAGAGACTTTCCAAAAAGCTCCACGACGGCCTCCGGGCGCCCCACGAAGGCCCCAGAAACCATAGCAACGGCCCGGGGGAACGGCAGGACGGTCCTAAAAGCGCTCCACAACGTGTCTAGAGGGGCCTCACAGGCTGTCTGGACAGGCCACGCGGGGGACGATTGCTGCCACCCCAAGGGGTCGGCGGTGTGGCGTAAGCCAATGAATAATAGCACAAAACGTGCACGATGAATAATAGCCAATGAATAATAGCACGTCTCCGGAGGTCGTCAGAGAACTCCAGAGAAATGAACACATACGGCCAGGCCTAGGCCAGAGAAAATGCCCTTTTTCAGTAAGGGCAGAAAAACAACCCTAACTGAAGAACATTCGAGGGTCCCCTGTCCCAGGATGCACAAGAATATCCAACAACACGAAGATCATTGGGGTACCCTGTACCCTCCACGAGCTGACCTCGATCCCATACCTCGGTGCAGACGTAACACAGAACGAGGACGACACCAGCAGTCTCCGGAGGTCGCTGGAGAACTCCTCGAGGCTCAAAGCAGACGCCAGCGCCGCCAGGAACGTCCTCCGTTCCCTGCCCCTCCTCGCCTGCGGACGACGGCGACGGCGACCGTGGCGGCGACGACGCATGGCGACGCCGACGGCGGCGGCGGCGGCGACTCACGGAGGCCCCGGGGCGCCCACAAAGGCGGCCAGCGCTGCCAGCTGCTCTGGCCAGCTCCAGCTCTCCTCGAAGGGCAGCGGCATCGCCTCCGCCTCGCCGGCGGCGACGGACTCCGCGGACTCGGAGAACACGTTGACGCCCACCTCGGGTGGGCTTGTGCGTTGACCCCTGGTGGTCGCCCGGAGGCTACACGCAACGCGGATGAAAAATATATGCGCCGTACGGATGCGAGCCCCCCGAACGCAACAAAGCTGCGGCCGCTCGAAGCAGCAGAGAGGTTGGCTGGCCGAGAACTGGCCGAAGATGCCACGGGATGCACGGGCACTCTTGGGAGTCTCACGGAGGAGGGGGAGGAGGAGCAGCAGGAGGAGGAGGACGAGGGAGGAGGGAGGAGGGAGGGTGAGAAATAGGCGAATAAAGAGGACGAAGAGGAGGAAGAGGAGGTGGAGGAGGAGAAGCAGGAGGAGGGAGGAGGAGGGAGGGAGGAGGGAGGAGGGAGGAGGGAGGGGGGGAGACATCGGCGGAGGAGGGAGGAAATCACGAGGAGGAAGGAGGAGGAAACGACGAGGAGGAAGAGGAGGAGGAGGAGGAGGAGGAGGAGGAGGAGGGGCATCAGCACATACTGGCACCGCTGCTCCCCGGCACCTCTCCCGCAGTGCGCTCCGACCAGACGTTCGGGGGCGAGCCCCGCCGTGCCGACGAGAGGCGGGCAGCGGTGCTAGCAGCCAGAACACACACACACACGCACACACGCACACACGCACACCCACCCACACACACACACGACCACACACACGCGCGCACACACGCACACACGCACACACACACACACACACGCACGCACGCACGCACGCACGCACACACACATACACGCACGCACGCACGCACGCACACACGCACACACGCACACACACACACACCCGCACCCGCACCCATACACAAGCAGTCACAGGCCTGCGCAGATATCTCTTTCGGCTGCAGGCTGCAGGCAAGACTGGCCCCAGGCCCGAGGGAGCTCCGGAGCGCAACCTTTGGGGGCGCCCGTTCAGGCCCACAACGCAAGCGCGGAGGCAGCTGCTGTCTCACCGCATCAACGCTCGGAGGGACGCGCCTCGGGAGATCCTTAGCGCCACTGGGGAACTATGGAACTTCGCCTCCTCCTCCTCCTCCTCCTCCTCCTCCTCCTCCTCCTCATCCCCCTCCTCCCCCACCTCCTCACTCTCTCCCTCCCTCCGTCCCTCTCTCCCGCCCTCCCTTCCCGCGCGCTCGCCCAACTCGGGCGGCCCGAATGCCGCCCAGAAGGCGCCGCGAAAGCAGACGCTGCTGGGCGCCACCACGAGAAAATCTGGCACTTCTGGGCCGCCTCGCGAGGACGTCTGACCAGGTCCTGTGTCGCGGCCAGAACCGAGACTCCCGCATGCGCATATTTCAATAACGAGTGCAGACTGGGGGGGTCCAGTGCCAATTCGATAATCTTGCATTGGACGAAGATCAAACTCAGGTCTTACGCGAGATGGCACAGCGATCTTACGCGGTGGCCTACGCGGGCCGCCAGCGCGGCACGCCACACTGGAGAAGAGGGCGCTTACGCGCGACCTTACGCGGGCAGCTTACGCTTAGGTCGGGCCTGTCCCCCTACAGGCGGATCGTGGACGAAACATTAAAATACGCAGAAATGATTCCAACAATGCCCAAACATACACAAAATATTGTCCCCTAGCTATTGTTTATTTCTTTTGAGGACTCCTCCCGTAGAAGGACAGGCCGACTTAAACTTACGCGCCAATGTCGGCGCAGACTTAGTGGGCCCTGGAAACGGCAACGCCGTTTTTTACCTAACAGCGTTTGCTGATAGGTTTCTAATAAGCTCAAAAGAGAGCATCATGACTCCTCATCAGGGGGGTCTGGGCGGGTGCCGGGGAGGAGGGCCGGGAACAGAGCCGGGCTCGTTTTAAGCCAACAGTCACACACTTCGTGCTCTTCGACCTCCCAGAACTCCATTCCTGGGCCACATTTTGAATAACCGGAGCCAACAGTCACACACTTCGTGCTCTTCGACCTCCCAGAACTCCATTCCCGGGCCACATTTTGGATGCCCGGAGCCAACTGTAGGCCACTTCGTGCTCTTCGACTTCCCAGAACTCCATTCCCGGGCCACATTTTGGATGCCCGGAGCCAACTGTAGGCCACTTCGTGCTCTTCGAGTTCCCAGAACTCCATTCCTGGGCATGATTTTGAATGCCCGGAGCCAACTGTAGGCCACTTCGTGCTCTTCGATTCCCAGAACTCCATTCCTGGGCATGATTTTGAATTCCCGAGCCAACTGCCACTTCGTGTTCTTCTAGTTCCCAAATTCCATTCCTGGGCCACATTTTGAATGCTGAGGCAGGCTGATGCTGCGGCCTGAGGCTGAGGCTGAGGCTGAGGCAGGCTGAGGCTGAGGCTGAGGCTGAAGGCAGGCAGACTGAGGCTGAGGCTGAAGCAGACTGAGGCTGAGGCTGAGGCAGGCTGAGGCTGAGGCTGAGGCTGATGCTGAGGCAGGCTGAGGCTGAGGCTGAGGCTGATGCAGGCTGAGGCTGAGGCAGGCTGAGGCTGAGGCCGAGGCTGAAGGCAGACTGAGGCTGAGGCTGAAGCAGGCTGAGGCTGAGGCTGAGGCTGAGGCAGGCTGAGGCAGAGGCTGAGGCAGGCTGAGGCTGAGGCTGTGACTGCGACTGCCGTTGCCGCTGCGACTGTCATCGCGAATGCGACTACGACTGCGAGAACAACAGAATTCTACAACTGGATTCTCATCTGAATCTTAAGGGGAATGCTTCCAAATATGCTCCTACACATCGCTGTTAGGTTGCTTTGCCGGGATAATTTTTATCGGTTTCGTTCTGCCGTTTTTGTTGCCGGTTCCGACGCCGTTTGTTTACGGGTTCCGTCTCCGTTTGTTGACCAATTCCGGCTCCGGCTCCAATCCTGGTGCCGTTTTTTTGCCGTTTCCGGTCGCCGTTTTTGTTACCGTTTCCATTTTCAAGGAACACTTTTTGGGGAAACGGTGAAAAAAAACGGCCCTGCCGTTGGCCCACAAAGAGCGCAGACCACTTACAGGCGGACTGTGGACGAAAAATAAAAAACTCAAACCATATTCCAACAATGCCCAGACATACTAAAAAATCGTCCCCGGGCTATTTTCTTGCATTACTTTTGAAGATTCCTCCCGTAGATGGACAGGCCCGACCTAAACTTACGCGCCAGTGTCGGCACAGACCACCCCGTTTCCCTGCGTTGCTCGACTGGCGCTTGACACCCCCCCCCGACGCGCGGAACGCGCCAGGGGCGGTGTCTGGAGGCACCGCCTCGCCCGGGCACGTGCGGCGTCGCTATCGGGGGCACATCGCCGATGCATCGGCGATGCATCGCATACTGGTGGGCTTGTTTCCCACCGCCACCACCAGAAGTAGGAGGAGGGGGTACTCCTCCTCCTCCTCCTCCTCCTCCTCCACCTCCTTCCCCCCTCCAACTTATGGTGGTGGTGGTGGTGGAAAACAGGCCCAGGACATATTCCAGCTCGATGTTTCCCCTCCTGAGCTGGTCCTCCCAACTCGCCCCCATCCCCTTCATCACAGCGCGCGCAGGACTCTTTACGCGGCTTGAGGAGCGCGTGCTTTGGGGGGAGACTAGAGGCGACGCGAATGGGGAGGGTGAGCAGCTCTCAGAGGAGAAAGCTACCGACACAGCTGCTTGTCCTGCAGCCCACTCGTCGCCGCGGCTGGATTCTTTTGGAGTCCCGAAACGGTGCGGTGACAGACCGTGCGGTGACCTCGAAATCCCCCACGACCTCACCGCACGGTCCGTCACCGCACGGTCTTGGGACCCAGGAGGCCCCTGTCGCCCGAGACATCCTCTGAGAACGACCCGAGTCCCAAAACCGTGCGGTGACCCCGAATCCCCACCGACTCGCCGCACGGTGTGGTCACCGCCCCGTTCGGGGGCCCCCGAGTTCTCCTCGGAACTCTGGTCAGAGCGCACCCGGGGAGAGACCCGGATGGAGTTGCAGCAGCTGGGGCCAGTGGATCGCGCCCCACCGGCGACGTCAGCGATGCATCGGCGGCGTCGGCGTGGCGAACCTCGGGCACCGCACTGAGCCGTTTCGCGGATGAAAATCGGCGACGCGGTCCCATCGGGGCGGCATGGACAGGCGCTGAAAGTCCTGGGCAGGGCCGGGCGTGCCCGGTGCCGTCGCCTCTGCGAGCCAGGCCCAGGGGCCCGAACGCAGCGATGAGTTCCGCGTCGTGATGCATCGCCTAATGCATCGGCGATGGATGAGCGATGGGGGGTCGATGCACCCCCTCCGAGCCTATCCCCCCCAAAGCTGCCCTGTGGCTTTCGGGTCGGGTCAAAACTAGGCACTCAGGAGGCACTCAGGCGGCCCTTCGGGACGGTCGGAGCAACCCTGGAACGCTCTCGGCGAGGCGCAGCTGCTGGAGACACCCCGAGGCTGGAAAGCCGACGAGAACAGACGAGAACCGACGAAAACCTCCGAAAACCTCAAACCTCGAATCGCCGACGCCACCTGCCTCGACCCCGTTTGGGCGGTTCTTGGGCCCGAGCCCGCCGAGACGTCGAGCCCCGACTGCACCCGGTGTAGCCACCCAGGCGGCACGTACAGCACGTCGCCAGGGCCCAGCTGGGCAACCATCCTCTCACGCAGGTCTCTAGCATTTTCCGCTTTCGTGTTGTGCTCGTTGTCCCTCGCTCTGTTTTCGTTCCGCCTTTTCTGCAGCGCGGCATCAAAACGAGAACGGTCCGCGAAATCGTCAAAACACAGGTTAGCTCGCGCACTCCTTCCACGAGCAGAAATTATCCATATCGACTTGGATCGGCGCGGGGGAGTGCTGAGGGGACAGGGGGCTTCATCAGTGGATGCATCGACGCGAGGAGGTTCGGCGCGGGGTTGATAAGTGGATTGGGGACTCTCAGTGGATGCCAAAGTGGGTTACATTCAGCTGGACTTAACATAAGACTGCGATACAAGTGCGCACAGTGGCTTAGGGGGGTAGATAGACCCGCTCAGTGGGCGTGGGCAACCTAGCCCATATCGTTACGTACCCGCTGAAGGCACGTGGGGCACTTGCAACCCACTCTTAAACTAGGCTAGGTCAAATATAATCCACCTTGGCATTCACTGGGCCCGGCCAACGAGGCCGTCGGTACGGATGCGTTTTCCGCCCGCGAACCCCTCCACCTCCACCTCCACCTCCCATACCTTCTGACCTCCGCGGAACGTGCGGAAGAATGTATCGAAACTCATGGAGATCTCACGTAATTCACGGACCCCCCTATGGATCATAGCTAAAGAAGGGCGGAAGGCTAGGGCGAAAGAGGGGGAAGGTCCTTCTCTCGCACCAGAGCCGCGCGGCCAACGGAAAGCGCTGCAGGTCGACGTCATCCAGGTCCGGGATCATCGACTGCCTGCTCTGCGGATGTCCCTTCGCTGGCACGAAGGCAAAACGCACGCCCAGAGGGCAGCGGGCCCAGCATCCTGGAGCCCCAGTTGCCCCAGGGCCAGCCACCCCAGGGCCAGCTTCGAGCCGTCCTTTGACGCGTCCCAGGGGACCGTGGAGGGCCTGGGGAGGCGAAGTTGGGCGAGAATGAACGGGGGGCGACACGTGGGGGGGGGGGGGAGTGAAAGGTGCCCCTCTATCGGGCCCTAAGGCTCCCTTCTGGGCCCGAAGCAAACTACCTCCCAGGGCCCCCAAAGGGTCCCTTTTTCGGCAGCCTCCGCTGCCGCCCAAACACCGCCTCCTCCTCCTCCTCCTCCTCCTCCATCCTCCTCGCTCCTCCTCCTCCTCCTCCTCCATCCTCCTCCTCCTCCTCCTCCTCCTCCTCCTCCTCGCTCCTCCTCCTCCTCCTCCCTCTAACCTCGCTGCCTCCTCCGTCCTCCTCCCCCTCCCCCTCCCCCTCCCCCTCCCCCTCCCCCTGTCCCCCTACCCCTCCGCTCCCCCTCACCCCTCCCCCGCCCCATCCCCCTCCCCCCTCGACTCCCCTCCCCCTCCCCCTCCCCCTGCCCCCTCGCGCGCCTCCCCCTCCGCCCTCCCACCTCACCCTCGCCCCTCCCCATCCCCCTCCCCCTCGGGCGGGCCCCTCCCGCTCCCCCTCCCCCTCCCCCTCCTCCTCCTCCTCCTCCTCCTCTCCTCCTACTCCTCAACCCCTCCCCCTCCCCCTCCTCCTCCTCCTCCTCCTCCTCCTCTCCTACCTCCTCCTCCGCTCCTCCTCCTCCTCCTACCTCCTGCCTCCTACCCTCCTCCTCCTCCTCCTCCCTCCTCCTCCTCCTCCGCCTCCTCCTCCTCTCCTCCTCCTCCTCGCTCCTCCTCCTCCTCCTCCTCCTCCTCCTCCTCCCCCCCGTTTCATCGCTCTCCTCCTCCTCCTCCTCCTCCTCCTCCTCCCCCCCGTTTCATCGCTCCCCCCTGACGCGGACTCCAACGAAGCACGGCGCACGAGCCTCTGGGCCCGCTTCCCACGGGGCACCTTTCCCTCACGGCGACCTTCGGGGCCGTGTACAGGGCTCCGGAGGCGGACGGCGCGAAGAGGTGGAAGGTCTTCGAGCCGAGGACCTGCACGAAAAAGTTGTGGGACAGGTCGTAGTGCGCAGACATGACCGTCCCACGGCATCCGAGCCACGTGTTCACGGTGGCGTTGTCTGGCACGCCCGGCCCCGCTTCCAGGGATCCCCCTTCACTCCAGAGGCCGTGGTAGAGCAGGGCGTGAAGCCCAACCGTGCAGGGCGTTGGACGTCGACGTGGACGAGAGGGGAACGGGGGGGGGAAGTGAGAAGCCCCGACGGTGGGAAGGCGGGCCTCCTCAGAAGCCTCGGAAGTCCCCTGGCCTTCTGAACAAGTTTTCTAAGCCTCCCCCGAAGACACAGAAAACTTCTCAGAGGACGCGAGGGCGTCTGAGAAGTCCCGCCACCTACTGAGAAGGCCTTCTCCTCCTCATTTCCTCAAGTCGGGCATGTCCTCCTGCAGGGGGATCTCGCAACAAAAAATTAGAAGTAGTCAATCAATCATAAAAAAAACCATAAACAGCCGATAAATCGTCCCCAGACTATTGCTTGGACCATCCTGCAGGAGGGACACGCCCGACTGACTCACTTCCCCGCCCCTCACTCGCCACCGAATGGAGAACCCGGATCGCGGACGCCCTAAGGAGCCTGCCTGTCGGCGGCGACGAGGGACACGAGGCGTCGGGGAGGAGGAGGAGGAGGAGGAGGAGGAGGAGGACGAGGAGGAGGAGCAGGAGGAGGAGGAGGAGGAGGAGGAGAACGAGGGGGAGGAGGAGGAGGAGGAGGAGGAGGAGGAGGAGGAGGAGGAGGAGGAGGAGGGAGGAAGGAGAACGAGGAGGGAGGAGGAGGGAGGGAGGGGGGAGGGAGGGAGGGATGGAGGGGGAGGAGGAGGGAGGGAGGGAGGGAGGGCGGGAGGGAGGGAGGGAGGGAGGGAGGGAGGAGGAGAGGAGGAGGAGGAGGAGGAGGGGAGGAGGAGGAGGAGGAGGAGGAGGGGAGGAGGGAGGAGAGGAGTCGTCGGGCAGCAACAGCCGGGGCGGGCAGGGCGAGGGCACGCCTGGCGCAAGAGACACAGAAGGGCCTCGCTCTGCGCGGGCCCGCCCCTCGCCATCGCTCGGCCGTCCCTCCTCCTCCCTCCTCCTCCCTCCTCCTCCCTTCTCCTCCTCATCTCTACCTCCTCCTCCTCCCCTCCTCCTCCCTCCTCCTCCCTCCTCCCTCCTCCTCCTCCTCCTCCTCCTCCCATTCCACGTGCATGTTTCGGTGGCCCAAAATGCTCCTCGATGACCCCCCTCGGGACAGAATCCACACGTCTGGGCGATGCCGAGCGAGTGCGCGCACGTGGCACGGGCGCGGTCCGCGGATGCTCGCCCCCACGCTGCGCCGGCGGCTGGTTGGTGCGCGTCGGGCCCCTCGCTGGCTTCCTGAGATTGTTCCTGGAGAGACGGTAAGGACAAGACCGCCTACGGCGACAGCAAGACCGAAAATCGACCGAACTGGCGGCGAAATCGAGACCGACAGAGATCCACGAGCCGCGGGCAGCCTGAGAGGGCGCGGCAAAGCGGCAACGGCACTAACCAGCCGAACCGACCCGACCGAACGCAACCTACTGCACACCAGCCGAGCCGACCGAACCACGAACACTGTTGAGGCCGCCCAAATAGGGTCCGAGCTTGGTCGCAGGATCGCACCGCATCGGCCATGCATCCCCGGATGACCGACGATCTTACATTGTCAACCCGAGGGTTTTCCTAAAATTCGTGCCTCGGGGGCCGTTCTCGAGCTCCGGGACCGTCACACTGAATCCGGGGCGGGAAGCTGACCATAGAAGCAGTCGGGACCTCCGGGGCCGCGGGTTGCCCAAATCATTTCGATGGATGGCAGGGTCGGCGACATCGGCGATGTAACTCGGCGACGTCGGTGCGAAGAAGATCGGGCTCCAGATCGAGTCACACGAGCGATGAATCGGCGATGCGGCGCGATGCACCGACCCTATCTACTTCGACCCCAGCTGGGCGGCCTGGAAAGCCGATGAAGGCCCATGGCCCATTGACAAAAAAACATTCGCCGATGTGATCTTGTTCAGTGCGCGGCCCCAGAGGCCCAGACTACTTTCCCAGGCGCAGGTTCTCTGATAACAACATGAGAGCGATGCGAATTGTATGTAAACCAATGCTGTCAGCGCCCCACGTCGTACACAGGGCTACGGTGTCGCCTGCGGGGGCAGTTTCTCGCGCCAGATCTATTTTTTGATGGCCCTGCAGCCCGTGGACGCTCCCCAGACACCGAAAAATCGAGGACGAGCGCGCACACCGAACAAAGTCCTCTCGTCGGAGACCCTGGGGCGGGGGGGGGGGGCGGGCGTGCCCGATGTGGTCTTCTCCCGGAGCCCAGCCCAGAGGCACGAACGGAGCGATGGTGAGGGGGAACGTTAGGGGGGGGACCAGGCCAACTGATCGAAGATCTTCTGACCCGGGTCAATCCAGACCCGGGTCAGCAAGAAACCAAAAACTGCAATGCAAGAAAACAAAACTGCAACGCAGGTCTTCGCAAATCCGGGTCAGGCGCGGCCGCCTCGCGGCCACGAGCGGCCCGCCAACCCGAGTCAGCCAGAGGGGGTCTTCGCAGGATCCTGCAGGATCCGGCGCTCTGGCTGACCCCCGCCTGCATTGACCCCCGTCTCAAGGCTCCCGAGCTGAGGGGGAGAAGCCTCGACCGGCGATACCTCGCCGACAGATCGGCGGAGGGGCCCCGATGGCAAAAAACCGCAGGCTCCTGGGCGGGGGGTGGGCTGTGAGGCCCCCATATCGGCGAGGAACGGGCGGCTGGGGGTCCACATATTGAGCAGGGACCGACCGTCCCGGCATTCCTATAGTCCTACCACGACATGTTCGTAGAACCCAAGAATGTCCCAAGAACAAAAACAAGGTTCTTAGAACATATCCCCAATGTGTTAAAACAAGGCAGGCTCTACCAGAAATGTTCTAAGAACACTTCCTGGAAACCACAAAAGGTTCTTAAAACATTGTTTGGTGGGGCTACAGGCGAGCCAGGACGCTTCGCCGCTGCTTGAATATATCCCTCTCCGAGCCTGTACCCCCTCCTATCGTAGCCCCTGAGATAGGCTCCACGTCGTCCACGCGCCGGCCACCCTGATCCTCTGCGCGGCCCGAGTAGTACAGGAAGCGGGGCGGGCCTGCGGGAAATCGCGGCCGCTGCAGGGCGGGACCACTCTGGGTCATCTAGGTCGCCGAACTTTTCGCGCACGGCGCCCCACGACGCCCGAAATCGGAAAAGGGAGCTGCGCACATTGGAGGAGGAGTCTCAGGAGTGGGCGGATGAGCAGGAGGATGGGCAGGAGGAGAAAGAGGGGGATGAGGAAGGAGAAGAAGGAGCTGGAGGAGCAGAAACACTAGGAGAAGGCGGAGGAGCGAGAAGGGAGGACGAGATGACGATGAGTCAAGACTCGGATCCAGAAAATACGTGGCCAACGCTCGGGCGAGAGCACCAGTCTGGACGACGGGAACCAAGCGCCGATCTCGGGGATGGACAGACCCCCCTTTAGTAAAACGTGGTTTAGTGAAAACGACCTGAGACCCAAACCTGGTGGGCGCAAGCCTGGAAAATAACGGCCACGGCGCCCACTCGAGAACCGAAAACGGACAATTCACTAATCGACGTGTCACTGTTGGGGGTTCTGTCCACCCCCGACGATCCTAACATGAGGCCGACGCTGCAGCAGTACCATCTCGAGACCACGAGCATGCCCCGACGCAACAACGGCTGAGGAGAGACCGGACTCTGACCTCCTGGATGCAATCGAAAAAACGCGGAGAGGGGCACGGGCGACTCCCCAGTCGTCTTCGGGGGAGAGAGGGAAAGAGTATTCGTGTGGGGCGAAAAGCTTAAACAAAAACATCGTCTTGACATTTGCCCATACGTTAAAGGTCTGAGTCGACGAGCAAACCGGCAAAATCCGGAATGCCAATATGGTGGGTGCCGAACTGTCACAGTACTGTCGGCACGCCCGAGAGGCGATGCCGAGTTGATGCGTCTTGCGACAGTACAAGCATTATCTTGCGCAGCTCAACACCCTGGCGCGAGCGGCCGAACGACCCGTCTTAGGAACATGGGAAGCCGACACCCAACACCACCAGGGACCGCTAGCGGGAGGAGCCAGGGCGGGGTCTCTTGGTGGTGTGGTCCCCCCTCTCGCTCGGGATATCCCCTACTCCCCGGCTCGGAGAGGCACCGTGGACCTCCCCGCTGGAGGGGGCCCCCTGGTGGTGCTGGTGCCGCTTCTCCTTCCCCACATCTGCTGGTACAGTTAGCGTTAGGTCGGGAATGTCCCCCTACAGGCGGAGGTTGGACAAAAAAATAACAAAGGCAACAAACTCTCAAACATAGAATCAAACATCGAGGAATAAATCGTCCCCAAACATTTTTTGACTATTCTCGAATATCCTCCTGTAGAGAGACACGCCCGACTCAAGGTTAGCAGCCTCTATTGATTGGACATGGGCGCGGCTAAGAGAGGGGCGTCCAAGAGGGGGGAGGTGCAAATCATGGCCAGCGGCATATGCGCGGCCCAGGGGGGGCCAGGGACGCAATGAAATTAGAAGAGGTGCCATGCAATCTGCGAAAATATCATGGCCCACGCCATGTTGTCCACCCCCTCTCTAGTCATCACCCCCTCTTTTCGGGGGCGCGCAAAGATGGATTAATGATCCATGTATCTGGCGCGCGGTCGCCAAGTCCATGGAACGGGGGAGGCGCTCTCCCCAAAATGCGGCCGGTGCCGCCTCGCTCGGCGGCGGAAATTGGCGCGACTTCCCCTGGAAGCGGGACCCGTCGCTAGCTAATCCACGCCCCCCTGATCCATGTCTGCGATCGCCTGAGCTATCCATCCCCCCTAGCCTTAAGTCGGGCGTGTCCCCCAACAGGCGGATTTTGGGCGAAAAATGACAAATACCCAAAACATACACCAAAATGGCCAAAACAACAACAACAACAACAACAACAACAACAACAACAACAACAACAACAACAACAACAACAACAACAACTAGCACGTGGGGACACACCGTTCTCACCAGTGCCAGGGTTTTCATAGGAGGCGGGCAATACCCCCACTTTGTGGGGGGGCCGGTTCAAGCTCTACCAAATTTCCAAACGACTCTTCGCCACCACCCACACCCAGCTTCCCGCCCTATGACGTTCGGACACTTCACTTCGTGGCATGCGGACGACCGTGGCTACTATTCAGGGCCCCGCGGCCGACGACGACGGCGTGCGCGCGCGAAGAAAAAACGAATGTGTCCCGCATGGTATTATTTGACAGGGATGATGGCCCTGGCAGGTGCGCAACCGTTGTTGCAGAAGTTCGAAAAAGTTGCTCGCAAAAGCCCGTTTGACAGAAATGATTAAAAAAGTGTTGGGTTTCCTACGAATCCGCAAGAGCGCGCGGGATGAAATGTTGACAATTTTTTTTTGAAAAACCATTGGTTTTTTTTATGTTTTTATGTTAAAATCGCTACGAAAACTAAGGTTTTGGAAGGATTTCGTCTTGCGCGCGCGAATGTCCACTTTACCTTATTTTTTGCAAGGGATTCTTGAAGTTTGGTTATGTTAGAACAAGAAATGTCCACTTTAGCTTATTTTTTGCAAGGGAAAACCGATCGTAACAACACAACCGGATCCGGACCAACCCGTTTTGCCTGAGACTTCCTCACGAAAATGATGAAAATGAGGCTGCGGCCTAGGCGCGGCGGGGGGGTCGTGCACCAGGGGTCCCAACAATAATTATTCTTTAGAAGTAATAATGTTCAACAACAACAACAACAACAACAACAACAACAACAACAACAACAACAACAACATCACTTTACCCGAACGCTCAGTGT
>CAUYUJ010014899.1:224745-226131 GCA_963575745.1 Prorocentrum cordatum
GGCCCGTCGCCGCGCGGTTTGGAGACCAAAAAGGCTCCATGCCGCACGAAACGTCCTCGGAGAGGAGGAAGAGAAGGAGGAGGAGGAGGAGGAGGAGGAGGAGGAGGAGGAGGAGGAGGAGGAGGAAGAACGAGCGCACGGGAGAGGACGAGCGAGCGGGGAGGAAAAGGAGGAGGAGGAGGAGGAAGAGAGAAAGGAGGAGCCAGTGGAGGAGACGGGAGGAGAGGGACACGGATGAGGCGGAATATGAGGAGACTAAAGTAGGGGAGGAGAAGAGAGGGAATGGGCGGAGGAGGAGGAGGAGGAGGCGGAGGAAGGGGGGGAGGCGGGGGGAGGGGAAGATGGGGGGGGGTCGGGGCGGCAGGCGGCGAGGAGGAGGGGGGAGGGGGAAGAGGGCGGAGGAGGAGGAGGAAGAGGAGAAGGGGGAGGAAGAAGAAGAGGAGGAGGAGGAGGAGGAGGAGAAGGAGGAAGAAAGGGACGAGAGGGGAGGAGGAGCCGGAGTCGGAGTCGGAAGCCTTGGCAATTCGGTCCGCTTGTCTCGACGGCTGAAACGAGGCCGCTCTCCTCGAACTCGAGCTATTCGTTGCTGGCTAGATGATTCGGCGTTGCAGACGGATGTTTGCGGGACCCATGGCCTATTGAGCCTCTCGGGCCCGCTGCGACGCTGGGTCAAATTCCCTCCTGCGTTTGCAGCTCTGGACGTGTGAGAGGTTATTGCACTATGGCGCATCCCCCTCACTCTCGGGCGAGGCTCCTAAACTTTTAACTGATTTGGTGTTAAGACCTCGACGCGTCAGAACTGCTGCAAGGGTAGCCCCTGCCCGCTAAAATCCCCCCCAACCACTCCCCCCCCCACCCGCCAGTTGGTTTGTGGGCAATGCCCACTCAAACAAAAACAGTCAGACGAGGTAAGCTCCTAGAGTCCTTCACAGTCGCCTAAAAACACCAGGCCAGACGCCAGAAAAAGGGGGCGGGGACCTGGGGCCAGGGGTGCAGCGGGGTAGTGGCAACGAGGGCGGAACGGGCGAGGCCTGCATCCTATGTCAGACAGATCCACTGCCCAACGCCGCGAACATGTCCCCGTCCTATCTCCGCACGGGCCCCTTGGCCCTCAGCTAGGGTTGCACACTCTCAGCCGTGCTGGGTAAATACAAACAAAAGAATCAAATCATTCCCGCTTGCCTAGAGATGGGCTCCCTCCGAGGCGCTTCAACAATTCCGCTGCCCTCACGCTGCCTTGTTACGCCTGTCGGCGCAGTCCTGCCACATCTACGCCGTGGCTTGCCGCTGGCGGACAGACTTCTGAACCTGTCTCTCGAGCGCTGTGGGAGGAGGCGCCCCCACAATGGCCGATCCGCCCGTGGCCTTCATCGCCATGTAAATCAT